>JASAOG010000002.1:10850000-11272500 GCA_030265305.1 Biomphalaria pfeifferi | reverse complement strand
GGTTCTCAACCTGTGGTTCGCGACCCCCTTGGGGGTCGATTGACGATTTGCCAGGGGTCGCCTAAGACCATCGAAAATTATTAATTGTTAAAAATTGTTATTGTCTATTCTTCTATTGCTATATGTGTGTGTGTGGGGGGGGGGGGTCGCCGAAAAGTGGGGGATTGTAAAAAGGGGACGCCGAGCATAAAAAGTTGAGAACCGCTGGTCTAGATCTACAAGCTATTCACCTGAAATCTGTCTCTGTCTAGATCTACAACATGCTATTCACCTGAAATCTGTCTTGGTCTAGATCTACAACATGCTATTCACCTGAAATCAGCCTCTGTCTAGATCTACAACATGCTATTCACCTGAAATCTGTCTCTGTCTAGATCTACAACATGCCATTCACTTGAAATCTGTCTTGGTCTAGATCTACAGCATGCTATTCACCTGAATTCTGTCTTGGTCTAGATCTACAACTTGCTATTCACTTTTCTTTGATAGCACTAGAAAAGCATCAAAACGGAAGAAAGTGTCAGCATTAAGACCCAGTCCGTTGGCGTGACCTCCCTCCGGGTCATTAATCAAACCCAGCCGTAGTGAGAGACCATGACTCTTGACCTTCCCCTCTCCAGGCTGCTCCTGGTCACGTCAGACTGCGCTACATTGGTTATCTCCCTCCTACCCCCAGTCTGACAAGCTTGAAGTTTCGTGGCCTAATCAACTAGCACTTTGAAAAACAAATACATTATTTTGATGAAACAACCCTCGTCACGAAATGTTGCATTTCATGGCCAGAATAAATCCACACATTTAAATGCCATTAATAAGGTTCATTAAATAAGAGTGTTCCTTTAAGAAAGTAAATAGCTAGAAATGAAGGGTTATAAATGTCAAACTATTAAAGGGAAACTCCGATGGTTTTTCAAATTTGAGTTATTGACATATTTAAATTCTGCGTAAACAGTTGTAATTGTAAATATTTTACCATTTTGGATTTAAATGCTTAGTTGCATTCATATTTAATAAATTAGAAATTAAATTCTTGACATCTAAAAAAACGGGGTTCTTTGAGATTTGTTTTTAGGTTTGGCATACGTCACTTCCCTCAACAATACTGAAAGAGAAACTACATTTAACCAATCGTATCGCTTCATTCTTACAGTAGCTGTTAGACTGTTAGGCTTAGTGACGGCCTAGTCCAGAGCTATGGTACAGTTATATATATATATATAGAGAGAGAGAGAGATCTAAAAGCATTAGGATAAACAACTCGATTAAAAAAGTAACATTTTCATCTAAGCCCCTCCCTGTCCTAAAAAAGTAGTAGATTGTGTGTATGACTGATTCTAACAAAGTGGTCAGTGTAAGGGTAGTCTAGACTACGTGTAGTTGGTCAAGACAAGGCAACCAAGCGATAGTGTTTGTGTGTGTTGAGTGGTCAGGCGAGAAAATACACACTGCCGTGGTTAGTCAAGCATGTAAATCTACTTTCAACACGCATTTTTTTCTTTGCTTACAAGATCTAGATCTAACTGCATAGACGAAGATATTTTTCTTTTACTGGAATATAAACTTTACTGCATGGTCTTCCGTTATACAGTAAGTCAATAGATTAAATTAATAGGTTTGTGAGACGTCACACATAGAAACCCGGTAAAAATCTGACCGTTTTGGATGTGCAGAAAAAATATGTCAGAAAAACATCAATTACAAAGTTATTATTGCAAATTTTAAAAAAAGAATAATATGTTCATTATATGTAAATCAAAACACATATTATATAAAAAATTGCCAAAGCCATCGGAGTTTCCCTTTAAACAATGCTAACATTAGAATCAAGTTTACTAGATGTTGTTAGCGATTGTTCACTTATGGCGGCAAACTGCTGGTAAACAAATACACCGCTTTAAGCCTATTATATTTTAATTAATAAAACTTGATGCAATTTGAATAACTTGTTTATTAACAATACTAAAATAGCTTTTATTGCAATATATGAGAATTTGACTTCAGATGAAATGAAATAAACTAGATCTATATTTTATTGCAATATATGAGAATTTGACTTCAGATGAAATGAAATAAACTAGATCTATATTTTATTGCAATTTATGAGAATTTGATTTCAGATGAAAGGAAATAAACTAGATCTATATTTTATTGCAATTTATGAGAATTTGACTTAAGATGAAAGGAAATAAACTTGATCTATATTTTATTGCAATATATGAGAATTTGACTTCAGATGAAAGGAAATAAAATTGATCTACATTTTAAACTCGTAATAAAAACACGTCATTACATCCTGGAGTCGTCTCGCTGAACTAAAACAGCTTACGACAGTGCCGCTTATCTTGCATCATTCACAGTGATAGCTACATACACACACACACACTCCACAACACTAGTGATGTAGAATGTTGGTACAAGTATAATGAAATAAATCACTTAGGCTCATCCAATGGTGTACATAGAGAAGGAGGAGAAATGAAAGGGTTTGACTTTGAATTGACGTTATGTCTTGCCTGTCTCAACAGTAGTGTTTTATCGTCCTACGATGTCACTGTCTATAGCACCAACATTTTGTTACATCATCACACAAACTCTTGCAACACATCATCAGACGTAGAGCACTTACTACACATTTAATGCGCATTATTAATTTTATGGAACAAATGTATCTCTTGGAGTCACGTGACGCCCAATACACTTCAGTAAGTGCTCTCCTCGCTTTGAATGTCGTCTGTAAAGTTATGGTCGAAATCTCCTTCTGGTCTAACAAGCTGGAAAATCATCTGTCTAGATTTCAATCTATTGAAATCTTTGTGAAGGCGCAGTATGACGGATAATGGGAATATCTTTGATTCGGAAGATTAAGCTTGTGGAGTCATTGTTTTAACAGGACCTAGCAAACTCAGTTATTGCCATAGAAATATTTTACCACATTCTGATGTAGACAAAGCCGTTGTCCCCCGGGGGTCTCTTTAAGTTTTCTTTACGTCTTTTGCGCATGTCTTCTGCATGGGCTTTACTTTGGGTTTTAAACGTGTGTCCCGCGGCCTTTAATGAGGTCTCCCAACTAACTATTAGAAGAAACTGCTACCTAACCCTGTTTCCTCTTTGTCAGTGACAGCAAAAGGCGCCTGGTTTGATCTAGTCCATAGGGATTGGGGGGAGCGGCGCCATTGTTACGTCGTCCGCATTTACGCTAGTCTTTGGCAACTGAATTGGTGTCCGACCCAGGACAGCTGGTGTCAGGTAATTAATGCTTCTACACTGTCCTCACAGACCTTCAGCAGAACATGGTTATGTGCAAGATAGTATTGCCAGTGTAAGCTTATTATGGAGCCAAAGCATAAGACATCTATGATAGAAGAGTTATATATATTAAAGAAAACTGAATACTGAGAATTAGAGATGTATATATCAAATAAATACTTTGCGGTTATATTTGATTGGCTCTATTTCCAGTTAGAGGATATGTTTAGCAAATCTGTGTTGTCATTACATGAACACAACACGCTCCGAACACAACACACTCCGAACACAACACACTCCGAACACAACACATTCCATAATATATAAAACACAGAAAACAATCATTTCACTTCAATTCCCAAAACACTGTAACTATCTAGAGCAAACAAGAAAGATAAAATCGACACTTTAAAAGCAAATGGTCAAATATCTCTTTGTCTATGAATTTTTACTGAAAGTCAATTATTTCTCCACATTTCTCCATGTGTCTACTAAATATTTTTGGTAGATTTGGGCTTCATGGGCTATGCGTATACCGTGTGTTCACTACCATACAATATTTCTCAACATTTCTCCATCAGGCATTACGCCATCATAATACTATTTCTCCACATTTCTGCACCAGGTATAACGCTATCATCATTGGTTTTATATGTCAACATTAATTCCACCAGGTATAACGCTAGCATACACTATTTCTCCACATTTCTGCACCAGGTATAAAGCTATCATACACTATTTCTCCACATTTCTCCACCAGGTGTAACGCTATCATACACTATTTCTTCGCATTTCTCCACCAGGTATAACGCTAGCATACACTATCTCTCCACATTTCTCCACCAGTTGTAACGCTATCATACACTATTTCTCCACATTTCTGCACCAGGTATTACGCTATCATACACTATTTTTCCACATTTCTGCACCAGGTGTAACGCTATCATACACTATTTCTCCACATTTCTCCACCAGGTATAACGCTAGCATACACTATTTCTCCATATTTCTGCACGAGGTATAACGCTATCATACACTATTTCACATTTCTGCACCAGGTATAACGCTATCATACACTATTTCTCTACATTTCTCCACCAGGCATTACGCTAGCATATACTATTTCTCCACATTTCTGCACCAGGTATTACGCTATCATACACTATTTTTCCACATTTCTGCACCAGGTGTAACGCTATCATACACTATTTCTCCACATTTCTCCACCAGGTATAACGCTAGCATACACTATTTCTCCATATTTCTGCACGAGGTATAACGCTATCATACACTATTTCACATTTCTGCACCAGGTATAACGCTATCATACACTATTTCTCTACATTTCTCCACCAGGCATTACGCTAGCATACACTATTTCTCCACATTTCTGCACCAGGTATAACGCTATCATACACTATTTCTCCACATTTCTGCACTAGGTATTACGCTATCATACACTATTTTTCCACATTTCTGCACCAGGTGTAACGCTATCATACACTATTTCTCCACATTTCTCCACCAGGTATAACGCTAGCATACACTATTTCTCCATATTTCTGCACCAGGTATAACGCTATCATACACTATTTCACATTTCTGCACCAGGTATAACGCTATCATACACTATTTCTCTACATTTCTCCACCAGGCATTACGCTAGCATACACTATTTCTCCACATTTCTGCACCAGGTATAACGCTATCATACACTATTTCTCCACATTTCTGCACCAGGTTTAACGCTATCATACACTATTTCTCCACCAGGTATTACGCTATCAGGCACCCAATGAGAGCCAAGTACATGTGTACCCCTGGACGTGCGTGGCGTGTGACCTATGTTCTTTGGACAACGTCCATCATCTTGGCCTTGCCAATTATATTCCAAAAGGTAAGTAGATAAGATCTATTGTGTCTAATTTCAAAGAATTTGTACAGAAGTTTTGATCCTGAAGAGCAGCTGAATCGGAACTGTCTCGTCTTACAAAAACAAACTTACAAGCTTATAGGGACGTGATAGTAGGTGAATCGTCAATAATTTAACACTATACCCATCACTATACCCAACACTATACCCAACACTATACTCAACACTATACTCAACACTATACTCAACACTATACCCAACACTATACCCAACACTATACCCAACACTATACCCAACACTATACCCAACACTATACCCAACACTATACTCAACACTATACCCAACACTATACCCAACACTATACCCAACACTATACTCAACACTATACCCAACACTATACCCAACACTATGCTCAACTCATCCCCTAACAACAAACACATTGATCTAGTTTGCTACTACCAGTAAGGAACATACACTACAACAGAAAAGAGAGAGGTACAAGATAAAATAAGGCATATCTTAAAGAAAGTAAATTCAGTTTTAGCTGGTGATATTATTTAGACTCCTATGTAGGTGTGTGTAGTGTGGTGTTGTGTGTTTCATAATGTTTCTACTAAATATTTTTGGTACATTTGTGCTTCATGGACTATGCGTATGGCATGTGTTCAATGAATGTTAAATGTGTGCTCAAGTGCGCTGAATAAGTGGTGTATATGAGCTGCAGATGGTTTTGTGACTGTCACTTACTGATGTATGTTTGTATGTTTCATGCATATTGTGTGACTCTTTATGCGTATGTGTAATTATATAAAGTTAAGGTGAATTGTATATGTCCGTTTTGTTAAGCAATCTGAATGTTGTGATATATTCAAGCTAAGTAAACAAACGTCCAACATAGTTTGTTTCAATTATTCTTAAAAGCATTGCGTCATGGTCAGGATGAAAGAAAATTATTCTCACTTCAGACTAAACATGAGCTAATTCACCAGACTTTAACTTAGATCCTCCCGCGCCGTCAAGCTAATTAATCAGGGCAAACTAAAAGAAACCATTTATCTGTACTCCAGGCTCAAGCCAGTAAATAATATTTGATAAAGTTTCCACCAAATATTTTCTAAACAAATATGATGTGTCAGTGACGTCTCCCAGTAGTAACCAATCAAAAGTATTTATTTTCTTGAACTATTTACCTACTTACTAAACTTAGATTTGAAATTTCTGAGAGAAAGGCACAATTCTATTGAATGAATTGCTATGAATGTAGTCTTGTAGGCATTCAGTTTGGCTTGATATATATATCTGCGGTTAGCGAGGGTATCATGTGGCCAGCACAACGACTTCATTTTTTCTCCAACTAATGTCAAGTAGTCAGGTACTTATTAGAGCTGGGTGGACTTGCAGGCGCCTTAAAGATCCAAAATTGAAAAATCCCAGTCTTCAACAGGATTCAAAACCAGAACTCCTCAGTTCGGAAGCAAAGCGTTTTACCACTCAGCCACCGCCTCTCCCCTATTAGATATAAACAATAATAATTGTTTGAGTTCAGTTGCCATTATAGGAAAATAAACATAAAAAAAATAAACATAAACACCTGAGCCAGCCAGGAAAACCAATGACTTTTCAGAATTTAAGTCATTGTTTAACATGCATGACTAGATTGACCTTGGAACATGTGTAGGACGTAATCATCTTATTTATTTTTGAAGTAACGTCTGTATTTTCTAAGATAATATAATATTTATTACTGTTATTATGTTAATAAGATTGAAACAGAGCCACCATTTTTATGCTATAGTAATTAAAGAAGTCTTTATGTATTCCTCTTCGTATATCTTGAAATTCCTTCCATATCAATGTTCTATGATGACAATAATAATTACAATGTCTTGCTTCCCATTCCATTATTCATTAGTCGATACTATCAGTTGACATTCCATAACGTGATATCTAATATAGATCTATGTATAGAAGCCTTATATATTTTTCAGTAGGACAACGTGGCGCAGGACAACTCTTGAATTGAATCATCTTCCAAAAGTTTAAAAAAAAAAAAAGAGTATTTGTCTCTAAGTCATGACCTAGTTACCCTACAACTAATCATAAGCCTACGTCATCGGGTTTAACACTACGTGGGTGTTACATCTTCTGTTGTGTGGAGTTGTTGAACTCAAAGTAGTGAGTAAATATGAGACGAGGTGGTACAAATGATAAGTGCTTATGACTTATCAAGCTAGTTGATTATCAACTTCTCAGTCGCTGAACAAGAAAGAGAATATGTGCTACACATAAGACACAAAGTGACATATGACACACGGTGCTACACATTAGGTACACAGGGTTACACATATGAGTTTCAGTGTTCAACACACTGTGTTACACATAGGTCACACATTGCTGCACATAAGACACACAGTGCTACACATATGACACAGAATTATAGGCATACATAAGACACAATGATAGATACAAAACTCACTGTGCTTCACGTATGTAACACCTTGGTACACATACTATACAATGTGCGTTACACATGTAAAACATTGCTACACATATAGCAGAAAGTGCTACACAAAGTGCTACACTTGTGACAGTGGCGTAGCTAGAAATTAGCCATCGTTTGGGGTCCCTGGGGCTTGACCTCTTTGGGGCCCTTGCATTTTGCGTAATATTTAATGTAAAAAAACATCATTTGGGGGCCCAACTCTCCCCTCCTTCCCCCACCCTACCTACGCCCCTGATCTCTGACTTACAGTGAACCACTAAGGATACACAGGGTTCGTGTTACGCTAGGGACACACGATACACGGCGGAGTTCAAGTTAGTTGCCAATAAAGAAACCTATTGACTAGTTCTTTAGTGAATGTCCGAAAAACTGTCCTCTATGTGAGAAACATTGACAAGATTAGCATTAATAGTGGTCTCTATCAAGGTACCCGTAGACTAGCCACGACTCTTTAAGTCCTATAGATATAAAGCGACAGTCCACGCCGCTCCCTAGCCACCATTCTCTTGGACCAGATTTATTAAAAGCCCCTGCGTGGACTGCCTAACTGGTAGACATACAGCAAAGGACGAGAACTCGTGGCGTTTCGATCGATAACGCTGGTGGCCCCCTGGCTTAGTTGACTGTCTCCATGTGATGAGTTATTCCCAGATTTAGCGCTATTTTCTTTTAACCCCCATCGGCCATATCAACATAACACGTAAAATTCAGTTATTACATTTAGTCTTTCCTGGCATGTTCTGTTTCGAAACGATGAGACTAATATTTTTATAGTAAATATCAATCTCGTTCTATGTCTTATGTATGTTACATTGTACCTAAGATGTGTCAGCGGCCTATGAAAAAGACAACTATTTCGAACCTATGAAATCAGTTCACATATGGAAGAAAAAAAAGTATTACAAGATACAGTAAGTTCAATCAATTGTATGGAGGGCATTCTTCAGTGGCGTTTCGTCGTTGTGCTGGCTACATGACACACTCGTTAACCGTGGGCCACAGAAGCAAATGATCTTTACATCACGTGACTCTTAGATCGCAAGGAACTTTACTTTTTTTAAATTTAATCTTCTGTGTTACCTCACTTCCTAGACATTTGTTTGATTTATAAACTACTGGCATTACCCACCGGATTCGCCCGTTGATTTCTTCCCAGGCTCTATATTAGTTAGTTATGCCTATGGGGTAGAGCAAACAAGAAGTGCTAATTGAGTATTATGTCGTGTTTTGTTTTTAACATTGGGGCGAAATTGCGAATAAAGAAACGCTTTTGGTAAGTTTCACCAGTGCGGGTTTGACCGTGAAAGGTGCTGCGTTGTCCAAGGCACACGGGAATATAAACAGGGGGAAATGTCGTTCTTTTTGTTTACGTCCACGTCAAGCGAGAGCTAGGGATATAGGTCAGTGAAGCCAACAATCGAAATAGTAAATAGTTATAGGTGTTAATATCGAACTGAGATATAAATAAACAATTTGAACTTATGGTGGTGACCCAATTGAGTCAATTTTTTAATTTATCAAAGAACTTGACAAGATTATGAGCATCTTTAAAATAACCTATAACTTAGCTCTGAAAATGAGTTGTATACATTTGTGTGGCTAATGTTTCTGACTTGAGCTTTCTCCCACCCTCTTTCTCGTCTGGCTTCTTCTTATGATTCTCTCTTTCGTCTATCTTAATCTCCTTCTATCTTTTTTTCTCTCTACCTTTAACTCTAGCTTTTTTTCTCTCATCCGAAATGCCCCCCTCTTTCTCTCTCTCTCTCTCTCTCTCTCTCTATCTATCTATCTATCTATCTATCTATCTGTCTGTCTGTCTGTCTGTCTGTCTGTCTGTCTGTCTATCAATCTCTCTATCTATCTATCTATCTATCTATCTATCTATCTATCTATCTATCTATCTATCTATCTATCTATCTATCTATCTATCTGTCTATCTGTCAATCTATCTATCTGTCTATCTGTCTATCTATCAATTTATCTATCTATTTATCTATCTATCTATCTTTCTATCTGTCTATCTATCAATCTATCTATCTGTCTATCTATCAATTTATGTATTTATCTATCTATCTATCTGTCTATCAATCTATCTATCTATCTATCTATCTATCTATCTATCTATCTATCTATCTATCTATCTATCTATCTATCTATCTATCTATCTATCTATCTATCTATCTATCTATCTATCTGTCAATCTATCTATCTGTCTATCTGTCAATTTATCTATCTATTTATCTATCTATCTATCTAATCTATCTATCTATCTATCTATCTATCTATCTATCTATCTCTCTATAGATGCGGGCTACATTCTTTCTCTCTCTTGCTGCCTTTCTTTACTTTAAATTTTACGTTTTGTTTTCAGTAGACACTCTATTGAATTGATACCATTATACACGTGAACTATTGTTCTCATTATTTATGAAGAATGTTCGACGACGTTTCAAGAAATCTCACACCAGGGTGTTTCATTTACACTTGTTCAGACGTAACTCTCTGATCTTTGAAGCTGGAGGGAGGGGATGGGAGCTTCTGATGTCGAGCGCAAGAACAAGGCCAACTCTTAAGTGCGTGGGTGGGTGGGCTGGGCTAGCTTGTCGGAAGAGATGTGGATGTGGCAAGCGTGTGGTGCTCTGGCCTGACGAAAGATGCTTTTAAGCGAATTTCTTTGACGTTGCTGTGTTAGGATTAGAGGAAGAGACCGAGAGCGATTAGCAGAATCCGTAGGAATTAATTATAATTTAAATAGGTCACTTGATGAGCCTTGTAGACGGAGAGGATTTGGCTGGGAGACAGGGGTCATTAGGTCAAGGCAGTGGTCAAAGTGTGTGGTGGACAAGAAACTGGGAGAGTGAGTCGTTAGATCAAAGCAGTAGTCAAAATGTGTGGTGGACAAGAGACTGGGAGAGTGTGTCGTTAGATCAAAGCAGTGGTCAAAGTGTGTGGTGGACAAGAGACTGGGAGAGTGTGTCGTTAGATCAAAGCAGTGGTCAAAGTGTGAGGTGGACAAGAGACTGGGAGAGTGTGTCGTTAGATCAAAGCAGTGGTCAAAGTGTGTGGTGGACAAGAGACTGGGAGACAAGGGTCGTTAGATCAAAGCATTGGCCTATAGACTACTCCATAAAAAGACTTTCTTGGCCTAGAGACTACTCCATGAAAAGACTTTCTTGGCCTAGAGACTACTCCATGAAAAGACTTTCTTGGCCTAGAGACTACTCCATGAATAGACTTTCTTGGCCTAGAGACTACGCCATGAAAAGACTTTCTTGGCCTAGAGACTACTCCATGAAAAGACTTTCTTGGCCTAGAGACTACTCCATGAAAAAACTTTCTTGGCCTAGAGACTACTCCATGAATAGACTTTCTTGGCCTAGAGACTTCTCCATGAAAAGACTTTCTTGGCCTAGAGACTACTCCATGAAAAGACTTTCTTGGCCTAGAGACTACTCCATGAAAAGACTTTCTTGGCCTAGAGACTACTCCATGAATAGACTTTCTTGGCCTAGAGACTACGCCATGAAAAGACTTTCTTGGCCTAGAGACTACTCCATGAAAAGACTTTCTTGGCCTAGAGACTACTCCATGAAAAAACTTTCTTGGCCTAGAGACTACTCCATGAATAGACTTTCTTGGCCTAGAGACTTCTCCATGAAAAGACTTTCTTGGCCTAGAGACTACTCCATGAAAAGACTTTCTTGGTCTAGAGACTATTCCACGAAAAGACTTTTTTGGTCCTTAGACTAAGTCCCACGATTAAACACTTAAGTACAACTAAAGTTTAGTAATCCGATGTTGTTGTTTTTTTGGCTTTCCGTTACCCCTCCTGTCCCGTAACCGTTGGGCTATCCAGGTTTTTAAAATTTTAATGTTGATCTTTCACAAATCTGTTTAAAAGGTATTATATGTAGGGAAAACCTTGATTAAAAAAAACATAAGCCAATATAGAACATTTCAAAGAGGGTGTAACCAGGTCCGGATTTAGAATTGATAAGGCCTAAACTATTTGAGAAATAGTGGTCCCTCATAAAATCACCTATAAGCCAAAATGTCAATGCTTAATACTGTTCAAGTGTTGTTTGTTAGCTATGACTACTGATGATGTTATTTATATAGACAAATACAACAAAATGTTGAAAGTATAAATTAGAACAAAATGTTCGTCAAGGTCGCTGTGTGTGTTTGTGTTTGCTGTAGTAAACTGTTTGACTCTGTGGCTGTGACAAAATGAAAACTAGTAAGGGCGCCACACGCTTCTCCACCTCCTCCTATGCGCCGTAGTGTCTCTAATATCCTGGAGACATCTCGTGGTCTGACTTTAATTGCCAATTTAAAAGTTTGAAGAAAATGTTGGTAGGAGATATAAAGTTTGCCCTGAATAGAGAACACAGTGGTATTTATCTCTTGCTTGTTTTAATTGGTTTAGGTTTAAACCCAGAAAGATTAAAAACTATTTGTTTAGTGTTGTAAAGGGGAGGGCTAATAATATTCTATTCAAGACATGATTACATAGGAGACACGTGATGTAATAACACCAACTAGAAAAACCTTTGTTTTAACTTTGCTATGTGGATGCGTCCAGCATATTGTTGATTAATCCAGCACATTGTCGATGTTCCCAACACATTGTTGATGTGTCCATCACATTTTTGATGTTCCCAGCACATTGATGATGTGTCCAGCACATCGTTGATGTGTCCAGCACATTGTTGGTTGATGTTCCCAGCACATTATTGATGTTCCCAGCACATTGTTGATGTTCCCAGCACATTTTTGATGTGTCCAGCACATTGTTGATGTGTCCAGCACATTTTTTATGTGTCCAGCACATTGTTAATGTGTTGTTTTAGAGTATATTGTTAATATATGCAACACGTGTGGCCACAGATTTTGTGATGTGTTTGACATGTTTCGAATGTTCCTTCAGATATGAACAGTATTACATTTTTGGTGTAACCTTCCACTGGAGCACATCACTTTTTTTTATATGCATAAACGTTTGGTTATGACTACATAGTTTTGTGGAGAAATTCAGTACCCTGTACCTTGTTCGTTTGTACTGAACCTTATGATGTGTATACAATTTGCTCTTTCTAATCATGTTTGTTGAAATGTATAGAATATTTCCAATTCTAGTTATTATCAATATCATTATTATTACTAATGAAAATGTTATTATTATATTGTTATTATAATATTACCAATATTACATTCAAGCTTAAAAAACTGACAATGATCTAAATCAGTCTGTCTTTGGCTAACTTTAAAAAATGTATTCCTTTTAAGGAAATCCTTTCAAGAAATACATATTTATGCATTTTTAGCTGACATTTAACAAAAAAAAAAAAAAACACTTCAATGTTCATAAGACTTAAAAATATATATTGACCCCAGCTGTAAGATACATAGAAGGGGAGATAAACTAAATAACACTCTAATATAAAAGTGTTAGGATGGTTCTGAATGTACTCGATTTGTTCAACCAGAAATTCCTCTTCCTCTATAAACATTTTCTGGGGGAAGGTCAGTGATGTGTTTGATTTAATAAGTGCCCTATTGCTAGGAGTCCCTTCTAGTAATTACTACACGTTACGCTGCGTTATCAGAAGATTACAGCAAGGAGAAGTGACTGAAATATAAACATTTGGTTATCGTCATAGGTATGGCTGTATGTGATAGTTGCCTCCCCTCTTTAAAGAATACTTTTAAAAAATATCTACTCCAGTTCTCAAAATTTGAATATTTCAATCTAATCCCTAATTAATAACCAATCCATTTAGCGCTATTTTCCTTCTCCAAAAGAGATCGTTCCATTAAGATTTACATCCCTTGGATAAGGCGGTTATTAATTTATATAGTGGTCATTGATTAACAATTTATTTATAGAGCGCTGTTTACCAAGGAGGAAATAACTCTCTGCTAATAGCTGTGCTGGTAACCTTTTTTTTTTCTACTTCCCACAACTTTACTTTTTTTTTTCTTTTTAAATAAAATTAAATGCAAGTCTATTCATTCGTAATAAAACTGTATATTTTTAAATGTAAATTTTACATTTACTTTAAGAATAAATGTTGTTTTTTTAAATTAAACAACCAGAAGCAAGAAAGAAAAAAAAAGTAGTATACATTGTACCATATCATCCTAGTCCGTAGCATACTGATAATTCACATACTTATAAATTACACTAATCAATTACGAGGGTCATGACTTCTTCACTTATCAAATCAAATGCTGACTAATTTATTGATTGTTGGCTGAGTGGTTAAGCGCTTGGCTTCCGAACCTGGGGTCTTGGGTTTGAATCTGAGTGCGGACTTGGATTTTAAGTTTCGAATTTTGTAGGGCGCCCCTGAGTCCACCCAACTTTAATGGCTACCTGACTTTAGTTTGGCAAAGTAAAGGCGGTTGGTCGTTGCGCTCTTTAACCATTGGTCAAAGAAACCGATGACCATTAACATCATCTACCCTATAGACCTCATTATCTGGGAACGTTATTAATGATTTGACATTAATTAATTAGTATGTACACACAATCCAACGTTTATCCAATAAACAACTAGACAGTCTCAATATCGCTTACGTCACTTGCGCGCTGTTCTCGCTGGTATGGCCAAATTTTGATTCACGGTGCCCCCGCTGCGGGGAAGAAGAGGAAACCGTGCCTCATATTCTGTTTCACTGCCCCAGAATTGCTGATCTCCGTCTCGACAGGTCTGGGAAACCAAAAATTCTCGACCTGTATGGCGACATTTATGCACTACGCAAGAAAGCAGGGTATCTGTCCAGGGCTTTTGCAAGAAAGGATTTGTGCCTCTCAAGCCCTCACTCTAATGGAGTTTGATGATGATGAAGTTTTCTATTGCTGCAGTCTTGAAGTAGGTTGCTATGGTAAACATTTGAACTTGAACATGGAATAATTCTACTTTTATTTCTGTTTAACTATCACATTTGATTTTGATTAAGAACATTGATTAGGAAATGATCTAAACTTATAAAGTAAAGGCGTGTCTTCAAAGAGGAAGATAATTACGTGCTACGCGTATTCATGTATCAATCTAGTCTTGCATGTTAAAAAGAAACTATTATAAAATTTTGCTTAAACAAGCGTCTCACTGAGGCAAACAACGAATTAGGTCGCCTCCTTGTGAGACTAAGGCGGAACAGGTCTCTTCACCTACCAAAAAAAAATCAATGTTTCTAAAGCAGTGGTTCTCACCACACTTTTGTAGGGCTCTGAGACCTGTGTGTCCATCTAAGGCTCCTCGAACGATACGATCTGAAGTGCCTTCGCTTCATATTGTTCATATGCTGACGAGACAATGATCTGATGGAGGCCGATGTAGACAGTATAGAAGTTCTACTCAGCATTCGACAGCTGCGCTGGGATGAACACTCATCCTGAAGTGTCTCAAATTTAGCGATTTTACTAATTGTGTTGTTTTTGTCAAATGTGAATATTCATTTGTTATATGTAGTTATGTATTCCTTTGTTATATGCAGTTATAGTATTGTATTTGTTTTTTACTGGACAAAAAATGTTCAGTGGACAATCTTGGGATGATATGAATCATTCTAAATTAACATTTTACATTTCATTTTTTTTTACTAAATACTACACCTATCATAAGTATTATTATTGAGCTCCAAAATGTGAAACAATTATCGCTATTCATCCAATCATTAAGGTTCTTATCATACCCCATAATGAGTCTTTTAAAAAGTGTGACTTGGAGTAACAGAATCCAAATAAACAATCCCCCGAAAAGTTTTGACAGTGGAGAAACTGGGTTTGAGCAGACCTCGTCTAGCATCTGATAAATTCTTGTTTTATATCTATGTGAGTCTGCATCTGATAAATTCATGTTTTATATCTGTGTAAGTCTGCATCTTAACCCCCCCCCCCCCCCCCTCAAATAAGACCAAGTACCTCCACATTAAAAGAAATAGTAATAATGAAACAATGACAATAAATAATCAGAACAAACTAAATTGAAATGCATTTAATGACGCAAATCTTTCATAATTACCCAACATGTGTACCTGTCTTAAGCACCAGACATGACTACCAGTCTTAAGCACCAGACATGAGTAACTGTCTTAAGTACTAGTTGGTTTTCAACAACCAGTTTTCTTAACTCTTCAAGTTGTTTCAACTGTTGTATATCACTACTGATAAATTGGTATGCCTTGAGCTATATATTGGACTTTTTTGTATAAATATGTCCACCCTATTCATTTATTTTGATTCTCGTCGGGAGTAAAATGAATGAAAAATTAAATTTCAAAATATGTCTTTACCACCCCTTTTTTTTTCTCATTAACAAATTGTCTTTTCTTTAATCCCAATACAAAACTGCTTATTTAATCTCATGTATCCCAATCAAAAACTGTCTATTTAATCTGTTGCATTCCAATAACAAATTGCTTATTTAATCTCCTGTGTACCAATAACAAATTGCTTATTTAATCTCCTGCATCCCAGTAACAAATTGCTTATTTAATCTTCTGTACCCCCAGTAACAAATTTCTTATTTAATCTCCTGTATCCCAGTAACAAATTGCTTATTTAATCTCCTGCATCCCAGTAACAAATTGCTTATTTAATCTCCTGTATCCCAGTAACAAATTGCTTATTTAATCTCCTGCATCCCAGTAACAAATTGCTTATTTAATCTCCTGTATCCCAGTAACAAATTGCTTATTTAATCTCCTGCATCCCAGTAACAAATTGCTTATTTAATCTCCTGTATCCCAGTAACAAATTGCTTATTTAATCTCCTGTATCCCAGTAACAAATTGCTTATTTAATCTCCTGCATCCCAGTAACAAATTGCTTATTTAATCTCCTGTATCCCAGTAACAAATTTCTTATTTAATTTCCTGTATCCCAGTAACAAATTGCTTATTTAATCTCCTGCATCCCAGTAACAAATTGCTTATTTAATCTCCTGTATCCCAGTAACAAATTGCTTATTTAATCTCCTGTATCCCAGTAACAAATTGCTTATTTAATCTCCTGTATCCCAGTAACAAATTGCTTATTTAATCTGTTGTACTCCAATCACAAAGTTCCTTTTTAATCTCTTGTACCCTAATCACAAATTGTCCAATGAACTCGTTTATTCCCTGTCACAAAATTTTTGACCACAATTTTCTGGCACTTCATGGCTGGCTTAAGGTAACGTTCCGGAAAGATAAAAGTCTCCCTCAAAAAGAGAAGCAACTCGTGTGAAGAGAATCAAGAAGGACAAATGAGAATAACATTTGTGTGCTTTCCGTTTAAGTTTGTCTCCCTTCTTGCAGGCTAAAGGTCAGAGATCATCATTAACAATGTAATAAAAAAAAAGGTTAATCAAATAAATTCCTATAAAAAAGGCTAACTCTGCGATGCACGAGACCTGATTGATCTAACGAAGCAGACACAATGTCACGATGATTAACTTTAGATTTCATGAGCCAGCCGGGTTAGCCGTTTTCAGGGGAAATAAATCTGATTTGGTTAGTAGATTACTAGCGGAAAAAAACAGTCTATTCCAGTTATTCTGTATCATTCATCTAATGAAGAAACTAGAACAAATAAAAAATAGATCAGTGAAATTTATAACAAACGAATTTGATTAGAGTAACACCATTAGTAAAATCACTAAACTTAGAGACACTTCAGGAGAGAAGAATACAACGTTAAGTAGCTATAATACACAAATCACTAAACCATAAACTACAGATAGAAAAACAAAACCTTATGAAATACTCAGAAAGACACAAAAATAAAGGCACATTTCTTATTCTATACGCTAGAACAAATTCACACAAGTGCTCCTTCTTACTTAGTGCCATTAGATTATGGAATAGGTTGTCTGAATCATCCAGGAAAACCAACGATTTATCAGAGTTTAAGTCATTGATTAACATGCAGGACTAGATTGTCACACGAAGGACGTAATTATCTTCTTTTTTTTTTGAAGTCACGTCTGATCAGCTATAAGATAATCTTAAAATCAGCAAGTGCCGTAATCCGTTTATAGAAATCTACTCTTTATGTGTTTACTCCCCTTAAAATGTGTCCGATGTGCAGCTTCCACTAGAGTCAATATGAGAGGTATAGCAATACTTCCTCTTTAGTTCCTTCTAAGAATGTACATGAAAGCACTGTAACTAGTATAACTTCATGTGATTGCAAGTGTCTACTCATTCGGTTTTCTTCTGAGCTCTCGTGTTCAAAATAATGTGTGCACCTAATCATAATGTTGTGTGTTTTTGTTCAAACGGCGTTTCACTGCATTGCTGTCATACAGAGATCTCTATGGGGCCGTGATACCCATCCTTTTAAACCTGGGGCCATATTAAGTTAGAACAAAAGTGTCAAGGGCCACATAGACACAAACAAAAATCGTCAAGTCCTGTGGAATCCAGACTCTACTGCGGCATTATACACTATGTCATTGACTATGTACACAAGTTTCAAGAAGGTATGATGTTACAGAGTGTATGATGTCACAGAGTGTATGATGACACAGAATGTATGATGACACAGAATGTATGATATCACAGAATGTATGATGTCACGGAATATATTATGTCACAGAGTGTATGATGTCACAGTCAGTAGGATGCCACAGTCAGTAGGATGTCACAGTCAGTAGGATGACACAGTCAGTAGGATGACACAGTCAGTAGGATGTCACAGTCAGTAGGATGACACAGTCAGTAGGATGTCACAGTCAGTAGGATGACACAGTCAGTAGGATGTCACAGTCAGTAGGATGACACAGTCAGTAGGATGTCACAGTCAGTAGGATGACACAGTCAGTAGGATGTCACAGTCAGTAGGATGTCACAGTCAGTAGGATGACACAGACCTCGACACGTAAGCTAGTTCACTGGTCAGTGAAATCGGTTTTAAATTCTGGCCAGAACGAACGATTGCAGCCAAGTTGTACATAGATCAAGGAAGTAATCGCTGTTGAATCAAACAGGGTATTGATTTCTAGATCTAGGTTTAACCTTTCCACTGCATCATTTCCTGGGTTTAAATTGTCCTATCTATCGACCATATATCTTTCGTCTGAGATTCGATGTGTCTGTGTGTGTTGATACATAGAACCAATTTTTTTTTATAAACTGGAAAATGGAGACACAAAGTTTCATGTCGGAGTGGAGTATGTTTAATGATAGTGTGTGAATATAAAATAACACAATGGCTATCAAAACACTTGTCCGTAGAGACACTGTATTTAATTTCATACACTGCATCCTACGAGTTGATACCTTCAGCAATGTCAGAGTCCGATAAAAGAGGCAAGCATTAGTAAGAATTTACCATAGCATCAGAAAGTTTTACCAGGAAAATGGATTATGCAACTGTTAATTAATCAATTTTACGAAATCTGGATTCTGGAATGAAATGCAGTAGGCTAGGATTCAACAATTGGTATAGATCTGAATGATCAAGTGTTGGTCATTTTCTTTAGCCAGTATAGTATAACCGAGTAAAGAAGACAGTGCATTTTGTTTTACCATTAGCTGTATGTTTTTTACTTGGTATGGATTATGTAATTGAACAGAAATATCTATTAAGTTAATTGATCTCTACGTAATTTGATTGACCTCTGCATGTAAGAGAACTGAAATATCTATTAAGTTGATTGACCTCTGCCTGTAAGATAGCAGAACTATGTATGAAGTGGATTCACTTTTACATGTGAATCATGTGCAATCATTCTGAAAACATTGCCTCTGTTTTGTTTAATATCAGCTACAAAGAATATCAACTCTTGTCCATCGATCACATTCATTCAAATACTGATTGCGCTCTTCAATTCAAAATGGAGATGTATCTTCTTATGTAATACAGACGTTACTTCAAAAAAGAAGATGATTACGTCCTACACGTCATGCAATAAAACAGGACGTGAGTTTCGTCTCTTATATTTACGAGAGGCTAGTGGGGCCAGCACAACTTTCAAAGAGAGGACATTCCATTATGTGCAGGTAGAGTTGTTAGCGCTTTGGCGTCTTAAGTGGTGGGTTGGGTGGTCGAGAGTCCAAGTACGTTTAAACTTGGCTTGACTACCTATTTAGGCGGCTCGAGGTTCGACACCCGACTCGGGCAGAGTTGTGTTTACTTAGCACCTAAAGACAGCATGAAAAAAAAAACTTTTCCAGATACCCTCTTCCACCACTGGTCCACAAATGAGATTGGACCTTAGCACTGTGAGCATGCTATAAGCATGAAAGTTGCGCTTTAGTAAAGCTATTCAAAAGTCAGTGCGACATTTTTTTCTGTTGTCTGACGCCACTCTATCAGACTTCGAGCAAATGTGAGTCACATTTTTACTGACACTTCACCTCCAAATGGAGTTAACAAAATAGGAATATTAAAAACTTTGGCTAAAAAGTTTCAACAAAAATTTGTTGGACATCTTAAGATGAGTGATACCATGACAAAATAAGGCATGGTGAAATCATGACAAGACAACTCACGATGATATCATCACATGACAATACAAGACATGATGATAATATGACATAACAAGAGACGATGTTTTCAAGCACAATTTTCAACGGATGAATCATCTTTTCTGTTCATCCTTGCCCATAAATCATCATGTGTTGCTAATTATACATAAATATATTCAGTTTTAAACAATTCCTGTACAAGGAATGATCATGCCCATGATAACTAATTTTGTTGGTATGTTTATTAGATATTTTAATTACCTGTTAGAATACTCTCATAATCAATCATCAAGCGCTTAACCTGGTGTCGTGTCACAGACAACTGACAGCTCATACCTCAGACAATGACGCATCAAAACAAAGGTCGAAAGTAGAATTCAAATGTCGGCTTAGTAAATAGACTCTGACTTATATTTGAAAATGATTCGTATTACAAATCCAATATAAAATAGAAGTGAAACTTAAGACGCACACACAAACAACATTGACCCACACGGACATTCAAAAAGTAAAAATCAGATATCATATACCATATGAAGAGCTATCTAGATAGATCCATCTCTAAAACTTACAAAGTTCAGATTTCACAATGAGAATATTGACCCACACAAGATAAGAGAATTTCGTTGTCTAGTCAATATCTTATAACTTTAAAATGTTCCCTTTATTTTAAAGAGGCTTATTATAGTTCTATAGAAATGCATGTAATTTATTAGACTTTTACGTAACGACTTTCTTTGTATGAAATCCCGTCCATTCTTGCCAAGTCTACTAAAGCCGTGATATCATCCAAGCAAACCTAAAGATATTGGCCAAGTCATAAAAAGGTGAAAATGTTAAAAACAAAATACAGCAATGCAATGACTTTACCTTCACCTGATGGTTTAGAAGTGATGACCAACGTTATTCGACCCGAGGGCCAATTAAATTTCCGGCACCCGTTTCGCGGGCCACATCGTCTCAAAAAAATTATAAAAAAACAAATGAAAAATTCCTTTTTAAAAAACAAAATTTATATTAAGAGTAGATGAATCAATTAGTTTGGATCAGTTATGTAATTGAATGTGTAATAGATCTAGACTAGCAATAATAAATCTTCGCGATAACAGATATTTTTAACAATTGTTTTTGTTTAGCGCAATTTCATGCTTTCAGGATGAGCTTTTTGCTACGATTCTATCACTTGTCTAGACCTGTTGAAAATGCGCAGGGTAGAAATAAGGAGGTATCTGGGTGATCACTTTTCACATGCATTTTAAAAATATTGAACGAACTGAATTCAAACTCGAGAGTTAAAGCCACCTCAGCTCCTCAAGCCAATACACTAGCCACCCTGTCAGTCGGTCGTTTATGAAAAACGAAGGTTTTATAGTTATCTATTGTTAGCTTCAAACTTTAAAGCGGTTACCTACAAAGTATAAAGGGGGCTAATTCAACTTATACCACCACATAGTAAAGTACAATTTCTTTCCCATGATTGAGATATCAAACAAAATAAATTAATTACTAATAGTTAATTATCTAATAGGTAATTTTTTTTATTGATTCTTATTTTGTCGGGTATAAGAAATAAATCTGTAAAATTTCAGCTTGACTTGAAATTGGGTGTGAGAGAAATAACGTGCAGACAGACAGAGTGAGTGGATCTAAGCTTTGTAATATATAAGATCAAAAGATAAGAAAAAGAAAATGGTCATATCTTATAATGATTGTATAAGAAAACCGTGGAACTAGATCTAATGTTTCTATGAATTTATGGTGGGTTTCGATGTTTATCTAGTCAACTTTTGAATATCTGGCTGGATAAATGAAAGACCAAGTTGGCTCCCCTTTCAGACATTGCGATCTATGGGGCAGATGCTGTAAAGGTCATCTGTTTCTGTGGCCTACGTTAACTAGGGTATCATGTGGCCAGCACAACGACCAGGTACCCATTAGAGCTGGGTGGACTCATAGGCGCCAAAAGATCCCGAAATTAAAAATCCTAGTTTTCACCAGGATTTGAATCTGGGAAGGCAAGCGAATTACCGCTCAGCCAACGCACCTCCCATTACACTGTAGAGTCTGTTAAAAGTTGTTGGTTTTCTTTTTAAACACGCCGCTCAGAGGACCCCATTTACAACAGAATAACATAAAGCCTTTAATAATTTAATACTTTCTATAGTGGCATTCATAAAACCTATTAGGTGGCCCAACCGGGCATTTGCCCGAATGTCTATATAGCCAGTTAACAGCAATGTTTGAAATTAAGTCACGCATCTTAAAATTATCGAATTACAAATAAAAACTCAAACTAAATTCAGTTGTCAAAAATTTTAAGACAAGAACAGTCCACTTAGAGCTAATTAAGAGATGTTTATTTTGGACACAATACAAAAGTTAAACATAAATCTAAGTGAAATAAACTCAAGAGTGAAACTAGAGCCTCCAGTACAACCATTTTGTTTTTATACAGATTTTTTTTTTCAATGCTCTACTTTTTTTTTTTTTTTTTTTGTTTGGTTGTTTTTTTAAATTGCTCTACATCGTTTATCGTCTAGATTCGTCTCTAGATCTATCACTTTTCTAAGCAAACAATATGATTTAAAGAAATACTTCCTTGTTCATTTGTCTGTTGTATTTCCCAATGCGTCAGAGAATAGCCAGCCATTGCTTGAGGCTGTGTACAGACATGTGACTAGAAACCTTTGCGTTCTTTGCTTTCAAACGTTGTCAGTCTTCATGGCACGTTCACACGAGGCGGCTCACTTTCATTGCCATACAGGCAGGCGAAAACAACAAAATTCGTATTAGTGAAACTTTAAGAGACAAATGTACATTGATGTACAAGTTGTACAATTTGTTCATGTAAATATCTCTAGATTGTGTTTCGGCTCCATCAGGAAGTACTATTTATGT
Organism: Biomphalaria pfeifferi; assembly: GCA_030265305.1. Classification (NCBI taxonomy): domain Eukaryota; kingdom Metazoa; phylum Mollusca; class Gastropoda; family Planorbidae; genus Biomphalaria; species Biomphalaria pfeifferi. The sequence continues at coordinate 11,249,518 of JASAOG010000002.1, read as the reverse complement.
AGCAGTGCTTCGAAAAAAAAAATCACAATATCTGTATGACATTAAAAACATGTTTTTTAAATATAAGGGGTGTGAAGGAAACAAGTATAAATCCAGGTATCAAACCTCTGGCAGAGCCCCAACTTATAACGTCTATGTGTCTATGTGACAATTAGAAGCGGCGTGAATACGTCATTCCCATTATTTCACGACTTTCTCAGGTGTCAGAGATAAAAAGAGAATGATCGCAAAGAATTGATGTCGTCTTCTATTTTTTTAAAGAATCAGGCAAATGGGATTTAGTTTTATATAGTTTCTAAAAAATAAAAGTATATATCACAAGTTTTCTATTGGGTGAAAGGTTAATTCAAAGAACTATTAACGGACACTGTTTTTCTAAATTAGTTAGCATAAACGAATACAAATATCTCTTTCGTCGGTCTATGTTATACTATCTCTACGAATTAAACTCATTTTATAAAATGTGTTCTTTTTTTTAATGTGATGGCTAGAAAGAAAGATTAATGATAAGTGTGCGTATCGTTGTGTGTGTGTGGGTGGGTCAGGTGAGTTTTTAGTCAGAACACTTCATATATTATTACTAAAGCTGTATCTCAATACTTAACCATTGTTGCAGCATCAAGTCAAGTCCTCCTTTGGGGTGTTTCAAGAACATTGTCCGGAATTACAAAGTAAACGATTTCACTTCCTTTTATTTGATCCGGACTCAAGGGAGGTAACAGAAAATTGGCTTGCGTAAATAATTCTGGGATTTTTATTCCACATGTGGCCCAGTTTAAACGTGAGAAAATAAAACCACCGGAGAATCAAACGAAGAGTGAACATTGAAACGATTGAATGGGATTTTTCGAACAAAAAAAAAAGATATACTTTGATTTTTTCATCCCCATGAGGAATGGTCTTAACAATCTTTTCCTTTACGCCTTTACAAATCTTTATCAACACACTCCCCTGTCTGTCTGTCTGTCTGTCCGTTAACATTATTTGTCCCGCTTTCCATTCTAGGATTAAGTTTAAACATTACACTAATATTCAATGTCCCTAACAACACATAAACCAATATTAAACAATTTGTTTGATTTAGAAAAAAGGAGATACATTTTACAGTATTAAGCGATATGGCTGTAAGTGTTCAGTTCTTTCTTTCTTTGTGTATTTTTAAAGTATATTTTTAACTTTGTATGTTTGTTTACTGTTCTTTGTTGTATTCACTTTCTCATTTTGTCTGATAGTACTTATTACTTCACTGATCTATTGCAAACTCTTTATACCCAGTACATAGCTCATCTTCCTGTCCCGCTAGGCTAACCATCTATCTATCTGTCTGTCTCTCTGTCTATAATTTAGGACTATAACTCACAATTTATGCTTGAATTTTATTGAATATTATTATCGAATATTTTATTTTCGGCGGCGATCCTCAAAGCCTTAATCTAAATATGTGGAGTATCTTATTTTTTCAAAGAACAAATCGGTTTTATTTGAAATGTATTAAGGGACAATAAATTCATATTAGAATATTTTTCCACATTTTTTCAAAAGGTCCTTTATAATAGAATGAATAATGAGCTGTAGGTCAGGAGAATGCGTTACTGCAGTGAAGAATGCCAGAAAATGCTTTTAGCGTCGAGGCTTCGCCCCGAACCTCACTGATGAATAAAAAGCTGTAGATGTCAGGATAATGCGTTTCTGCAGTGAAGAATGCAAGAAAACGTTTTTGGCGTCGGGGCTTCACCCGAACCCCACTGATATATAATGAGCTGTAGATGTCAGGAGAATGCGTTTCAGCCGTGAAAAATGCAAGAAATTGTTTTGGCGTTGGGGCTTCACCCCGAACCCTACTGATAAATAATGAGCTGTAGAAGTCAGGAGAATGCGTTTATGCAGGGAAAAATGCAAGAAAACGCTGATATATGCAGTACGCACGTTTATGCATAGGGTTAGGGTTTACTGGACGTTAGGGTTGGGGTTTGGATAAAAATCGCCCCTCCCCCACTCCAAAGTTCTGGATCCGCCAGTGACCAGGAGGTAGCGAAATCTGCTTCTGTTTCATTCCTCTGACCAGGTTTGAACCGTGATGTTGACCAAGTGATAAACTGTCACTGGGAAGACTTGACAATGATTGAGTTGAATAGATAGATAACTTGAAGTATCGCTAGGTTTTATGGAGCAAAACAAAACAAAATTGATTTTTGATTATCAAAAAAAGCTGCGGCACGTATAAGAATGCTGCGGATAATGGCAATCACCCGATTAGTGACTCAATAAATTAGTCATTGTTTTGAAAAATGTTTAATTGATTTTAGTCGTGAGAGACTCTCCTAGTGTTGTGGACGGTCGTTCATTTGTAGCACCAAACTGCTGGTAGACAACTAAACCGCTTTAAGCCTATTATATTGTAACTTGTAAAACTTTAAAATAACTTGAACAACTTCTTTGTGAACAAGACTAGATATAACTTTTGTTACAATAGAGAGACATTTCACTTGAGATAAAATAAAATAAATGCAGTGGACTTAAGTAATTATATAAAATGGTATTTTGAACAAAGTGCAGCTCAGTACAAAGAAACACATGTGAACTCGTCTGGTGTATCCAAGACAGCTTACGACAGTCACGCTTAACTTGCATCATCCACACCACATAGACACCAACCAATCGCTAACGTCTTCTCACCGTCACCATAGAAACACACACACACACACTCACCATCACATCTAGAGTGGCATATTGTTGTGCCAGAAAACCGATCATCGATACTACGTAATACATCCACATACAGCTCACTTAGTAGACAAATCGTTTAGTTGTAGCTCCAAATAGTTAGTCCAATTAACCAGAGTAGGGCGTATTGATCTAATTTGTGACATACTCCTGGATGTAACTCAGAAAAAGAAACAACTTCATTTAAAAAATCACATTTAACTTTTATTTATAGATATACACAACTTTCTATTTCAACAAAGAAAGAAATGTTTGAAAATACAAATTGAATTGATATGTCGAATGATTTCAAACAATAATTCAATTACTTGAAAACGTCTGCTGTTTAAGTAACAAACTCTCCTGTTCATCCTGCGTCTCATCTTCCTACAACTTCCACAGACTTTCATTCATTCGTCCCTTATATCTCCGCTTCATCTGAGAAAGTCTTACCCATGATTACATTAGAACCTATCAGCCAATACCGTTCAGCAACACACATTTCATAACAGTGATGAATTGGTTTAGTCAAAGTTATGGTTGAAAGTTGAAAGTCATATGAACTTAGACCAGGAGTACTTTCTGCAATAGTTTTAATTTTCAAATACATTTGCCTACGTTATGAGGATGTGTAATGATATCGAAGACTTATGTCTAATTACACACCAGAAGTTTGTGATGAACTAATACAAAAGCTTTATGACTGTACTGTGCCCCATGCGATATTTGATAAATCCCATAGAAAAAAACAACACTTTTTACATTATAATAAAGATATGCGAAAAATTGCTTTTAATTTTGCCTGGAGTTGGCATCTCTTTAAAAAACCCTCAGCTGATGTAGAAAGAACATAAAAATCTAAGAAGCTTCATACGAGGAACAATTTAGTGGCCATAAAAAAAGGTCTCTGTATGTAAAAGACATTGGACGAGACATGAGTTCCGGTTTAAATATGTGTAGACTTTTCTTTTTTGCTTATAAAATTGTAAAAACTTCCCCGAGGGTGCAAACTTTGCTTCGAGAGTCTCTGCTAATGAACATTTTAAATTTCTTAATGGCGTCATCAATCCCTGCCTCTTTTTTTTTTCAGTGCAGCCTACACTTGCAATATGTGTCAGGGCAGTGAGGAAGTAAGATAATAATTGAATCTATTTAAAACCTGAATGTTTGCATTGCATTGGTACTTCCCATATCGTCTAGATCTGTCAATATGCTCAAGTTAATGAGCTATCTTTGTGTGACCAACCATTGAGTTTAAAAGTTTAAACATTATTTCTTTAGGAACATTTACAACTGAGGACTATCAATTAAATATTATAATGCCGTCTTTAAATCGGAAGAGGATATGAGCTGTAGTGATTGTTGAATATTCTGAATTGAAAAATTGGCACATAGTCTCTACAAATTAGAAGTGGAACCTTTTCAAGTAATCGTGTCATATTTTTTTTTAAATCTGATATTGTTCTCAGGAAAATACATGGGCGTAGCCAGGGGGGGGGGAGTTCAACCCCCCCCCCCCCGGAAATGAAATCCCCCCCCCCCCCCCGCAGGGTGGGGGGGGTCGGAGTTTAGTGACTGATCTTTTGCTTTAATTTTGTTTATTTTAGGTGAAATTTTAATACTAAACCATCACTTGCCCTAGCACAGCCAAGGGGGTTTTGAGTTTAAAACCCCCTACCAGAAGGTTTTAAGTTTGAAAACCCCTACCAGGGGGTTTTAAGTTTAAACCCCCTTATCAGGGGTTTTGATTTTAAAAGCCCCTACCAGGGGGGTTTGCATTTAAATACCCCTATTCTATAAAACAAAAGAAAATGCAAACAATAATTCCCAAAATTCCAAGAGCACATCTAAGGAAGATTTTGATTTTAAACCCTTCTCCAAAATTTACGATAAACCCTCTCTTCAATATAAAATAGCAAATTACACACTCATAATTGTATGAGCGTAGCCAAAGGAGTTTTGAGTTTAAACCCCTCTTCAGCTGGGTTTGAAGCTAAAAATACCTCTTCAATATAAAAAAAAGCAAATTTCGCAATCAAAATGCTACGAGCGTAGCCAAGCCTATTGGATGTTTTGAGTTTAAATTTCCCTTCAGAGGGGTTTGATGTAAAAAAAACAACAACTCTTCTATATAAAAAAAAAAAAAGCAAAATACACACTAAAATTCTTTGAGCGTAGCCAAGCCAAGGGGGATTTTGACTTTCAACCCCTCTACTCCAGATGGCTTTTTTAAAAGTTTAAAACCCCTCAAGATAGTTTTGAGTTTAAAATCCCCCTACAGAGCGTTTTAAGTTTGACAGCCTCTCTCTTCAATATTATTTCTAAAGCAAACTACAGTCACCAAATACAAATTCTATGACCGTAGCTAAATGTGGTTTTGAATAAAAAAAAACACAACTCCAGATATATTTTAGTTTAAAACCCCCAACAGATGATTTTGACGATAAAACTTTCTTTTTCGATATAACATCTAAAGCAAACTACAGTCGCCTAATTCCAAGAGCGTATTCAAGAGAGGTTACACATTTCTACCAGTGGCGGGACACCATTAATAGAGTGCAGTGAAGAGTCATCTGCCAAAATTTAAAAAAAACACTAAATGTGGCTCAACAAAGATGGCTAAGACAGATTTTAGGAGTCAGTTATTGAGATCGGGTCTAAATCAAGGAAATCCTATGCCGAAGTGGAAGTCGACCCCCTAGTAAGGTTATGACAGAGCGTCGCATGAGGTTTGCGGACATGTTCTCCGACAAAATGAATTACGCATAATAAGAGTTGCGATGACATCCTAGTACAACTTGGTGCCACACATTCATGGAGGTCCTCAGAGCAGGTGGGAAGTGGCTTCAGACATTGCCAGTGACAGATTTGTGTGGAAACAGCTTGCCAGCAAATGCGCCGAACGGCGTGGGAGGTTCTAAGTCAGTAAGAAAAGCACATTAGGTTTTTGAAATAAAATTTTTTAATAGCAAAATAATGCACTGTAAGTACTTCAGAATATGCATTTAGTTCGCTTTCAATACCAGAAATAGTGCTTGGCGCCCCGCGCTGGGGAGCTCTCAGCGCTCCCCCAGACCTTCAGGAAGAACCTATTCTAAGCACAATAAACGTCTTCCAAAAGAATGAAGGGTCAGAATGTAATAGAGATTAATTATGTACACACACACACACACACACACCTACATACAAACATATATAAATATATGTATATATATAAATATATTTATATATACATGTATATTTTTTTCCTGGCTACGCCCATAGGAAAATATAATACTTCCTAACAATAAATTCATAAATTTAGTATGTAATATAATTAATACATTTCTTTAAAGTGAAGCCACAGGAACGTAGTTTATACATACATTTATGAAGTTTAAAAAGAAGACTTGTTAAATGAGCATTTTGATTTCGCCATTATTAAAGCTTTGTTACGTCTCTTGTAGGCATGTTTTATCAGGATCTCAAATGTTTTATTGTTGTCATTATGTACTTCCGGTGGTGGTTTGTGATAGTTGAGCGATATTTATTTGTTTACTAGCTGGATGTGACTCGCAGCTCGAGGACCTTAATTTAGGTATTACTGATCTACTGGATTGAATTTAGATCTATGTCTAACATACAGAATGTTCCCTTCGCATTTTTATTTTATTTGCCATGAAACTAAAAGTAGAGTGTGAAAATGAGTTTAGCCGTTTAGCTGAAATATTCCTATCAAATATAAAATACTGGGAAAACGGTTTATCAAGATTGGTCAAACGGTTTCGATCTTTTATTCGGGACATACAGACATACATATATACATACATACATACATACATACATACGACTTACTTTCTACTTCATATATTAGATATTTAATAGTATAATACATGTCTTATGATTGATGTTGAACATATGTTAGAATGGCTAAGCTCGTTGAGACTTCAACATGAATTGATCCACTACTTCACTGTCACTAGATCTGTAGGTAATCAAATTGGAAGTCTTCCACTCAAAAACTTCGTACTTTCTCACTGACACAATCTAACGAAGAAAATATTTTGTCTGCCTGTAGAATTTTTGTCTTAACTCTCAATATTTCGGTGTCTGTCTTTATTATACCTGGCACAAACAAATGGACACATGACATCATTCAGGTCAATTCGTTTTCACACAGTCACAAGTTTGAATCTTTTTCTTATCTGTTATCATGTAAATATTTTTAAAGGCTGAAGCTGACCAACTAGCAGACGTTACCAACAAAACCTCACTCTTATGTTTGTATTCCCAAACCCCATGGCTGCTTTTTTTTTCTTATGGATGTGTGGTCAAGTATCATTTTTAGGATCTCATTTAACGACAATTGCTTGCCAAAAATATGTCTGTCTCTACTAGATTACAGTATTGGCAGTGCAAACAAATAATGATGCTGAAAGTCTTTTTTTTTAAATTAATAAATCTTGTTTTCTTTCTTTGATGTCGATGAGTTGCTTAATTAAAATTATTTGCTATATTACCAGGCCTACTACCGAAATAATAGAACTAAACGACTTGAAGGTTTCATTCAGGGGCAATTAAGTTATGCTGTTTCTACCCCGTCAATATTGCTACTTATAAATCCATTCGTTTATCTTAAAACTTTGTTCGTTTTATGGAATAGAGAAAGATGGTCAGCAGATTATGTGTGGTGCCCTAAAGATTCCAAGAGACTAGCAGATAAGTGAAGGTGATGAATAACCATGTTGGCTACATTCCCAGAATACAATCATTTTTATAAGGTGATAAACAGGAAATCAGATCTAACATTTCTTTTTAATAAAATCATATTAGTTGTAAATGAAAAAGTCATAATTAGACTCTACGCTTCTCCTCTATCAAGTGAAACATTCAAATAAACAGAAGCTAAAGTTGAACATGAATCTCAGAAAAAAATGTTGCGACATGTTCAGATTTTTAGTGTGATACCTTTATATTTTTTGCACATTACAGTCAGCCTCATTTCTAAAGTGATGAACATTTGTAAGGCTATGAGCAATGAAAAAACACAAACTTCATCATCTACACAAAGTGTGGAGTGAATCTCTCTCTCTCTCTCTCTCTCTCACACACACACATCCGTCAATAACATCATCCAGAAATCTTGAAAAATGTGGTTCAATTAATATATATAATTGTGAAGTATGAGACTACACTGAAGTACGAGACTACACTGAAGTATGAGACTACACTGAAGTATGAGACTACACTGAAGTATGAGACTACACTGAAGTATGAGACTACACTGAAGTATGAGACTACACTGAAGCATGAGACTACACTGAAGCATGAGACTACACTGAAGCATGAGACTACACTGAAGCATGAGACTACACTGAAGCATGAGACTACACTGAAGTATGAGACTACACTGAAGCAATGCTATTAAAGACCAATATCAGTATGAGAAAAATGTCTAAATGGGACTAATTCAACTTACACCACCACATATGTGAAGTACGGGTTCTTTCCCTTGTTCAAGATATCAAACAAAATAATTAACTACCAATAGTTAATTAACTAGTTTGAATCTCGGTGAAGACCAACAGAGACATTTGATATAAACTTTGTGCTTAGTGTTTCAATATTTAATTTAGAATCATTTTCTTTTAATTGAAGCTTTAAAGATCAGAAATATATCACACAACTATCTAAATTTTTGTAGCTTTTTAATATAAAATTATAGCAAAGGAAAACCGTCATGCAATCATTAAATGTTCTTCATTCGATCTATTTGTATACATTACTTTCAAACTCGACTTCTCGTCAATAGCCTGACTGTTGTCATGAATATAAAAGGTTTCGTATTACACATATGATAGTAGTTTTAAAAAACAAGCATTTTTAAAATTTATATGTCGTTATTCAATATTAGTATTAAAAAAATCAAGCTATAGATCATTCTCTTTCCTGTTCTCATTTCAAGGATTGATCTAAAAAAAAAATTTAAACAAAACAATTTCAGATCTTAACTATTCTATTGTCACGTTTAGCGTGGCCGAAGTAAAAACTTTGAGAGTCAAAAACAAGCCACTGCCATAACACTTAGCAGAAGGAACTCATGATAAATAAAGCTTGAATACATCAGCGTTCCCTGGCTACACAAATGCTACATGCATTAATTCTATAAAGAAGAAAACATTCCAGATGTCACACGACCAGTCAGAGTTCAATGCTTGTAATCCGAGAAAATATATTGCCAAGTAGCTCAGTGTGTGGTGATCCAGAGGTCCATCAGACTAAAGGAAGGGTGAAAGTGCGCTCTGTTGAGGAAGTTTGATTTGTATTTATACCAGATATTTTGGCCCCCTACACTCTAATTCATACACTTGACTATTGTAACTTTTTAAAACTTTCCATTGATTGTTAATACGTAAATACATTTTCAATCGTTAATTCTTTTTTGTTTACCAGATTTTCAGTCACATGGGTGTCACCATTCATACATGTTCTCATAATTTTAAGCGGCCCAAACCACGGTGGCCCCACTGGGCATTATGGACATTAGCCCAAATACCCACATGACCAGTCCGCCCCTGGCTTGAAAGTCTTATGCCAAACTTAAAGAATCAAACGTTTAGGCTACAAAACAAAAACACAATTCTGCTCGATTGAGAACTGAAAAGAACAAAAAGGATGAACTACTGACCACTGACCATATCTATTTTTTTGTATTTCAAATGTCTGGAATAATAAAGTAACAATGTCACATTGCCTGATCTATGATCTGTAATCGCCGATAGAAATGTAATATTTGTTCAATTTGCATCACTATAATGTTTACGTATTTACAATCTGCTGGTTTTCTCAGGCAATATCTTCTGTTATTATGAACAGTCTGTCGTAGAGGGTACATGACACACATCACTCTGCAGTTGTTATCTAGCATTCAATTGACATTCTTTACTCTTGTACCGGATATTTATTGTGAAACAGATCAATAGCCCAACATCCAGGTTGTTTGTTTTTATACAATGTTATTTTCAATAACAATAAAGATCAAATGGGCAATAAACATAAAGGGGCGATACTGTAACGGCAACTGTTGGGTAATTAAAAGTAACATAAAATTGTCTGCTCTTGAAATAAGCGTCCAATCATGGACATGGTAACAATGAGTTATCGCCTATTTATAGAATCAACAAGAAAATAGCTTTATCGTATAGCAGACGTTGGCAGACAATGATGTTATGGTTTTGAGGATATTCTTGTTACTGATTCATAACGACAAAACCTGTGTATGTTCAGTATACACTATTATGCAAGCCTTGTAATCTAAGTTTACACCATTTCATTGTATACATATCTGTAGAACTAGTGCTAGTTATATAAGACCACTATGTTTGAAAACGTCAGTAGCCTAATGGATAGATTACAGTGTTTCCCATGCCGTGTTCCGCGGAACCCTAGTGTTCTGCAAGGCCTGAAAAAGTGTTCTACAAACTACTGGAATAATTAACTAGTAGTCTACCAAAAAAATAAGTAAAGTGTTCTGCTGAATATTCCGTATGTGCGAAGTGTTCCGTTAAGGAGAAAAGTTTGGGAAACACTGGGTTAGAATGTTAGTCGAACATCATATTGTCCTAGATTGAACATCATATTGTCCTAGATTGAGCATCATATTGTCCTAAATTGAATATCAAACCTGCAGATGGTTATGTCTCAGATCTACTTTGTTCATTATTTGTTCTTATGTTCTCTTTCTCTCTTTATTTTTTATTCCTCTTTACCTTAGCTCTCTTTTCTCTCTTTCAATCTCTCTTCTTCTATCTTATCTTTAATTATTCTTTTTTTTAAAATCTAATTCGCATTTATTTTCATTATTTTTTTTAAAGAAAAAGCATGCCATTTCCATTTTCTGTCTCTGTCTCTCTCTCTCTCATTCTCTCTCTCTCTCTGTCTCTCTCTCTCATTCTCTCTCTCTCTCTGTCTCTGTCTCTCTCTCTATTTTCTTTAACTTTCTATGTTATTGTCTTTCTCACTCTCACAGAATGTGTTCATAGGACTGCATTGTGCTGGCTCTGAATACTCCAATTAATAAAACATCCCTCCTACGGCTTGGCGTTCAATATCTGAACCAAGCTATAAACATTGTCTGGCTTTCCTTCAGCACTTTCAGGAATTGTTTTCTAATGGGAACAGACAACAGACAACAGACAACACAAATCTATGCAAGTGACAAAATGATTATTTATGTGTGCACATACAGATGTGAGTGTATTTATGTATCAGTCTTTGAATCTATCTGTGTAAACGTATGTGTGTGTATGAGTGAACTAATGATTGTAATACACTAAACAAATATTTTAAACTTTTATTCAAAGTTTCACTTTGTATGTGAAAGTTGCACATTAACGTGAAGACGATTCTAGATGCTATGCCAAAGAAAAGTAGACACTGAATGTATATACATAGCGACAAATCCATGAAAAGCTTTTTTGGGTGGTGGAGAAAGAACGGGGTATCTATGTGATCGTTTTTTAAATGTATTTATTTTAAAAAAATTGAAAAAGGCAAAGCGGAAACCACTCTGCTAGCAAAGAGTGTATGCACATGGAAGATTGTATAGTTATCTATTGTTTCTATCTATTGTTTCTAATTCATGTTTGGGTTCCACTTAGCCTCAGACAACGACCTATTAAGGCTTAAGAGAACTAATTCAGCTTATACCACCACTTCAGTCAAGTACAAGTTCGTTCCCTCGCTCGAGATACCAACCAAAATAACGAACTACCAAATAGCTAATTAACAAATTGGTTTATTTTTTTTTTATTCTTGTGTCGTCAGGTAAAAGAAATAATTGTCCAAAATTTCAGCTTGATCCAAGATAGGGTATAGAAGAAATAACGCGTACAAACTTTTTACCGGACAGACAGACAGACAGACAGAGAGAGTTGATATAAGCTTTGTAAAAGATACGTAAAATATTTCACCTGTACAAGACACCAGTCACGTGATCGTTTGATAATTGTTGATAAAATCATTCACTTCTTGTCTCTAGCATTAGTTAGAAATATAATTGAATTGTTGAAAATGTCACTAGGTGTCATGTGCTTATAAACTTTAATATCTCTGTTACACTGAAATCTTTTATACTATAGAAAGTCCTGCCTGTTTTAAAGTTGACATACAGTATAAAATATTATTGTCATGCAATTTCTGTTTGATTATTTACATGTTCTCATATTATTGTCTTTAAAAAATGATCTTTAAATGTTTAAAACCGACCTCTATCTAAAACGTTTAATAGTTTTACAGAATGTTTCTTTTTTATTTGTTGATATTTGTAATCAAGTGTCTACTTTTTATCTTTACCTTTGCTACCAGGCCCCCCCCCCCCCCCACTAAACAACTCTGAACTGTTTGTTTGTTTTGAACAGTGTAACAGTGTGCACTACTCATGGAGGCTAGTTCGGTGGTGTCAAACCTTTTAGACATGTGCACTAGATCAGTGGTGTCAAACCTTTTAGACATGTGCACTAGATCAGTGGTGTCAAACCTTTTAGACATGTGCACTAGATCAGTGGTAACAGGCTTTTAAGATTTGAGGATTTAGTGAGTGGTGTCAAACCTTTAAGATCTGGTGACTAGATCAGTGATATGAAAACTTTAAGACATATGCACTAGATCAGTGGTGTCAAACCTTTTTAACATATGCACTAGATCAGTGGTGTCAAACATTTAGACATGTGCACTAGATCAGTGGTGTCAGGCTTTTAAGATTTGAGGACTTAGCCAGTGTTGTCAAACCTTTAAGATCTGGTGACTAGATCAGTAATATGAAACCTTTAAGACATGTGCTCTAGATCAGTGGTTTCAAACCTTTAAGACATGTGCACTAGATGAGTGGTGTCAAACCTTTAGACATGTGCACTAGATCAGTGATGTCAGGCTTTTAAGATTTGAGGACTTAGTTGTGTCAAACCTTTAAGATCTGGTGACTAGATCAGTGATATGAAACATTTAAGACGTGTGCACTAGATCAGTGGTGTCAAACATTTAGACATGTGCACTAGATCAGTGGTGTCAGGCTTTTAAGATTTGAGGATTTAGTCAGTGGTGTCAAACCTTTAAGATCTGGTGACTAGATCAGTGATATGAAACCTTTAAGACATGCACTAGATCAGTGGTGTCAAACCTTTTTAACATATGCACTAGATCAGTGGTGTCAAACATTTAGACATGTGCACTAGATCAGTGGTGTCAGGCTTTTAAGATTTGAGGACTTAGTCAGTGGTGTCAAACCTTTAAGATCTGGTGACTAGATCAGTGATATGAAACCTTTAGGACGTGTGCACTAGATCAGTGGTGTCAAACCTTTTAGACATGTGCACTAGATCAGTGGTGTCAAACCTTTAAGACATGTGCACTAGATCAGTGGTGTCAAACATTAAAGATCTGGTGAATAGATCAGTGGTGTCAAAATGTGCACTAAATCAATTCTCTGCACTCGCGTCTCGTGACGCATAATTTATATAAAAAAGTTCTTCAATCCAGAAAAACTTAGTTTCTGTCGATTCGTAAGGCACAATGTGTAATGATTTTGAGCAGCAGATATCATCGCGTCACTGACAGGATCTGGCAGTCGGATCATACTTCTGCAATCACTGAATTCACCTCGTGGCTTTGTTTTAATCCAAATTCACGTTTGCATGACCTCCATGTTTCTGTTCTAAAGGGTGATAACCAGGATGAAACGTTCCGCGCGTGTACATACATATTGTCCAGCTTGCGTGTTTGTCAATTAATGCCCCTGATTTCATCGGTCTGGCGCGGCCACAGCAACCATCCCAATGTCAAGGAACATGATCGCTCTTTTGTATCATTTCCGGTATGCTTCATTCCACAAATGTACCCACAAACGCTTTGCAAAGGATGTCGGCTGATTTGAAATAGCGCCAGACGATAACGCCATAATATAATCTTTGAAGAAATATGAGATCTACTTAAGAATACAGGTCCTATCATTTACATATGACAAGCATGCATGTTTACAGATATTTCTGAATGTATTAAAGAAAAACAGACAGGATTCTTGGCTCTGCGTGACCTCTCATATAGCATTAAATTAGCGTGTAACGGAGGGAAACAGCTCTATGATGTCTATCTTCCTTGTTCCCTTTCTACCACGTAAGAGTGCAACGAGGTCACCCTGTTTACGTTCATGGGTTAAGGCAGGGCCGGTCTTAGATAATTGAAGGCCCAAGGCCAAGTGAATTTTCTTGCACCAAAATGAAATAATAAAAACAACAACAAATAGCACAAAATAAAATGACACAATTTATTTAAAATCCAGTGTACTTCAAAAATAACATTGGGCACAAGTTTTGCTTTATCTTCTAAAAAATTGTTTTTATGTCCTTTCGAGGCCCCCACCAATTGGAGACACCAGGCGGATGCCTAGTTTACCTATGCCTAGTATAATATATAAGTTAGAAAAAAAAATTGTTGAAGGAGTTTTATTGAGATTATAATTTATTGTTGAAAGTAAAATTCTAAGAAATTCAAGACTTGAATGAGTTTGATGTGATTTTATTAGTGCATTTATGCCCAGCTCAAAGTTTGATAGTAGCAACCGTGAATAGACGTATGTAGAACTAGTTAGCTTGACTTCAAAAAGAAGAGCTTGTTTGTGCATAGCCAAAAGCATTCCAAAAATAAAGTCAGAAATTATCGACCACTATCAGCTACATAACGAAAAAATTGATTTTCAATAAATAAATAAATTAATGACATGTATACAGGTCAGTTATCAGCAGTCGTAGAAAGTATAAAGAAATTAAAAAGATTGAATCTAATCGAATATCAAAGTTGAAACAATAATGTTATAAACTGTGTGTGGAACTTCAGACCAATGTTGGCATGCTGATTATCAGTACTAGAGGAGTGTTGATGATCTGTGGCCATCTTTACATTTGAATTGATTCCCCTTTCCCTTTGCAGCTTCTCATGGGACTATAGAGGCTAATTTTTGAGATACATTCGTGGTCACGGGTTAGGCATTTTGTAAGCATCAAATCTTGCATCGTTTTTAGACTTCTTCCTACTTCTGGTGTGTAGACCATCTGAGATCCAGGACCCTTCTTAATGCTTTACCTCCATTGAGATCTGGCCTGGGCTTTGTTGTCCCAAATGTTTTGGTCGACTCTGAAGAGCTTCATGTCGCGCTGACATACATCAGCAAAGTATTGATAAGCATGGTTTCCTAAGACCTTTGTTCATGATACAATTTGAATGTCATGTGTCTTATACAAAATCTAAAAATACTTTACAATTCTTTTCGCAAGTTGCTTAACGATGACTTCAATATTTGTGCATTCAGATTTGCTACTTTTAAAGTAAGGGAAAGATTTTAATAGTTTCTATTGTAAAACAAAAACAAGAAATAAATTTAATTTGCAGCGTTTGATAAATTAAAAATTGTATCTACCTTTACAAACTGATCCAATGTTTCTTATATACTTAAGCTCCCAAATGACTTTAATTTTGGGGAGCTTACGCTTCAGAGCGCTCGCAAGTAGGTCTGCACGAGCATTATAAACATACCCTCAAGAGCTCCCTAAAAAATGAAACACGACATCCACGACTGGGAAACATTAGCACTTTAGAACTCCTCGTGGCGTGAATAAGACTATTGTTTATAGAAGGCCCCAACACTGACCTTCAACGTCACAACCTGTGGGTAGTTTAGACCAATAGCTTATGTGTCTGTACGACGTGGCAGCTAACGGAATTTATTATATATTTTTTGCTTTGATTCTGTTTATTTTAGGTGATATTTTAATACTAAACCATCACTTGCCCCAGCGAAGCTAAGGGGGTTTTGAGTTTAAAACTCCCTACCAAAGGGATTTGCAGTCAAATCCTCCTCTTCTATAAAACAAAACAAAAAAAAGAATGTAAACGATAATTCCCAAATTCCTACAGCAAAGCTAAGGAAGATTTTTATTTTAAAGCCCCCTCCGAAATTTAAGATAAAATAAAAGGCTATCCATACATCAGTCACCAGATTCTATGAGCGGTGTTTACAGCTAAAAACCACTCTTCAATATAAAATATAAAAAAAAAGCAAATTGCACACTAAAAATTCTATGATCGTAGCCAAAGGGGTTTTGAGTTTAAACCCCCATCAAGAGGGGTTAGAAGCTTAACATTTTTTTTAATAAAAAAAAAATAAACTACACACACAAAATTCTATTAGCGTAGCCAAGCCAAGTGGAGTTTTGAGTTTAAAGGGCTTTTTAAAAAAAAGTTTAAAACCCCTCCTGATGGTTTTGAGATTAAATAATCAGATACAAAGAGTTTTGAGGTTGAAAACCTCTCTTTTCAATTTTATTCTAAAGCAAGCTAGTCACCTAATTCTATGAGCGTAGCTAAGAGGCTAGTTACCTAATTCTATGAGCGTAGCTAAGAGGGTTTTGAATTAAAAAAAAACCCCTCAGATTTTTTAGTTTAAAACCCCTCAAAAAAGGATTTTGACAATAAAACATCCCGTTTCGATATAAAATATAATGCAAAGTACAGTCACGTAATTCCAAGAGCGTAGTCAAGAGAGGTTACACATTTCTACCAGTTGCTTTGCTCCATTAATAAAGTGCAGTGAATAATCATCTGCCAACATTGATTAAGACTAAATGTGGCTTAGCTATGTTTATGTTTTGCGGGAGGGGGGGAATTCTTACTACGCCCATGGTTCCAGGTCATTATTCAGGCCTTCTATAACGAAGTGGTGTTGCGTGAAGCTGTAACTGTTGGTATCTGACAAGGAGATCAAACATCTGCAGAGAATGTGGTCATAAAAACGTTGAGAAAAATGCGGCATCTTTGCAACAGACCAGGGGCGGACTGACTATATGGGCAAACGGACAAATGCCCGGTGGGCAGGTACCAAATGGGCCGGTCTGGTTGCGACCAAAGAAAAAAAAAATTTAATGCAGACAACTTAAAAAAAAAAGTGACAGCAGCAAGACACAAAGGCCCGAACACGTTTTCTTGTTGTTTTTTTTTATTTATTCTTATTACAATTACTTTTGTTTGGAATTCAACAAGAATATAAAAAAAAACAACTTTACACTGAACGTATTACCATTTGCAAAACGTTAGAGCGTACTTTCTGCTATGCACTAGCGGCATGGACTGCTTTGATGTCTTCGAGGTTGTGTTTGGCCTAATCATTTTGCTGGTCGCACATGGGCCTTTGATGGCACTCCCATTTTTTTCCTTCCTTCCCCGTCTTTAACCAAAAAGAGGGATGAGAGAGGTTAAGTTAGAAAACATTGATATAACGCAGCAAAAAAAAAAATAGGCGCGACAATTAGCTCTTTAACAATGCTTAATAGAAATTAACTTTAACACATACACACAGCCGCGAAATTGCAAACCACCCAACTTATTCACAGCTCAATAAGGGTTTAAAGCTCTACTTTCTGCGATTTAAAAAAGAAAAAGTAAGTTTCTTTTTGTTTATTTATAATAACATAGATCTAAAAATACTACACTTAGGGCTTACAAAAAAAATATTTAATTAAAAAATAAATCTAGATCTAAATCAATTTTTATACTATTATAATTAATGACAAACTTATGCTTAGTATGAAGTCATTAATGATGAAAATTATTACAATAATTACAAAAATTTATATTGCGCTGTCACATCCGATATTTAATGAAAGAAGATTTATATTTTAAATAATGGGTCATGGTATATTCATACACAAATCGCGTTTTTGAGAATGTACTAGGAGGAATCAAGAACTTTTCACATTAAGTAAGTACCTCTCTAACCATTCTGCTTTCTCTTATCTTTTAATGGAATGGGTTGCCTGAGTCAGCCAGGAAAACCAATGATTTAGCATATTTTATAATTAATACCAAAAAGCTTCAAACTCATTAGGCTGCTATTGTATTGTTTATAGTTGTCAGACTACATACATGTATAAATAGAATACATTATGTAATCCTAGGAATGCATACATCCAGATTTCGATGCGTTATCAAACTTTATATATTTTGTAGAGAATTAGGCTTACACCTATAATATAACACATGGGCGTAGCCGGGAGGGGAGGGTCTTTAAACCATCACTTGCCTCAAACCTCATTGTCTGAAAGGGAAACATTACTTACTGCCCCAGTGCAGCCAACTTAAGCAAACTACAGTCACCAAATTTCATGAGCGTAGCCAAAAGAGGTTTTGTGGTTTCTCTCCCCCTCCAATACAAAAACTAAAGCATTTTACCATTTTCTATCAGTCGCTGGACTCCATTGAATAGCAGGTTTGGTTTTTGAATTTTTTTAGCGGAAGATTAGCAGGCTAATTGCACTGTAGATACCTCAGAATATGCATTTTTAAAGCTTAAAATAACGGAAATAATGCTTCGTTCAGGAGCTTCGCCCAGGACCCCGGACTCTCTAGCTGCACTTTGGCGATGTGTACTGTCTTTCCACTAATTATAGGAAGAGAGTATTCTAGGCTAGAAAAATCGTATGAAAGATCAGAATGTAATGAAGATTAATTATATATACAATTACACACACACTAATATATATATATATATATATATATATATATATATATATATATATATATATATATATAAATTGCGGAGTGGGGTAAAAATCCCACCCACACAGAAAATATATGATATATTTGTGGGCTGGTTAATATGGTAATGCGGGCCTATTTTGATACCCAGCCCGCCCCTGCAACAGACCCAAACTATCCGAGGAAAATGAGATTTTAAATGAAGCTTTTTTAAAAAAAAAAAAAAATGTGTGTGGGCTACATTTCTGTGCCTCGGGAAAATTTTGATATTTAAGTTAAAGTTGTATATTTCTGTACCCTACAAGCAGTAAAACAGATTTCAACTGAGTCCATCTATTAACGAATTAGTTTTTTAGAGTCACAAGAAAGTTTAGATTGCTGCTTGCCTACAGGGACTAGGGAAAATAAATTGACTCCTCTAATGAATAAAGAAAGCAAGTCGCTCATAGGACTAATCCTTTATTTAATAATGTACAAGTAGCAGTGTTAACTTCAAGCTATGATATATTTAGGTTTGTTCTGTGAGTTAATGGCAAGACATAAAAGATAATCTCTTTCTGGGTCAGCTATATATAGGTGTTGGCAAATCTCAAAACTTTGATCCTATCATGTTCACATTGCGTTAATATACTAAGTATCTGTTAAGATTTACTATAAGCACTGAAGAAGACAGAAACTAATATAGTTTTGTGTAACTTGAATATTTTCGTTTGTCTCAAACTCAGATGTACTTTTATACTTTCTGGAATGAAAGCAATAAAGCAAATCATTTGCACGTTCAAAACGGTGGAAAATACCTGAGACCTTATACATTTTAAATAGCCAAAAACATTCATATCGTTGGTTCAAACCCCATCTGGTCAATTTGCTTTTTTCTTTTCAATGTAAAATAAAATACACAGTTTGCTATAGTATTTAAACATAAAGCGGGAATGTTATAGTATATTACATGTTTTAAAATTCTGGATGCCAAAAAAGTGAGTTTTTTTTCACTCTGTTTCAAAAGTCTCAGACACACACCCAAAGTCAAATTCATTACGTCTTAAATCTAATTCCCAGGCATGACGTCAGGACATGATGACAAGACATGATTGTCAAGACATGATTGTCAAGACATGATTGTCAAGACATGATTGTCAAGACATGATTGTCAAGACATGATTGTCAAGACATGATTGTCAAGTCATGATTGTCAAGTCATGATTGTCAAGTCATGATTGTCAAGATATGATTGTCAAGACATGATTGTCAAGACATGATGTCAAGACATGATTGTCAGAAGTAGAATTTGATATCTGGGGTATCAGTCCGTAGATCATACCACGGGGCAAGGCAGCAATTTATTCTGTTAAATAATGAATTAATTCTGTCTATCGTACGTTTCCAGTGTTACTGTTAACTCTGCAATATTGAGCGTTAACATTCAAAAAGATCAAATGAGGGGCTTAGTATAGCCTAAATACCCATTAGCGCAATATTACGTCCCTGGTTTAAACATAATAAATTGATTGTAACTCAAAGAGCTGCGCAGTGCTATTAAGAAGTACAGAGAATCATCGTCCGCTGTCTCGTAGAGGAACAGATAGGACAGGAACTTGTCTTGACAACGGAAGTAAACAAAAGGCGATGCAATGTATAAACGTGTCGGTTCATCTGGTAACGAGGCTACACTACCGTCTCACACTTGGTCACGTTTGGTTGTACCGCGTGCTGGACAGCTGGAGTTTCAGCACGCTCTACGCGCGCGACCCAATCATTACCATAATGATGTGTTTGTTTGTTACACTCTATTGACTTGAACTGTTTTGGAATGTGGTAAATTCACTTATATCAAGACTATAGGCCTACATAACAATAACCTTAAAGAGTATTTAAAGACCATTATCTAATTCATGTACTAAGTACAAAACATTATGGGCACATAGTTACATTTTTTTTGTCTCTTGACTTCTTGCGTCTGAAGAAATCGGAATGTTGGACTCTTGATCTTGTCTTAATGGACCTCATTCACCAATCGTAAACAACATTTTGCCACGTGGTCCTCCATATCTTCTATACAAATTACGCAATCCATAAAGGCTGTCACGTGATACGTATTTTTCATTGTTTTATCAATATTATCACGTGGCTAAATGTTGTTTGTTTACTATTGGTGAATGAGGTCCATTGTCTCATTCCACATGTCGAGGGTTTGAATCAAATGAAAGGAAATTTTAGTTCCTATCTTGTTAGCCCTTCCACACAAGATATGGTGGGTGTGTGAAGGGTGAAACGCGATACCTTCAAGTCGACATGGGATGACCATTTAAGCGTTTCACATCTTGCCTCCCATCCGTAACAGCAGTTGTCCCTCCATCATGTCGAATGTTTATCTATTAGTAGCCTGTCTTAGAAACGTGATTCAAAGCTATAGATCTAATTGGTAAGATCAACTATTCTAGCTCAACCGACGAGGGGCAATCTCATGGAAAGTAATTCACTCACATTAGTGTCAAATGTAAACATGTTTTCCTATTCTTAAGAGCTCTAGTTGGTAGCATCTAAATTTATTACAATGTCATCTAATTAACTGCGCGTCGAAAAACTTAATTTAAAAAAAAAAAATCTAAAATGAATTCGTCAATTCGCAAAGCTTAAAAGTGATTTTTTTTTTCAAACAAAAATTTTGACCTTTTCTCTTTGACCTGTAGGCGAAAACTAGCGCCATCTGGTGTTCGATTGAAGTTCGTCTCAAAGCATGAGATTTTAATTCCGTTATTTTTTTGTTCTTTGTCCATTTTTCTTTCTCCTGCGGTTTTATTTGAAACCAATGAAAAGATTTAAGCGAGAAAGAATGTCATTTATGTCTACAGGCTGCTTGCATGGATTGTCCGGCACTGGGCGTCCAGATGACAATTCAGCCACATTCATTTCACATGATCGAACTACAATTAAACTCAGGAACTGACAAGATGTAATGCAAAACAAAAAGCGGGCCTTCAAAAAAAAAAAAGATTCCACAACTCTTTCTTTTGCACTTTTTTGTTTGAAAGTTCAGAATTTGCTTTAATGTCTTCTATTTAATCTTCACTTGTCTGTGTGTGTATCTATCTATAAGTATGTGTGTGTGTTTGTGGCAATGTGTGTAACAGTTTTTTTCCCCTCTTGTTCAATCTGTGAGCTCCTTACAAGATGGCAGTCTCTAAATGTGAGCAAATAATGTTCAGACGTTAGCAAGACACACAACAAAATGAGAAAAAAAAAAATTCTAGCTCATTTGTTTTGTTTCCTCCTCGATACATTCTCATCGATACATCGAGTGGCGTGAAGTACCATTTGTTTTCCAGAGCTAATGACACCATTTGTTTTCTAGACCTAATGACACCATTTGTTTTCTAGATGTAATGACACCATTTGTTTTCTAGAGCTAATGACACCATTTGTTTTCTAGAGCTAATGATACCATTTGTTTTCTAGAGCTAATGTCACCATTTGTTTTCTAGAGCTAATGACACCATTTGTTTTCTAGAGCTAATGACCATTTGTTTTCTAGAGCTAATGACACCATTTGTTTTCTAGAGCTTATGACACCATTTGTTTTCTAGAGCTAATGATACCATTTGTTTTCTAGAGCTAATGACACCATTTTTTTTTAGAGCTTATGACACCATTTGTTTTCTAGATCTAATGATACCATTTGTTTTCTAGAGCTAATGTCACCATTTGTTTTCTAGACCTAATGACACCATTTGTTTTCTAGAGCTAATGACACTATTTGTTTTCTAGAGCTTGTGACGATTTGTTTTCTAGAGCTAATGACACCATTTGTTTTCTAGAGCTTATGACACCATTTGTTTTCTAGAGCTAATGACAACATTTGTTTTCTAGAGCTAATGTCACCATTTGTTTTCTAGACCTAATGACACCATTTGTTTTCTAGATCTAATGACACCATTTGTTTTCTAGAGCTTATGACAACATTTGTTTTCTAGAGCTAATGTCACCATTTGTTTTCTAGACCTAATGACACCATTTGTTTTCTAGATCTAATGACACCATTTGTTTTCTAGAGCTTATGACCATTTGTTTTCTAGACCTAATGACACCATTTGTTCTCTAGAGCTTATGACACCATTTGTTTTCTAGAGCTAATGACACCATTTGTTTTCTAGAGCTAATGTCACCATTTGTTTTCTAGAGCTTATGACACCATTTGTTTTCTAGGTGTAATGACACCATTTGTTTTCTAGAGCTAATGTCACCATTTGTTTTCTAGACCTAATGACACCATTTGTTTTCTAGAGCTAATGACCATTTGTTTTCTAGAGCTAATGTCACCATTTGTTTTCTAGACCTAATGACACCATTTGTTTTCTAGAGCTTATGACCATTTGTTTTCTAGAGCTAATGACACCAATTGTTCTCTAGAGCTTATGACACCATTTGTTTTCTAGAGCTAATGTTACCATTTGTTTTCTAGAGCTAATGTCACCATTTGTTTTCTAGACCTAATGACACCATTTGTTTTCTAGAGCTTATGACACCATTTGTTTTCTAGAGGTAATGACACCATTTGTTTTCTAGAGCTAATGTCACCATTTGTTTTCTAGACCTAATGACCATTTGTTTTCTAGAGCTAATGACACCATTTGTTTTCTAGAGCTAATGACGAATATCCACTTATATTATAAACTACAGAAGTTCTTTCAAAAGAAATGATAACTTCGCCCTTCCATGTCTTGTTCTAGTTACACGTTACCTATGGACTTAAACTCTGCTAAGTCATTGATTTCTTGGCTGATTCAAGCAACCCAAGTGTTTATGTTCACGTGTTTTCGACTGTTAATATAATCATATTTTCTCTTAGTTGTCTTCTAAACAACAATTAAATTGTTTTTATAGTCCTGCCTAGCAGTTCATTTTCATATGTAACAAATGGTCGCGAGTTTTAAATGTAGCGTTGTATTAGAAATATGGGCTTATTAGAAAGCTTATATCAACTCACTTTGTATTGTAAAAAGTTTGAACACGGAATTTGTCCCACACCCATTCTGGGATCTAGCAGAAACCTTTGCAAATTATTCATTGACGTAGATAATACATGAATCAATAAAAATGTAACCAATTAATAATTTAATTACTGGTTAGTACTTTGATAAGAATAATGGAAATTAGCCTATTCAACGATATGGTTAAATATATCAGGTTTTGTCCCCTTCAACGATTTGACACGTTCTTTATCGTATACTTATTCTCGGCTTTTAGAAGACTAGGTCGATTGTGTCAAAACTATGTATTTTTTTGTTCTAGAAATATTGGTTATTTGTTCTTGAAAGCTTAATATGTAGAACGCTTGATAGAAAATATTTTATTGAAACATAAATGTTAGTAATTCGAGAAGATGAATGCATTGACTCCTTGATAAATTGTCAAGTTTTGAAATGTCTCTATTACTAGCGCTGATAAAAACACATAAATATACAATCTATCAAACAAATATTCATTGAATTGTAGAAAGACTCCATCTTGAAGTAATGATCCAAACTAACAGAACTAGAGGGAGAGATGGATAACAGACACAAAGTTTGCTTGTCTAGTCTCCCAACTGTTCTGCCTCTTCAAGTGTCTCTGTTCAGGTCTCTGAGAAACCCGAAAACTTATTTGAATGAGAATTGACGTAAACAATGTTTAAATCCTCTAACTCCAAGAGAAAAACATTAAAAATACTTTAAAAACAAAAAGACAATGGACCTTCTTGGTGCACCATAGAGAACGATAGTTTCTCTCTTACAAATGAATGAATGTTTGATTACAAATACAATGCACCATTCTTTTAGCCCGTCCCCCCCCCCCCTTGTCCCAGAGAAAGACTCCTGGTTAAGTGAATGTATAGATCTGGTACACTTTATAATATTCCAATTATAAGCATTTAGCTTGAGGCTTAGGAGACAAAGCGCAAAATTTTCCTGAACATTAATTTATTAAACTATTTAATTCCTGTGTGACCGACAAGCTAGTATTTCTTTACAACTGTTAAATTTTCTAGAAAAATTGTTAGACCCGTTTTTGAGATCAGACTCAGGTTCCTTGGCCTTCATGAAGTTGTGACTTGAATAGAGGCATTGTAATGAGTCTCTTAGTGCTGGGCTATAAGAGAGATGAATCATTGACCCTGGGAGTTTGGGATTGGGAGTTTTAGGAACTAAGTCAAAGCTACTTTTACATTACAATTAGGCCCACTGCGTTTAGAGTCAAGGGCAGCTACATGGCATGTCTAGCAATATATAGGCAAACATTCACGTAGTATTGTTGTTTCTGCTGTTATCTCGATGACTCTGGTGAATGAGACTGTTTATCAATTACAACCAAATTGTGTCAGCTAGCTCGTGGTGGTGGTTACATAATGCTTTCATTATTCATTATTTCAAACCAGTGGTCAGCATTCCTCAGCTGCCCCAGAAACCTCTAAGTCTCAAGGGAATGTTACTTACTAAAGTTATGTAAACTTAAGTGCTTTGTCCCCCTTTAAGTACACTTTAACACAAAGACAAGAGAAGTCTGTCAGAGTTACGTTTCCCTGGAGTATAGAGTGTCCTGGCTATTCAGTACAGACTATGCGATATCTCTCACTATATAGAAAAAGTAAAAATTCTTACTATCATAAATAATGTATAAGATTTTTTTAAAAGAAGTTTCTGTTAACAATTAACAGCATCGAAAACTAATGTCTAGTTCAAATGAATGGGTTACATTTTTGTTCAGTACACAAATCTTATGGACTTAGCTTAGAGGGTTAGTTGTCAAAAGCAGTTTGAGGCTCTGGCACTTATTGTATTGTAAACGTTGCGTCTTTGCGTTAACACATATATCTACAGTGCAATCCTATCTTGTCTAGTAGTTTGGGGTATTATTAGGGGCAGGTATGGCGAAAGTAAATATTTTACTTTGTTGATATTTCGGTATGATAGTTATATCCCTTTCTTTATGTTTGTAAGTAGCCCCCATAAATGCCAGGTTCTTTTCTTGGATTAAAGGGGTTACGTACGTACAATTATTTACTACTAATAAACTCCACAAGAAACTCCAGCTATCCAGGAAAATAATAACTTAAATATAAAAAAAAATACATAATGACACCAACATTCTGAGAAAATATTAGCAGCACAAACACCAGTCCAGGAACAACTGTCCAACCTTCCTGGACCGGTAACAAGACCCCAGTGACTAACACACACACACTCTCTCTCTCTCACATCAAGGAAGACTAGATCATTCAGTTCAAATCACGTGCAAAACAATTCACGTTCATAACATGGAAGTACATAAACAAGGGGATATTACTATCATACCAAAACGAAGAAAAATATTCACTCTCGCCATACCTGCCCCTGACAGTCATGTATATTCTTGTGTCTTACTGTCATTTTAATTCTGTATGATCTTATAGACAAATATACCTATTTCAAAAAGAAATTACAATAATAATCTCGTAACAACTTAGAACCCTCTATATTTATAAAGCTTATAGGAACTCATTCTGTCTGTCTTTCTGGTAGATAGTTTGAACATTTCCCATTATGTGATCAAGTTAAAGCTTTTCACAATTATTCATTGATTCCATAAAAAAAAAATAACCAATTAGTTAATTAATTGTTGGTGACTAATTGTTTTGTTTGATATTGAAATAAGGGTAATAAATGCTACTTAATGAGAGATTTGGATGTATACCTATATATATAATTTTCTTCATGGCTCAACAGTCTGGTCACCTAGAAGTCATAGAAATATCAATCTTTTATTTCTGCAAGTCGGACTAGAGTTACCCCTCGTAACTTTAGCGGTGAAAAAAAACGGGGGAGGGGGAGAACAATTAGTATTCACCCGTCACTAAATATCAGGGCCGGACTCAATCATTGTGACCAAAAAGTCATGGAAAGATCACTCTTTTGTTTCTGCAAGTCGGTCTAGAGTTACCCCAAGTAACTTAGCGGCGAAAAAAAAAGGTGGGGGGGGGGGAACAAGTAATCTACTCTGTATTCCCCCGTCACTAAAAAGCAGGGCCGGACTTAACCATTGTAGGGCCCAATGCGAAACGGATTTCGCGGGGCCAAGTTTGGGTAGGGATATTGATAATAAGTGAAAATTAAAAGTTTATATTAGAAAATAAATTCGTCTTTGCATTTTATTCATTCGTTACTACGTACAGAATTACTTTACAAGCCTTGCGTGTAGCAAAGTCATACAGTATATCATAAAAAATATATTTCCTACATAGATCACGCTCAATAGCAAGAATTACCAAATGTTGCAATCTATTTACGAGAATTGTTGACCTCAAGTAATTCTTCATTAGTTTGAGGCGCGAGAAGCTTCTTTCACCAAATTCCACAATTACGGGTATTGCATAATGCCTTTTTTGTTGTTTTTTTTTATCGCTCGTAGGAATGGAGTTTTTCATATTGAATGACACCCCAAAATGACAATTTTTGTCTATATATTTCTGGAGATTTGTATGAGTTTTCAAAAGATTTTAATAATTTCGTAGATTTCCAGGACTTTATCTTATATTTTGCAATTTCAGAAGATTTACATGAGCTCCAGATGAATCGGGAGGCTGCGGGATATCTATTATAAGTTATAAAATGGTTTAATTTAGTAATTTACACCTAGAGTTAGCGCGGGTCTTTTGAAAGTGCGGGGCTCTCTACTGTCGCATAGGTTGCATTGGCCTAATGCCGGCCCTGCAAAATAGCGGACTATGCTACGCTGACTAGTATGAATTTAATCCCCCCATTACGTTTGGACATGTTTTCCTCCCATTTCCTTATCTTAGATCAAGTTGAAATTTTGCATAATTATTCATAGTCGATGACAATACACAAATCAATCCAAACATTAACCAATTAGTTAATCGTTTCATCCTCATCATTCCTCTGGGGTCCTCAGGGAACAGAAGGCCTCACTAAACTTACGCCACTCTCCACGGTCTCTTGCTAGTTTTTTTTTTATGGCTTTTCAGCTCTTTCCTGTCCTCTCGGCTTCCTTAGTACACTGCGCCGCCATGTTCTTTTTGGTCTTTCTCTACGTCTTGTGCCCTGAGAGTTCCACTCTAAGGCCTGCCTAGCTCTGTTGTTGTTATCTTTTCTAAGTGTATAACCAATTCATCTCCACTTCCTCTCTAAGATCTGCATTTCTATATTTTTCTGTTATTCTATTATTCTGTTTTTCTATATTCTCCCACAGTTTGGTGTTTTTTACTTTGTCGTACCAGTGTATTTTAAGGATATTTCTCAGGCATCTGTTGATGAAGGTCTGCACTTTTTTTTTGTTGTCGCTTCAGTTGTTCTCCATGTTTCAGAACCATTCAATAGGACAGCCTTGACATTAGAGCTAAAGATTCTTAGTTTAGTCGTTTGAAATGTGCGAAGATTTCCAGGTTGGTTTTAGCTGTGTAAATGTCTAACGCGCTAGATTTATACGGCGTTTAATATCTTCATCTGTTCCACCTGATATACTGACTACACTCCCAAGGTATATAAAATTTTCTACTTGGTCTATGGTCTGAGAATCCAGTACTATGTCTCCAATTTGTTGATTGTTTACTTTAAGTACTTTAGGTTTTTGGTGGCTTATTTTGAGGCCTACTCTTTTTCCTACTTCGCTTAAAGCTGTGACCTTTTCTTGCATATCCTTTAGTCAGTGTTATAATAAGGCTATATCATCAGCGAATTCCAGATCTTCCAGCTATTGTGTGAGAGTCCATTGGATTAATCGTTTAGTACTAATTAATTAAATTTGTTTTCTATAGCTGAAAGGTATTTGAACTCTGTAATTTCCAGATACATGTCAGTAATTAGCGGTACTTTCCCTTAGATAACCTTCTGTTAATTGTTTGTTTGTTGTTTTTTTAACTATTCTTTTTCTATTTGCTTGTTTTCTTCTAGCTTTGTGTTCTTATTAGTGAAACCTAAATGCCAAATCTAAACATTTAATCTATTACACTTTTAGGGCACTGTCATCCTTTGCGTCATTTCATCGTTATAAGCATTGCCTCAATAGGTTTTTTTTTCTTATCTTATCATTGATGTCTCCTTATTGGTTTTCTTTTTAGTCTAGCATGTTTACTTGAGCTCAATAGAAAGAGAAAGAAAAGTGTCAATAAAAATACAAACTGGGTGAGAAAAAAAAGAGAGAGAGAGAGAGAGAGAAAAGATAAAAATAAAGAGGCAACAATTTAAAAAAAGAAAAACGACAACAACGCTACGTCTAAAGGCTCGCGTAATCTTTCCTTAATGAGACCCATGTCTGTTACTCACCCCAACACTTGGCCCATCTTGAGCCCTCACCGCGGAGGCTCTATCGGTTACACAATCTCTTCAGGACGTTTCCAAGTGGTCTGGAGTAGATTACACCTCAATCCCTCATCAGCTCGACCCCCCCCCCCCCTCCCTTTTCACTTTAGCCATGTTTCTTTTGGAGACAAAAAGAAGATAAGAAAGATTTGAGGGGAACATGGTTGTCGAAATATCACTCCGCGTTAGGATTACTTTTCTTGCGCCAGGACACCAGCAGTTGAAAAAAAGCAACATGCATAATGAAAAATAAGACGCTCTAATACAGATACAATACTCAAACAAGGAACTATTTCAGATGGTATTGGCTCCGAAACGCCTAGTTTTATGAAAATTCAAATTGAAAGACATTACTGTCAATAAACTTATTTTAGCCTTATTTCCAACTAAAGCTAATTACTGCTGCACAATAAGACCATTAATGTGGAAGAAAAATAGTTTTTAAAATACTTTTTTTTAACAGCGTATTTAAAGAGTATATTTGTATCGGACAGCTGGAGGTCACTCACAAGGGCCGCGGGATACCCATTTGAGACCAAAAGAAAATCCGCTGTTGAGGGCAAACGCAGACTGCGAAAGGAAAATCTAAATCGACCACCTGCAGACAATGGTTATGCTTGCCTTGGATGTGGCAAAATATGTAGGTCGCAGCTACCACGGGAAATACTGCATTCCTCACTATTCTTCGGACTCGAATACAGCCTTATTATTATTTTTATCATTATTTTGGAGAAAGAATGGGGCCTCTGGGTAAAGACTATAGTGATGGCTTTTTAAATGTATTTATAAAAAAGTTATGCCCCTTGAATTCGAACTCGACGGCTCAAGACTCCTCTATTTATTGTAATATCCACTGTACCAGTGAATAGCTTATATGAATAGAAGGCTTTATGGTTATATATTGTTAGTTTCAAACATTCAAGCGACAAAGTATAAAGAAGACTAATTCAACTTATACCGCCACATCAGTCAAGTACGATTTCTTTCCCTTGTTCAATGTCAAACAAAATAATTAATTACCAATAATTAATTAATTAATTGGAAACTTTTTTTTTACTTTATTGATTCTTGTTTTGTCTGGTATAAGAAATAATTGTGCATAGCTTAAATTTGATTTGAGAGTTGTTCAAACAGAGAGACAGACAGACAGAGTGAGTTGATATAAGATTTGTAATAATAAAATGTACATTACCGTTTTAAACTCTTTCTGTGATGTCATTCTCGTCTGCGCTTCACTTCCCATTGGTTAAAATAGTTAATGCTGCAGACGACTCCATAAATTTAATTATTACATTTGTTATACGTTTTAAAATAGATTTTTTTTTTCAGGTTCACAAGGAGGTCGGGAAAAATGTCAAGGCTTACTGGTGCGTCAACAACTGGGACGCTGTCCTGTACAGCCGGCTGTACGAGATCTACATGCTGTTCCTAATGTTAATTCTGCCTTTACTCATCATGACATTCGCCTACGTCAGCATTATACGTGAACTCTGGACCATGGCCAGTCTCAGGTCAAGCATGACCAGGTAAGATAGAACAAGAGCCCTCTTTAAAAGTTTGAAACTAAACATTGCTATTTCTGCAGAGAAATAAAATCAGAAGATAATGTACAGACTCACGTGATTAGAAATACAGCGAACTAACACACATCCAAGTTAAATTTCTTCTTTTGAAGTTGTTGCTTAGGTCCCCTTGCAATCATGCAAAGTCTATACCTATACCAAGGTAATATAGTGGCGTGTGGCTTAGTGGCATCAACGGCTAGGCTACCTATCAAGGGGCTCTAGTTCGAATCTCGTCTCGAGCTGAGTTGTGTTTGTTGAGATGGGCAGCACATAAGCCTTATCTCAGCAAGCCCCCCTCCTGCTCATTTCGACAAAAGAGTATGGACCTTAATGCCAGAGAAATGCACTACTATCGTGCGCATTAAAATATGCTAAGATTTTTTTTCTAATGCACGATGTATCGATACTAGGTTCTGGGTTTTATGGAAATTATAAATAAGAGGACATTGACCCAACAAACTGTTTTACACTTTACACTTAACTAGACGAGCTAATTTATTTCATGGTGGATTGTTTTTCCCTCGATTTTGAATATTATGTGACTTAATGATATTTTACTGCCCGAAAAGGTTTATGACACAGAAAGTAACTTACACCTCTATGTCTTTATACGTTTGATTCTAATATATTAGTCCAATGAACTCATTAGTCCAATGAACTCATTAGTCCTATGAACTCATTAGTCCTATGAACTCATTAGTCCTGTGAACTCATTAGTCCTATGAACTCATTAGTCCTATGAACTCATTAGTCCTATGAACTCATGCTGTTTCCACACATTTTGACCCAAAGTTAAACAATTTTCGACTTTCAAACTTTCACAAACATTTACATTAATACGTTTATATTACAATAACTGTAAGTCACACCGTTGGATTGGAACCTTCTGGGTGGGTGGGTGGACGCGATTCTCGAAAACGGCTCTCACGTTTTATCTAGAAATTTGACAGTTGATGTATATTGTTGGGAAAAAAAACCTACTCGCTCGTTGGCCACACTGGAAAAACTCTAGTGTGACTGTTATAGTTTTTTAAGCGTAAAGAGAAAATGATTTAAATGTGGCCAGAGGACTAGAAAATACTTACTTTGAACAATGTACACGTCTTCGGGTATTTCCGCATGTAGGCAACTAATCATTTAAACGTTTAATAAATTCATGTTGCGCACAGTGTTCTACGTCTAGACCTAGAGGCCAATAATTGGAATATTATAAAGTCTAGTAGAGTTATACATCTTCTTAACGAGGATTCTTATTTGGGGTGTCGGAGGAATAGGTCGGAGTAAAAAAAAATCCCTTTTGTTAAATCTAACATTCATTATTAAAAGCAAACAGGTCACTCTATACGATTTATAAAGAAGATTTATTCTTTTAAAAAAATGTACTGAAATTAGATTTATATCTATTAAGTGTTTGTAAAAGTACATAGAAAATAAGTAACTAGTCATATTAAAAAACTAGTTTAGATTCATACTTTGGTATCATTTTTAGTTTTCCGTGCATTATATATTTGACCAATTCGTTTTGGATACCTCAATGTTTGTAATATGTTTTGTGTTCAAGCCGAAGTTACATTGTGAAAAGAAATAGCCAGAATAATACTACCAATGGTCAGTGTAGCGGAATGACCAATGGGTCCAATACAGCTTGGTCTGCTGCTAGAGATGTTGGTGGTGGCAGTGCCAGATTCGCTTTCAGGTAAATAATGTCTGGTTTTTCAAATAAATTTAAAATTCCGATGATCATGGCAATGTTTCCCTGTTCCCCAAATAACTTAGATTCCTGATGATTCAGAGAAATGTTGCCATGTTTCCTAAATAACTTACAATCCTGATCATTGAAAATGTGTTGCCATGTGTTCTCAATAAGCCTGGAATACTTTGGACCATGTTAAATTGTTGAAATTGTTATACAATTTTTATCTTATTATATTATATTATATTATACCTAAACAATGTAACACATTGGTTCTTCTTACACTATGAAAATGATTTTGTTCAAAGTACCAGTGTGTTAGCATGACTTGAGACTGCTTTGTTTACACGCCACATAACCTTTGCTTGTGAATACCCAGTGGAGTTAATAGTACTAATGCAATCAAGCGAACATGGCCATGAATAACAATCACTGGAGAAACAAACTAGGACAAGATTTACATTTCTGAAATGTCTGGAACAAGTCCGTAGGATCATGACCTGGCAATAAAGAGAGATAACCTAATGTTATCAACACCGTATCAACAAGATTACTTCAATAACTCGTTCGCCACGAATGTTCTGGGAAATGGAAGTTCTATATCTTGCCCTAAAAACTGCAATAACTTTTTTTGGTTTGTTTTTTGTTTAGGTTGCTTACACTTTTGCTCCATCATTACTTCCAGTCGTAATGTCTACTTTCAGAACAAAAAACTCTACCGGGGCCACGTGTCATTCAACCGGTGCCTCCTGCCACTCCACACCTGGTTCCAGCCCTGGCAGACACAGCGAAAGGTCGCCGGTAATACGCGCTCAGCCCAGGGAAGGAGATGACGACAAAACAAAGAAACAGGTGAGAATCTTTAGGTCAGTGATGCCCGACCTACAGCCGGTCCTGGCAAAGGTGCTACTTGGCCCCTCCACCTCTAAACCTTCGCCACAATGCATAACGAAGCCGAACAGGTCGCTTTCATTGGACTTCACTTTTGTACAGCCGAACCGCGGCGTAGCATACGCCGCTATTTAGTGACGGGTGAAGTTTCCTGAAAGACACAGTTGTCCATATAGGGTGGGTGGTTGGGCGACGTAGAGAATTATAAATACAGGGAAGATTACTTGTTCTCCCCCCCCCCCCCCTCTTTTTTTTCTGAGCCGCTCTATCTGTCGCCGCAAAAGTTATGTGGGGTAACTCTAGTCCGACTTGCAGAAATTAAAGTTATCTTTCCATGTCTTTTTCATCGAGGGTTAGAGAGTCGGCGTGCGTCTTGTCCTGTATGGTTGGGCGACGTAGAGAATTATATATACAGATTATTTTCAGTGACATTAATATATTTCAATAAAAGTTTAATGTGCATTGACTCACAATGTATTCGTTGACTTCTCTGTGACCCGAAGATAGTTTCGAGATAATGTAACTGAGATCTGTGGGTAGTAGCCATGGCGACCTGAAACCTCTAGTTTCTAGGCCAAATATTACATAACATTACTAACTCAAATTGAGCTCAATAAAGAAAAATAAAGCCTTTAATATTAATTGAACTCATATCTTTCCTACCACAACCTGTTCGGTACGCTTATGTCAAATCTTTTGGGTGGACCAGTGGGTGCAGAGGGAAGCTAGGGCAATGGGCTGCCTAGTTGATGCGCTTAACATATACAACTCAACTCGATCCAGATTTTAAACCCGGGTCCCCTTGACAAGAAGCCAAGCGGTTTATGTCTCTCAGCCACTTGTATTGTGCTGAACAAGTATCTACTTATACTGTAGTAGTCTTAAGCAAATCAATGATAAACAACGCATTACGTTGTTATGTATATATATATTTCCTTAGCTAAACATTGCTTATTTTACTCTTCGTAAAGTGACCAAGTGCAAGAAGTTTTCTTGATTTGCTTACCCCCATTTTTACAACAGCTCTATTCAAGTCACTCCTTCTTGAAACCTGGGTGGAGCGGGTGGAACCGATTCTCGAATACTGCTCTAACGATTTACCTAGAAATTTAACAGTGGATGTATATCGCTGAGAAAGAAATTATTAGCTCATTAACCACATGGGATTAGCTCATTAACCACATGGGAAAACTAATAAACTATAATTTTTCAAAGTAAAAATAAATAAATGTAAATTTGGCTAGAGACTAAGTTTAGGTCAAGACCCTACATCGGTTTTGAAAGGACTATACCTTTCGGAAATTTCCGAATGCAAGGCATACATGTGTATAATGAATATATATATATATATATATATATATATATATATATATATATGGCTCCTTCTGTCTCGGAAGACATTGGATGCGTCCAGATGAGTCACTGGTTATGTCATATCAGGCTATATTATTTACAAAATACTTAATCT
The DNA here is from genome assembly GCA_030265305.1 of Biomphalaria pfeifferi. NCBI lineage: Eukaryota > Metazoa > Mollusca > Gastropoda > Planorbidae > Biomphalaria > Biomphalaria pfeifferi. Next base: position 11,215,306 of record JASAOG010000002.1, on the reverse strand, counting down.
ATATTATATCATGAAATTAAGTGCATTAATTGAAAAAAAAAAGGATTTACATTATCGATAGTACATATTGACCTCATATAAATGCATAGAAAAACAAAACGGTATGAGCCAGAAGTAACCAAAAAGTGCATAAGCCCACCCCGCATAAAACAAAAAGCCTAGGGCTTGAACCTGCAAAAAAAAGTGTTTAATTTTAAAAAAGGTGTCAATCTATTTAACTACTCAATAAAAAAACAGGCACACAATAACGTACGTAAAATAGAAGAATATAAAATGATTGAGTCATTAAAGTATCTTGACAAAGACATCTGACCTGCTTCACGTGTCCTCTGGGGCTCGACCTGGACCTGATCACATTAAGATTTCAATCGACATTACCAATGTTGAAATACTTTTAATTGAAATTAGTTTTTTTTTTTTTTAAAGTTACATTGCTATCGGACTTATCTCACACACACACGCACTCACAATAAAACACAAACACACAGACGAGCACAGTGCACTTGTAAGTCAACAAAACTAAATATAAGTACTAAGTCTTGTCTTTTTCCTCTTTCTCTTAATTCACTAAGTCCTTTTCCTAAACAACTAAATCCTATGTCTTTCTTTTCCTAATCTACTAAGTCCTGTCTATTTCCTCTTTTCCTAATCTACTAAGTCCTGTCTATTTCCTCTTTTCCTAATCTACTAAGTCCTAGGTTCTTTTTTTAAATTTACTAAGTCCTAGGTCCTCCTTTTCCTAATCTACTAAGTCCTGTCTATTTCCTCTTTTCCTAATCTACTAAGTCCTGTCTATTTCCTCTTTTCCTAATCTACTAAGTCCTAGGTCCTCTTTTTTATAATCTACAAAGTCCTAGGTCCTCCTTTTCCTAATCTACGTCTACTAAGTCCTGTCTATTTCCTCTTTTCCTAATCTACTAAGTCCTAGGTCCTCTTTTTTATAATCTACAAAGTCCTAGGTCCTCCTTTTCCTAATCTACGTCTACTAAGTCCTGTTTATTTCCTCTTTTCCTAATCTACTAATAGGTTAGGCACTGACCTAGAAAATCAGCTTAAAACCTATTCATTGTTTTCCTTCCATTTTTTCGTCTTTTTCCAGGTGATCAAAATGCTGGTGGCAGTGATCGTCGTGTTTATCGTCTGCTGGGCGCCCATCCTGATCAGCCAAGCACTGACCGCCTTTGACGTGATCAACAACCTGAACTACGGCTTCCTAAAGCCCATGCGACAGGTGTTTTACCTGATGGCCTACGCCAACTCCTGCATCAACCCGCTCATCTATGGGTTCATGTCCAAGCACTTCCGGAGCACCTTTTACCACGCTCTCTGCACCTGCTGGAAATCTCCTCACAGTCTGAGGTCCCGTGTGCTGCACCGGCAGACGTCATGGCAGAGTCGGTCAACTCACATTCGGGAGCTCGGTGACCTTGAACTTACTTCGGTCGAGGTCGGCGGTTGTGGCTCGTGCACACCCAGCAACGTGTGAAAGCACAACTCTTGCTTCAAGACACAGTATGGTAGTCTTTATTTCATACATAATCCCACAGGATCGTCTTGCCATAAACATAACAGAAACTTCTGTACGAAGAGTGTCCTTTAATTCTGTATGGCCCACACAGATACAATGAACACAAGTGAACAACTCAGATGGAAATGTTCCAAATAATGACTTAGTCCAGCAGCCTCTGGAGACAAATGTTTTGTAGAAACTTAATTTAGTCCCAATTCATTGGATTTGATTTTACTTTTAATGGATACTAGAAGTAGGTCATTAATGAAATGATGTCAAAGTTGAACAAGTTCAATATAAAACTTACTTTTGTTTGAGGCCCTCGCTTAGATTGAGTGAAATTGCATCATTATCAGGAAACGATTCTCTAGAAAAAGGTTTCTGTGCTGCATTTTCAAAAGCAATTTTTAAAAAAATCTGCTCGAGTCAGAATTCGTACTCAACGGGCTTTGCCACTGAGCTATTCATATAAAAATTGCAGGTTTTGTTAGTTATTAGATAGTTTTAAATTTTTAACGAACGATCTAATTCTCTACATAACTGCGATTATTTTCATGGGTCGCCAGTCATTGAATTAGCACATTTTCCATATACAACCTGATTACTTAATAACGACTAATTGATGAACTAATTGGTTAAATTTCTGATTGATTTCTGTGTTGACATTTGCAGTAAATAGTGAGAAGTAATGTGTAGCAGCTTGTGACCAGACAGACGGAGTGACTTGATATGGGGTCGAGAAAAGTTGTGAGAAATTCTGATAGCTGCTGAATGATCAGAGCAGGGCCAGTTTTAGGCATAAACAAACTAGGCAGGGACTCCAAATGGTCAGGGCATTGCACAGGACTAAAAAAGATTTACAGAAAAAATTTCGAAACTTCGATCAGATCTCAAAAATAAAATTCTATATCTACTAGTCTAACGTTGTCTCTACTAGGAAATTACGATATATGAATTTCAGTATTTGTCGATGTAGATATAGATGGGCAGGATTTAATAACTTTAGTTTTTTTTTTCTCTGTGTCTTTTTATTCTTTTAAATTTTATTTGGGGGCCACCAAATTCACTTTGCCTAGGGCCTCCAATAATCCAAGGACCGCCCTGCTCATAGAGATGTAGTCTTAAGCTTTTTAGAAAACTTAATTCCATTTTATGATTGAATAAATTTCTGACTAGAGTTATTGCCATCAAATATATTGCTGTATTTTTTTTATGTTCTTTGATTTTGAAACAAAACAACAAACTTGACTGAGAAACTTTTCAATATCTCAATCAATCATCTGTGGTAACAGAAAATAAAACTTGTACAGAACCAAATTACTTTCATAGTGGAAGTGTTTTTGTAAAGAATTGAAACAATGAATAATTCAACTAAGAATGATACACGTTTAAGTCTTTTCGATAAAATGAAATCAAAGATATCTTCCGTCAACACTTCTACACATCTACTGTCACACTTCTACACATCTACTGTCACACTTCTACACATCTACTCTGACATTTGTAGCTTGATACTTGTGCTTGGTATAAACGTACAGATGGTAAGACTAGAACTTTTGACGTAAGTTTCTACTGAAGTTTCAACTTTGTAGGTATGTAGATATGTTTGATCGTCTGGCTTTCTTTGTTTCCATAGAACTGTAAATAGATTTATAGGATTTAAGACTCGACCACTAATGTAGAATCGTAAAGGTTGAAGGGTCACAAAGCCCTGATGTATGATCGATAATTATAATTTTATGGAAAATACATTTTTAGCATAGTTTGTTAAATCGTAATTACCACAATCAAAAAACTACTCATTTGAATAATTATTTTTTTAAACAATTGTAATAGATCAATTTTAAAATTTTATTGTAAGATTGCCAAAAGCATTTCTTCTGCATTCAGTCATTCTCACTGACCTTGTTACCTAGATGATTTCACATTGTACCCTACATTGTGCATGAATATTTTGAATGCGATACTTCAGTTTACGTCAGTAGACTTCAGTATACGTCAGTAGACTTCAGTATACGTCAGTATACTTCAGTAGACGTTAGTAGACTTTAGTAGACGTCAGTATATTTTAGTAGACGTTAGTAGACTTCAGTAGACGTCAGTAGACTTCAGTAGACGTCAGTAGACTTCAGTAGACTTCAGTATACTTTAGAGGAGTTCAGTAGACGTCAATAGACTTCAGTAGACGTCAGTAGACTTTAGTAGAGTTCAGTAGACGTCAGTAGACTTCAGTAGACTTTGGTAGAGTTCAGTAGAGTTCAGTAGAGCTCAGTAGACGTCAGTAGAGTTCAGTAGATGTCAGTAGAGCTCAGTAGATGTCAGTAGAGTTCAGTAGACGTCAGTAGAGTTCAGTAGACGTCAGTAGACTTCAGTAGACGTCAGTAGACTTCACTAGACGTCAGGCTTCTTTCTACTCATTGTACTAATTGTAGTATCACTAAATCAGGACAATCTCTCACTGGGTGTATATGTAAGCCTACCTGTCTAAATCAATGAACCTTGACCTTTCGCATATTTTAATTTAGCAACTGATCCCAAACATTTGTAGATTAGTTTTGTCTAATTAGAAACCAAATGTAAATATTAGTGTGAAATTAGCGCTTTACTAACTTATTTCAGTCCAATCATTTCTTTTATTTCGTACCCGTATTTGCAATTAGAAGTCAATTGTTTGGACAAGTCAATCCTTAACAAGCTGTAAATATTTTGTTTTGTTTTCATTTCTGGAATCATTTTTTACAACTGTTTTTTTCTTTTTTTCAAGGTTATTAATTGATTTTAAAAAAACGTGTGGGTGGAGACAGATTTCGAAAACGGCTCTAACAATTTTCCTAGAAATTGGACGCTTTATCTTTGAACAAAAAAAAGTAAGCGAATTGGCCACACAGGAACAACTCTGTTTGATCTTTTTTAATTTTTCAAATTATAATATTCTACACTTAAATTTCGCCAGGAGAGGTAAATCTTTTGAACACATCTACGTCAGCGGGTATTCCCACAGAGATTCATTAAAGAGTGAAATAAAATTAATAGTAGTTCAGAAATATTTTAGCGCATCTGAACCTCTAGACCTATCATCAAAGTATAATCTTCTATTTAGATCTGGTATTCTAGTGTCTTTTAATGTTGTCTTACTAAGAGCAAAATAATCGCTCTTATAAAATTTTAATTTTACCAGCTTCGTAAAAATAAAAAATAAACACTTTTAAATGTTACGTTTGCAGAAATTCTTCAATAAATTTTGTCTGACGATTTGTCAAAATATTTTATTTCTTTAACTAAATTCTGTTTACAAATCTCTGCGTCAATTAGTTTTAAGTCGTGATTCTTTTACTTTGTCTGGTAGATTTGCTGATTTTTTTTTTTTAAATGGAAAAATCATATAATTTTTAAAGCATTTCATTAAATTAAACTATCATTCAATTGAAATTTCTTTTAGTTTTGAGTGCTGTGAGAACAAGAAATTGTTTTAGACAAAGAGAAAGAAAGAAAGACTGAGACATAGAACAATTCAAAAATGTTTATCTACATTCTTAACGCCCACAATTGTGTTTCTGTCTGTAAAACAACAAAACTGTCAAAACTAGACCCAGACTTGAAGAAGAACAAATTGCCCTGTTTTCCGAGCATGGACTCGATACTATTTAGTTCAGAACCATGGATCAACCAAAACCTTTCATCTAAGTCACAGGGAAACTAGTTTCTTTGTACCCACGCTTGAGAATTAATTTTTTTTTAATCCAACGACACTGAACATAAACACACACACACACATACATCTTCCCTCTCCTCAACAAACATTCACACATCCATTTTTATGAACGTTTAGAGGTCAAGGTCAAATACTTGTGTAGACCAATGTCTCACTAATGGAAGTTCTTTTATGTTGCTTGTAGACTGAGTTGATCCTTTAGCCACACAAACAGCTGATAGGAAGTGTAGGTGTATCAATTAGTTTGGATCAGTCATGCAATTAAATTTGTAATAGATGTAGACCAACAACAATAAATCTCTCTGAGATTAGAAATATTTTGACCAAATGTTTTTGTTTAGTGCTATTTAATACTTTTAACTGTCCAGCTATTCTATCACCCTATCCTTTGTTTGGACCAGTTGGGAAAATAAAGTTTTGGGCTGGGGAAAGGTGGAGTTTACAGTCATAAGTTTTATATAAAAAAAAGGGGGGGGGAGGAGAACGACCTGAATTCGTACTCGTGGCTCAAACCTTCTCGGGCCGACATGCTAATTACTCTGCTAGCGAGGTACTTATAACAATAGAAGATTGTATAGTCATATATTATTTGTTTCCAATTAGAACGGTTATTCTAAAGGGGACTAATTCAGCTTATACTACTACTTTAGTAAAGTACAACTTCTTTCCCTTGTTTGAAATATCAAACACAATAATAAATTACCACTAGTTAATTAACTAAATGGCTTTTTTAATTATTATTATTGATTCTTGTGTAGAAGAAATAATTGAGCAAATTTCAGCTTGATCCGAGATTGGGTGTCGGAGAACTAACGTGTACACCTTTTTACTAGACAGACAGAGTGAGTTGATATAAACTTTGTCACATTTGGTGTGTGAATAAGCTAGTCCCAGGCCAACTATAGCCCGTTTCTTAGGATAAGACAAGTTATTTGACAATCTGAACAAGTCATTGAAACTTCACATATGTGTTGCAAGACAGGATCCTCCAAAAACTTTGTCTAGGCCAGGAAGTACTGGATGTGCTATGGGATAGTTTCATACATCGCGACCAATCCATAAATTGCTTTTTGGTGTATTCGGTGTACAGAATAATGGAAGCGCTTATAAACTATGTTTTCTTCTCAAGCTAGTTGATCATTTCTGTTCACATTTTATGAAGGAAGAATCACAATTTCTACACTCTTTCGTGTGTTGCTTTTAGGAAGTTGACATTTAAATTACTTTTAGAGTTTTTCACGTTGTTTGGTTTATAGTTTTAAAAAAATCTTTACTGCGATGGAGTTGAGATGCTACAGAAAGATTATAAGTATAACATACAAAGACCGCATTACAAACGAAGAGATTAGTTCAGGATTAGTTCAGCTATGGAACCCCACGAAGACCTACTAACCACTGTCAATAAATATTTTAAAAAATAAACTAAAACTATATGGCCATATCAGAAGGTCCTCAGGGATCGCGAAAAATTTCAGGGAAAAATACCCAGAAAAAGGCAGACAGAGAAAACGAAGGGAAGACTACATAAATGAATTGAGGGGTCATTGAAAGAGATTGTCTCATAGGCAAAATACAAAGAAGAATGGAGAAAGACGGTCAACAGATTTAGTGTGGTTACCGTCTTTCCAACGGTCCAACAGACTAAGGTGAAGCAGAAGGTAAACAAATCTCACCGTTATAAATAGGATTTACTTTGCGCTTCCCAGTTCTAGGCCTTTCTTATTAGTTTCTTAAGTACAATGCAATAGTCTGCCTTAAATGGAAAAAAACTAAAATAGATTATGCATTTGTCTTCAAGCTCGTTGATATATAGTTCTTGTCTTCTGTACTGTCATCACCTCTCGGTCTTTGATAAGGAGCCATAGTATTGGTATTTATAACACTGTTGTTGATAAATGATTTCACCAGATACAGCTAATAATTGAGTTCTTAAAGTAAAGTATTCAGGCAAGCCCACATAATTGCAATGATTATTTCTTCACCCTATTTATTTGTCTACAAATAGCACAACTTTAAGCAAACATTGGGTCAGGCTTTTTGTTAGTTAGCTAATACAGGAAGTTGTACTTTGTTTCACAGAATTATGAGAAGCCAAAGTTATCTAAAGGGCGGTCAACATTTTTTTTTATCAGCTTTTACGAAGCTTTATTGATCAATGTTAGTTGAAAATCAGAAAATGGCAGTCTTTGATGTGTCGATGTTAGGTACCATTCCATGATTCTATGAAATATTTTTTCAGTTGGATTCGATGAAAATAGTTATTTAGTCCATTCCCCTACCTTGTGTATAATGGCCATTGATGAGCGGAAGAAATAAAATATATCGTGTATCTTGTTTCTTTGACGGTATAGTTTTTTTGGATTTTAGTGTTATCATTTAGTGTAATTATTTAGTGTTATCTGTGAGCTTTGTCCTTTAATCTTTACTATCGCCCTAAGTCTAGCTAGAAATATTTGTTACACTTCCAAATGTTCACCATCTGTTGCATTCCTTCTATTATTATATGTATACGAATTTATTGCAAATCGTCTCTGCAAGATAACTAAATGTAATATGTCAGAAGATTGAATTGAGATAATGATTTGGTGTTGTTTTTCACTATCCTAGTTTTTGAGATTTTAGCGTGACGGAAGGATGGCCGTCTATATCACAAAAAATAGTTTTAAAGTTGAAAAGTGAAATAAACTTTTATGTTTATCACTCTATGTTATTTTTAGCGGCCTCCAAAAAGACTCAATTAATTTTGTGTCATGTGAGGTTTGTCTGTCCGTCCGTTTAGATCAGATTATCAAAACAAGTAAAGATATGGAAAATCCTGCTCTACCCAGATATAATTCTAATTAAAAAATTGGAAAACAAACAATGTTTAAATTATTAAACAAAAATATCTTCATAAGTTTAAAAGTAATAATGTTAGATTTGCTATTATTATGTTATTTATCTTACCAAGAAATAGATTTTTCTTATCTAGAAGTAGATTTATCTTATCTAGAAATAGATTTAGGTAGATCTATTCGGCATAATTTATCTACCATGGCAAATTCAATATGGCTATTGAATAAAACTATTTAAGTGTAGAATGTCTGGAATCTCATCACATATAATGTCGAAGAATAAAAAGACTATGTTTGAGTTTAAAATGTATTTAGTTCAAACAATATAACAATGTTCACGTGTCAAGACTACCCTACAAATAAATAAGTGTAGGCCTATATGGTGTCACAAAGTGGCGACTAACAAAATGGCGCTTTATCGGTTGTCACTGGACTATGGTCTCCTCTGCAACTTCTGCTGACATGGTATCCCATGGTGCAAGCGGTATTACCGTCTGGTGGGTTGTAGCGACATCTTTGGATAGAGTTGGTAAACAGGTCCAGTACACGTCCATGGCTACAAGCTCCGCCATCTTTTTGAGCTAAAAATACAGGAAGTTGTTTTTTTTTTGTTTTTGTTTTTTTTGTATTCATGATAATAAGACAAGTGTAAGACTTAATAACTCCTCAAATATCAAACAAGTGTACATCTTTCCGTTTATTGTGTCATTCCTAGAGCATTTGTGGGAGGGAGGGGGGAGCATGTGGTAAAGCTGGTCACATGACACCCTCTGTAACCGTCGGCCATGGAAACAGATGACCTTTACATCATCTACCCTATACATCAAAAGGTCTAATAAAGGTGCTTTACTTTTACTTATTAACAATCATATTCTAGAATAAAATTTTCCAAGTCTAGTCTAGACCGATTTTAGTTGGGGAGTTTTTCTATGGAGAACATTTGACAGCAAAGAAAGTAAGAAAGGAGTCAGTCAAGTACTATTGATTGGTTAATGTGGAGCACTTATCGGCTCATCCATTGGTCATCCCTTAATTTATTAATCACTGTTAATTATGACGAGGCTAGAGTTTAACTTAACATCTATACTAACATCTATATTAACATCTATATTATGTGAACCTTGCACGTTGAATGTAGTATAGATATGATAGATTATCTCTAGTGCAGTTAGGATTTAAATAAGTGATAATGAAAAAATGTCATCATTAAAAGTATGTATATTGCAAGTATCACTGTCCATTTTATTTGGATCTTTTAGGAAAAGAAAATGTTCTTCTCAAGGGAGCTAATAGCGTAAATGTTTTTATTGCCCTTCATTTAACGTTCTCGACAAAAAGGAGATTGTGGACGGAAGTCGTCGGAAGTTTTCCAGGAAGTAATTATCATGTCAATATTTCTCTCGTCTGCTCTTGGCGTAAATCACAATGGATATAAATATAGCGGAAACGATTTAAGTGGTCAAATGAAACTTTTTTGTAATCAATGAAAGGTATAAGAAATGGGAAACTCTAGTTTGGATTGTCACTGCACAATATTATTCGTTATTATTACAAATGTGCACTCCGAAATATATTATTGAATAGTCAATGATAATACATAACATTTTAAATAGTGAGAGTGAAGGAGAATGTCCCGAATACTGTTAAGTTGCATGTGACAAAGTATAACAAAAAAAAAAAGACTATTTCAAAATTGGCAGATGTATAATAAAAATGAAAGTACTTTTCCGTAATATTTCATTTGATCAGGTCTTACTTTCATTAGTTCTTAAACTCACTTCATATGGTCTATTCTTCAATTCAAGATATTTTTGTACTTTGTACTTTTTTCATAAAGACTTTCCCCCTGTTACTTACCAAAGAAACTTGTTGATATTTATATATTTTTTTAAATTCCTTAATATCAACCTCAATAACAAATATAAGAAAATAATTGTGTGAAAGTCAAATATTTAAGGAAATTTGCAAAGTAAAAAAAAAAGGTGCTATTGCTTACAGCTAAAGTTGACCATGGAGAGCAATCCAAAAGTTTCAGCAGGACAACCTGGCTGGTGGATTCCTCCATTAGGGTAGAAGTCAACGTGACCTATGGACCCTCGGATACCAAAACCTGAAGGAAACAACAAATGAATTAATTGCAAAGGTTCTGTGCTCTGTCAAAATTTTAAAATTTAACTGTCAAAATATTGCACTGAATTGGTTTAACCTGTCACTGGGGGAAAAAAGGTAGGATGTGAATGAGGAAGTCAGACCTTGATTCCTTGTCAATCCCAAGTAGTTAAGTTGTGAAATAAACAGTTAGATACTTTGGTTTAAAAAGAATATATTATATATTAAGGATCACTTTGAGTTTAAAAACTCAAGTACCCAAAGACTTTAGGCATGTGTTTGTGTCAGAGATCACAATTATACAATGAGTCATATGTGTGCATTTAGGATGTAGAAGGAGGTATAGGAAGATAAGCTTTTAGAAGAGATATGTATATGTAAATGTTTTTATGGCTAAAATGAGCACACACACACACTATCATGTCAACACTTCCAGAGAAAGACTAGGAATGTGTGCTCGTGCTAGTCCCTCTGGTCATGATGGAAGGTCACGCGTTACCTGCGTTGATCAGAGGCTCAGCGTCCGTGTGAATGATATCCACGAACTGGGCATCGCTGGAATCGATTCTGACATAGCTGGAGTAGCTCTCAAAAGCTGGACCAGCGGGGTCCATACCTGGACAGAAAGAAATGATCAATAGTTTTTGGGGGGTTTTTTTTTAGACACACTAGCATGTGCTGTGAATAGTCAAAATTCACTCTATTTGTTGCCTCGGGTAAATTTTTCGAATATAATTAAATAACTCAGTTCACCCAACTCTAATGGGTACCTGACTTTAGTTGGGATAGTAAAGGTGGGCGGTGTTGTGCTGGCCACATGTCAACCTGCTCGTTAACCATTGTCCAAAGAAACAGATGACCTTAACATCATCTTTCCTAAAGATTGCAATGTCTGAAAAGGGGAACTTTAACTTTTAAAAATTTTTATTGATATTTATCGGTAAATCGATACATCGCTAGAAGATGTTAGTGTAGGGTGAAGAATGGTGAGCACTGGGGCTAGAGACATCCTGATACAAAATTATGAGATATGTTGGCTTAAACTGTTTGCCTTTTGTAGGATTTGAATTAGAATTTCGATAGAAACATACAAGCAACGCTTTTTAATATTTTATTCAATTTTAATTAACTAAAATATAAAAAGTAACTATATTAATAAGCATTTGAACTGAACAGAATATTCAAACTTACACATTAATTACAAAGTAGAAACATTCACCAAACAGGTTTCTGTACATCTATTTAAAATAATCGTAATCTGATTTGGTTATGAAAGTGACATAATACAACAGGAAGATGAAGTGGCTTGTTTGTATCTAAATCAATGCACTCTCTATACATGTATTTGTTCTTCCTTATAGTGTAGCACATACCTAGCTTTAGTTTATCAAGCTGCAGAAGAGTTCCTGAACAAGATTGAAGTTCAAAAGTATCACGCCGATTAGAATGAAAGCGAGGCTGCTGACTAGGGCATTACAATAAGAAGAATCCTTTTGTCCTGACCCTCAAAAAGGGATTGATGTGATAACACATTTAACATATTCAACTCACCAACTACCAAAAGTTTTGATATTTCAAAGAAATTAAAGCCTTATAGCATTGCTTAATTATAGCACAAATGGCTCACCAGTGATGCGTCCAACTTTCTGATTGGTCAAACGGAATACTTCCTTTCCGGCGTATCCAAGAAGATGAGCTCCAAGGCTGTGACCCACCAAATGAAAATTCTAAAATATTTAGAAATAGAGACTTTTTTCTTTATTTGAAGTAAGGAGACACAGACACAAAGACACATTTTTGTGAATGCGTTTAAAACTCACAAATGTGTTATGTAATTTAAAACACAAAACTTTGTTAAAAAAGGATGTATACTTGCTCGATTTCAAAAAGTTTATAATTGGTAGAGATGTGCATGCATTATTTATGCATAATGATATCAACTTAAACAGTACATAAAATGTTAAAACTTATGTGTTATTATTATATGAAGTTCTGAATTACACCAAATAAACGGATAATAAATACAATTTTCAAGACATAGAAATAGATTGTAGGCGATATTTTTTTAAGTTTAAAATGAACACTTTGAGTTGCAAACAGAAAAAAACTTCTAGTATTCAATCCAGACCAGACTTATCCACCTACCAGCACTAAACTCACCCCGATACCAGATTTGACTTACCCCCATACCAGCATTTGACTTACCCCATACCAGCATTTGATATACCCCATACCAGCATTTGACTTACCCCCATACCAGCATTTGACTTACCTCCATACCAGCATTAGACTTACCCCCATACCAGCACTAGACTTACCCCATACCAGCATTAGACTTAACCCCATACCAGCATTTGAATACCCCCATACCAGCATTTGACTTATCCCCATACCAGCATTTGAATTACCACCATACCAGCATTTGAATACCCCCATACCGGCATTTGACTTACCCCGATACCAGCTTGTCCGAACGAATGAAGATCTTGTATCAGACGGGCGACCATTGAGCCCACCATTCTGGTGTTAGCAGCGGCCTGGTAGTAGTTAGGTCCCTTAGCGCCCTGTTGCCAGTCTACGGCGATGACATTTAAGTCTTCCTGTTTGGCAAGATCAGGCTTAAATTTCATATTTTTCTTTTAATCATAGTTATGTAATAAAAGTGATGTAATGTAAGTTTAATTCTTATTTGAAATTCTGAGTTTAGCTAAAAATGCAAATAGATGTTGTCAATTTTTTTCTTTACAAAATTAAAGTCTCCATTGGATTTAGTCTTTAATGAATGTATCAGACAACCGCTTTCCTTCCCTAGTGCAGTCATTGTTTGAGCAGCATGAAGAAATTGTCGAACGTTTGGTGTCACGGACGTAACCAGCAGAGAATTGTGGTTAAGAAGTAATGTCAAGATATCCAAAGATGAATGTCTACTGACCGTGAGAAACTCAAAAGTCACGTCCAGTCAATCAAGACATCACGACCAATGAGATCAACCAAGGGAGTGTGTTTACAAAAACACTGTGCTTAAAAAAAATTGCCAAAACTAAATTAGAAATGTTGACCAAAAAATGGTTCTTTCTGTGTTACTCTTGATTGAAATAAATTGGCAGTTCATCTGTTCCTTGACTTTCACCCTAGTGGGTTCTGTGACAGTTCACGTAAAAAAAAATCCCTTTTCTGTTCTTAGCAGGCTATCAAGAGAGAGGCCAGTCCATTCTTGTACGTTGTCCAGCCAGCCTTTCTTTGGACGGCCCTTTCTTCGTGCTCCCTCTTATCCACATAATCAAACTGTAACAAAACTTGCTATTCCACATCTATCTCCTACAATCACTAATACAATCACATTGTTTGCTGTCCTAATGAAGCCCTTATAAGTTAAGACAAATCACAGCCATTTTATATATAGACAGACAGGAGGAGCTCGTTAGCCTTGGCTGGCAACCCCCCCTCCCTCCAGTAGAAAGGAAATTCTAAAACTAACTCTTTGCTGCTATGTGGCTAACCCTAATAATAGGAAAGGTTTCAGGAGTCAACTCTGATAAGATATCAAAAGAGTTGTTAACGCTTTGGCAGTTTGCAACACACAAGGTGTCATGTTTCGTTAATCCTGCTGTGGCTGCTGATACCAAAATGTATCTGTTAATTGCTGTTTAAGAGATACGTGTGTTTCAACCTTTCAAATCCCAAGTTCTAGGAGAAGAACCACGATCGTGTTACGAAGTAAGAAACATGACGAAAATATAGCAGGCATTACTTTGTACACTTACAATAAGATGCTTTATGCTGACTATATAAGCATTCAGTGTTCCACTTGACTTTGAGTACCAGAGGGGACCTAGCTTCTAAAGTACAATCATAAAATGATAGAATCACTTACAACATCAAGCAGGGCGTTCTTCATGGCAATGACCCATTGGTTGTTTCCATTGTCCGTGAAGCCGTGGGCGATGAAGACAGTCTTCTTGGCACCGCTGAAGCTGGTACTCTTAATGCGGGTCTCGCCAGACTATGGAATACAAGCAACCCCACCAAGTTATGTGTATCGAGACAGTAAAATATAACTAGAAGTTAATAGACATTTGAAATATCTTTTTATTTAGGAATTTTAAAATAACCATGTTGGGTTGTATAAAAAATAAATGTGTTTTTTTTATGTTGCTAACTGTAAGAGATATTAGGATTTAAATGTGTATCTGCAGCAAGTAAAGAACTGTTTGTCGTGACGTCCATTCAAAAATACAGTAGGACATACATTGACATCGACATATGGCTCAATATTTTCCTGGCTTGGATTGTGTGTGTCATCTGTTTGATACTATTTCGCTATTCTAAACGCGAGTAATAATGTGATAAGGCCTTAAGCCCACCATACAAAAGTTTTTCAAATACTGACTAAATTGACAAAACTTGAACTTTCTTTTTTTCGCACGCATGATTGATCACCTTCGATTCATAAGTGTACATTTATTTGGTTAGGGTACCCTAATTTTTGTCTTGACGTAATCGATATAAGACAGACTGGTCAGACAAAGTCAACACACATATTGAATGGCGAACTATTTTAGCGGTTAGCGTCACAGGATCGAAATAAAACAAACACCTGACTCTGGCAAACAAACAAAATGTACAATTGAGACCGGAGATAACTGGCACTTACACACAAGAAAATAGCTGACCTTTTTTTATTTGTAAGTATCTCCAACAGAGACACACATACACTGACAATTTATATACAAAGACACATATGCGCGCAATTACCCAATTTATTTTTGGGTAATATCAACATTTAACCTCTAGAGTTTCTGGTTATAACAAAGAAAAAATGCCAAACTAAAGGTGAATTTGACTTGGGTAAGTTATAACATTTATTGATATTGTTAAATATTGTTGAACTCCTCTATCTCCTTACAATCATTAACTAGCCGATGTTAAAACCTGTAGCAATTAAGATTTGAAAATTAGTTTTTGTTTAGTTCAGTGATTACCGTGCGATCTAGCGGGCGTAGCGGGCGTGTGACTAGCAGCGTGTCTTGTGTGCGCTCGCACCATGAAGTTGATTTTCTATTCAAACAAAAAACATTTTATGTTACTGTATTACCGGTCTTATTTGACCATCTTAGAGCAAAACCAGTGACTTCTGTACTTCCAAACTGAGTAGTATAAAGTAATTGTGTGATGATTTGTATAATTCTCTTTGTCAACTCTCTGTTGATAATTGCAATTTTGTTTTTAATTTAACAAGACTAAAAACTCTAAGCTCTGGTTTGGGGTATGGTTTAGGTTGAGGCCATACCTGAATTCGCTGTGACGTGGTTCGGTGTTGACGGCTGTACAGGTGGAAGACCACGTTGATGTCAGCTGGGCACTGAGGTTTTTGGAAGGCAGTGTTGGTGTAGTCAGTGCTGGAAGAGATGTCATAGCACTCACAGTCTTTTGGCAGCTCATCACTGCGGCAGCATCTTCTCAGGAGTCCGAGAGTTCCTATATACAAGAGCGGTGCATTAGATCGAGAACATTCGTAATTGAAGACCCCTCAACACTGACCATCGCCACTTGTAAGCAGTGGAAACCAATAGCTCATTGCCACATCGTAAAGATCTGAATGAATGAGTTACAAAAACAGCAGAAGTGGCAGAGAAAAAAGAAATGGACAGAGGAAAGAAAGAAAGAAAAAATTATGTTTGTTTTAAAAATATGTATAATTTAAACAACATAGAAATGTGTTTATTATTCATTGACAATTTATTATTTATAAGACGATAGATCATGATAGCAAAATTTCCTTTTCTGTCACTGTCGAGTTATGTTGCTTTGATATTATTGAGACTTTGTAGACCACTCTTAACTCTTTCTCTCCTAACTAACGACACCAACGTTGATTCCACCAGAATGTGGTAAATAATTACCTAGAGAAAGAGTTAATTGTTAGAAGTTCTTACTTCTACTTGGTTTATAAAGTACTTTGTGTCTCGAGGGAGAGAGAACTTGCTGTTAATTGTACTGAACGCTAAATAGTTCACCCACCCTCTGGTCACGGCAATGATCAGGTCACTACATTATCTGCTGTGTAGATCTCGAGGTCACAAATTGGAACTTAACTCTCTTATCGTTAGATCTAAGCGCCAGGCACAAAGCTTCATGGACGTTCACTGAAGTATTAAAAGTACAACTTTGGATTATGTTCATACATAGGCATAGAATGTAGCCTAACAATGTAGAATAGAAATAGCTAGTGTTTAGGACTACATTTCTTATTTTTCAATTTAAAAAAATATATCTTTATAAAATACTTCATATGATCAGTTGTATTACTACCACTAGTTGAACGAGTTTGAGAGATAAGATTATTGAAAACAATTCTAGAAACTAGACAATTGAAATTATGACCAAGTAACGATCTTTAGTCCAATACAAAAACGAACTACGCTATTGCCTCCTACAACACGATGATACAGTCATTGTATTTCTCAACTTTTCTATGTCTCATTCAAACTTGTTTCAAATTTTGATGATCTTTGTGATGACATTAATTTGTTACCATTTAATATTTTTGGGTACTAATAAAATCCAGTAAAAGAAATAGGTTAAAAGTTCATTCCTCTACTTGAAGAAATGGTACATGTATATTTTAGAAGAAAATAATTTCGTATCGGGTGTCAATTCCAATTGAATCTCATAATTTGAATTTTGATTTGAACGTATTTGTAGGGTACAATAAACAAAGTAGTTTTAAACTGAAATATAGTGCGAATTTGTTTGGAGTTCAAATGGAAAAGGGAAGAGGGGAAGACTTTGTTGCCATGTCCGTTCAACTTTTAAAAAGTTCAGCAACACAGTTGCAAGAACTATGGAGTTAAGAATGCCAAATTTACAAAAGGGAGGTAATGGGTCTGAGTTTGGACCCTGTAGACTATGGAAATAATGATTGAAATAAAATACGTTTATTTTCCCTCATAAATATCACCTCTCACACAGAATATTTTTCTCATAAAAAAGAAATCCTTAAACAGCTTTGATATCCTGGAGTCCAATATTTGAAAGCAACAAAAATTAAAAACACCACTTTCCAAAGTACATGTCAACAATCTTCATCTTTCTCTCTGACTGAATTCCTTTATTCCTAATTTCCTTATATCGATATTCAGTCAACCGTATACCACCCTCCTCCATCTCGTCTGCACACATTTCTCCATTTCCCATTATCAACAATCGCAAGTAGTAGGCCTACATAGCACAGAAAGCGTTTGATAAAGTAAGATAATTTTTGTTGGTGAAAACAAATGGACTACAATTGTCCACCTCAATAACTATATATACAAACAACATACTAATTAAAAAACACACTTACATATATATGTACCTATAGACATAAACTCTTTTATATATCTATACCAATACAAAAATACACTTACATACATCTATACCAATACAAAAATACACTTACATAAATCTATACCACTACACAAATACACTTACATGCTTCTATACCAATACACAAATACACTTACATACATATATACCTTTACAGATATACACTTACACACAGATATAAACTTACATACATCTATACCTATACAGATATACACTTACATACATCGATACCTATACATATATACACTTACATACATCTTTACCTATACAGATATAACTTACACACAAACATATTTCTATACCTAGACACACTTACACTTACAAACTTACATACATCTATACCTAGACACACATACGCTGACATAGCTATACATACATCTATACCTAGACACAGCACACATACGCTGACATAGCTATACATACATCTATATTTAAACACAGCACACATACACTGACATAGCTATACATACATTCATACCTAGACACACATACACTGACATAGCTATACATACATCTGTACCTAGACGCACATACACTGACATAGCTATACATACATCTATACCTAGACGCACATACACTAACATAGCTATACATACATCTATACCTAGACGCACATACACTGACATACCTATACATACATCTATACCTAGACGCACATACACTGACATAGCTATATATACATCTGTACCTAGACGCACATACACTGACATAGCTATACATACATCTATACCTAGACGCACATACACTGACATAGCTATATATACATCTGTACCTAGACGCACATACACTGACATAGCTATACATACATCTATACCTAGACGCACATACACTGACATAGCTATACATACATCTATACCTAGACGCACATACACTGACATAGCTATACATACATCTATACCTAGACGCACATACACTGACATAGCTATACATACATCTATACCTAGACGCTCATACACTGACATAGCTATATATACATCTGTACCTAGACGCTCATACACTGACATAGCTATACACTATTTTTGGGTAATAAAAAGACAAAGGTAAATGTGAGAGTCTCGTTGAACAAGAAGTATAGAACTGAATAACAAACTGAGATTTTAATTGTTGAACTCATCACCCCGGAGATAGAACAAACAGCCAGTTAATTTTAGAGCCTCGTGTCGGTACACCAGATAATAATATAACCTGCAAACTCTCCACTCATCTTCTATTGGAACTATGGAGAAAGAGTAAACCTAAAATAGAACTGGTATATAGAGCAGTAGTCCTGAGACACCCCCCCCCCACACACACACATACACATGAACAAAGTACAGGCATGTAAATATATTGTTATGGCGTGTTTTGGTTTAAATTTAGACGGTTGCTAAATTTAGGCAGATGAATTAGTTGTATAGGCTGAATTGACGTGACCACAAGGAAGTCTGTCAATTAGTTGTATAGGCTGAATTGACGTGACCACAAGGAGCTCTATCAATAAGTTATATAGGCTGAATTGACGTGACCACAAGGAGCTCTATCAATAAGTTATATAGGCTGAATTGACGTGACCACAAGCAAGTCTCTCAATAATTTATATAGTCTGAATTGACGTGACCACAAGGAAGTCTGTCGTACTTGAAGATCTAAATAAGGAAGTGAACGTTGAAGCGGGGGGAGGTTAGTGTCTGAACTTCTGAAGAATGTGTTTCTTACAGTTGGTAGTTTTATGCTGAAATTGTTCAATAACATTTTTCTAGTATTTCCACCTACATCTCCAATGACATTGAAAGCTGTGTTCATAAGCTGTTCATAAAAGTTTGTTGAAGAAGTTTAAATTGTTTTTAAGGTCAACTTGAAGAAATCCATATTCCTACAGCAGTTTATAGAAATGCAGGTTCAATATAGTTCTCACCATGATGACCGTTTATATTGTATACTTAATCTACAGCATTTACAAGCTCATAATCTACTTAATTGTGGGTTTTGTATTTTTAATAAGCCTTATGCTATGAAAAAAAAAAGCAATAAGTATTAGTTACCATCATTGCCTGGACAGTCCAAGAACTGGACACCAATAGCGGAAACAGCAGCCGCAAGGCTAAAGCTTATGTAAAGAACAGTTGAAAAGTTCATGGTTGATAACGCTATGACACAGCCAGGAAGCAAAGCGTTCACCTTAAACTTTTCTTTATATACCAGTCAACTCTACAAGGTCACTCAGAACTGGAATCAAGGGATCTCAGATTATTAAATTTTAAACCGCAGTGTAGGCATCAAGTTACAAACAAACTTATTTTACTTATTTTACAATTTACAAATGTTCCTTAAAAATATTTTTTTTCCCTATGTATGTCGTCTGTTGCAAGTCATAATGGCAATGAACACGCTGACAGACTTGTTATTGAGGTCGACGTTTATGTGCAGCAGAAACTTGTTCGAGTTGGTCAATTTGAAAGACGTCCTATATGTCCATTTCCTAGTTAGGATACGAACTCGGTTCACAGGCTTGACACTTATTTCAATGCTGTCATTTCGCTATTAAATGCTTTAGTTTCTTTTAGTTTCTCTGAATACACCGAAGGCTCTATTTATACAAATTCCTCTTAGAGAGATCTTGAAGTGTCGCGTACTTAGAATTACCCGCACTTGTTGTTTTGTTATTGTTGTTTTATGGACAATCAGAAAAATGCCAAGCCATCAGTTTTTATAAAGGGAAAGAATCGTTCATTAACTAGTTCAAAAATTAAAATCTCGTTCCATTCCGCCATACTTCCGTGCGTCTTACAGATTGTGTTTCAAGTAAAGTTCCGATTGATTTGTTTTATCTCATGTGTTCCATAGTGGGTTTGGTTTATTACCTGCATTCCAAATCTACATTCCTTTAGTAATATTCTACCAAAGCGAAGGATTTATTTAGTACAAGATCACTTCTTCTATTCTCTCATTAAATAAGTATTGTTTGATAAGATAACAGCAACTAAAGAAACATAAAGAGGAAATCGTGCCGGAATAGCCGTGCTATTAGCTCGTCTAAGATTAGCCGTGCTATTTCCTCGAATATGTCTAGCCGAGAAAAACGTGTTTATTAAACTAGATCAAATATGAACAAGCCACGGTGTAGAATTGTCTCTTGAATGATAGGGAAAATGTCACATATTAGACATATTCCAACATATGTACCGGAAGCTCAAAATTGGAACCAGTGAAATCTGCCCATGTGGAGTGTCACCAGAGAATGCCGACCATGTCCTCAAAAACTGCTCTCTTTACCAAGAGGCCCGTATAAGACACTGGCCCCAAAACACCCAAAGAGAAAGAAAACTATATGGAGAGCTCCCTGATTTGGAAACCACTGCGCAGTTCATCTCATGTATTGGTCTAGTCATCTGAACACTCCAACATAATCAATGAGAACGAAGAAGAAGAAAACATATTCCATTTTTAAGGACAACCGATCAAATCTCTAAGCCAATAATTTTTTTAAAAATGTCTACATATAACACTAGCCATTTATAACGACAATGTGTCTCTTATGAAAATAAAAACAATAATTGAACACAATAGTAAATTATAAGATAGGTGGGGGGTTGGATTGGGAGGGGGTGGGGGCTTTTTTTTTCCAAATTTTCAACGCTCTGTGTAATAAATAAATTAATTTTTTTTAAAGATTTGGTGTTTGTTTCTTTGACACCTAAAACACTCCTTGTTTAGGTAGGTACATAGAGACACAGTCGTAGAGATTCTTAGAACTAAACTTTTCGTGTTTACTGTTGTTTTCCCCTGAACGCAGTTTGTGCATCTGATCTTCGTTACCCGAGCCTCTTCTCTTAGTCTGATGGACCACGTCCGTTGTGCTCAAATCGTGTTGTAAATTAAAAACTTAATTCAGACATTTTACCTAAATAAAAGACTTGAGATTTAGGAAAAATAAGTCATTTGTGAATCTCCTGAGCAAGAAATAATGTTGAAAGATTAGGAAGGAGTGAAGAATAAATTATATCCATGTTGGTGACCTCAATAATATTTCTAAATAAATTGTTTGAGATATCATTACGATTTTGTTAAAGCGAACAAGTCATTATGCTAGACACACAATCAATCGTCAACCGCTTGGTACAGTCACGATTAAACTGTACCTCATCTGTCTCACTAAAGACTCGAAAGATAGATAACTTTAAAAAAAATAGTCAACAGAAAATGTCTGTCAGTGTTTCTTCCACTTTGAAGAAGTTGAATAAGGAATAATCATTTTGATTTCTTTTTTACTAACTCACACTCAACCCAATGGAATTCCTGTATTTATTTTCAACACAATTTCATTCAACACACCTTTTAATTAAAAACAAAATAAATCACCAACAATAATAAATGAACTAATGTTTAACAGAATGGGGCCCTGCTGGTTGTGATCGGGCGGTGGTCTCCTCTGCAACTTTTGCTGACATGGTATCCCATGGTGCAGGCGGTGTTACCGTCTGGTGGGTTGTAGCGACATCTATTGATGGAGTTGGTGAACAGGTCCACTACGCGTGCGTGGCTACAAGCTCCGCCTTCTTTTTCAGCTAAAAAATACCGAAACACACTCCTTTGAAAAAAACTTATGAACTAAGAAATTTCGTACAAAAAAGTAGATGTTCCTAAAAGATGCACAGAACATATTCTAACAAAATGTAAAGATTTCGTATCTAACGTACCATTAAAATTGACCATAGAGAGAAGACCGAATCGCTCCTCAGGACAGCCTGGTTGATGGACACCGCCGTTTGGATAGAAGTCAACATGACCTACAGAAATTCGGATTCCAAAGCCTGACAAAAATATAAAAAATTTGGAACCATGATGGACTCTTTAGAATACATGAGTACTTTGTAAGTACTGTTTACATTTTCATAAAACTGAAATTATCAAACGGTCAGTAGTAACAATGGCAATTGACCAACATTTTAATAAGCAGGCATACAGTTGTAACAATGGCGATTAACTCCATTACCTAGAAGAGAACATTGACAAAATGATATTCTAATATATTGTCATATTTAGAATTTTTAAGTAGTGAATATTCCAGGTGTTTGGGGCCACTGTGGCTGAGTGGTTAAGCGCTTGGCTTCCTGTGTTCGAATCTCGGATCAAGTTTTAAATTGTGCTCCATCGTTTCTTCTTATCTGTTTCAACAATTCACCAAAAAGTTCATGAGCTAATTGGCATTTGTTTTTGTTTGGTATCTTGAACAAGGGAAAGAAATTGTACTTGACTGATAAGGTGGCATAAGTTGAACCTTTTATACTTTTAGAGAGAATGTTTGAAATTTACAGTAGATAACTACAAAACCTTCTATTTTCATAAGCACTTCCCTGGCAAAGTGGTCAGTGTATTGTTTGAGGAGGCTAAAACGGCTTCAGCCCTCGAGTTCAAATTCAGGTCGTTCAATTTTTTTAAAAATAAATGAATTACAAATGCGATCACCCGATATCCCCTTCTTTCTTCCCCTCCCCTTTCCAACTGGCCCAGACAAATGATAGAATCATAGCGTATCGAGAAAGCCAAAAGTCATGAAATTGCAATAAAAAAAAACAACAATTTGTAAGAATATTTGTAAATTATTTCTTATTGGTAGTATAGATGTTTTAGATATATAATTTTTTGACTGATCCAAACTAATTAATACAACTACGCTTAAGCTTTGTTTTTAAAAAGTATTTTATATGTTTTTCTTGTTTAACTTGTATACGTTTGAAATAATTATTATCTTTACATAAATATGTTTCTAATTTTTAACCATAAGTAACCATATATTTGTTTGAAGGTTAGCTGGAGATTGTACTTTTAGTCTAAATTATTTCCAATCGCTAAATGATTAATTAAGTGATAGTTGCAACATTTGTATAGCCTACATTTAATTCTTATGCAGCACGATTTTATGTGTGAAATTTCAGCTCGATAGAACAATAAAACATTTTCAGTTACTTCAATCACTTATTAGGTGATGACAAGGCAGCAATCGTGTGTTTCCGTACAGCATAATTGACTTTCTTAAAATACAAAATTTAATTTAAATAAACTTAAAATAGCACAATCAAGCATTATACAGTTGAAATATAGTATGTAGTCACATATACTACAGACGTTACTTCAAAAAAGAAGATGATTACGTCCTACGCGTCATGCATTCAGTCATGCATGTTAACCAATGACTTAAATTCTGCCAAGTCCCTGGTTTTCCTGGCTGACTTAGGCAACCCATTCCATATGATGGGTAATTAGAAGCTTACGTGCAAATAATATTTTAAATGACTCCATTTCGAGTTTGTTATAAAACGTTCTAGCGTAAATCTTTTTAGTTCTTGTCCCCCTTTAGACCACGGCTGCAGCTATTAACCAGGACGGCGTTTAAACATCATACTTGCAGTTGCAGTGTTTAGCAAGTGTTTATTTTATTTTAATTATATCAACTTCACACATTGGTTTGTATCTACGTCAAGAGGTCTTCGAGTGTGATTGTTGCTTTACAAACCATTTCTTTTGAGGCTGTTTTTTTAATCCTTGTGATTAAGTCTGAATTTGACATGCTTTGACATTGGAGACGTTACCTGCACTAATTAAAGGCTCGGCGTCGGTATGAATTATGTCTACAAACTGGGCATCGCTTGAATCAATTCTAACAAAGCTGGAGTATTTCTCAAAAGCCGGCCCAGCGGGATCTAAACCTGTTCAAAATGACACAAGTCAAGGTAAAATAACCAGCAAAAAAAACAAACAAAAAAAAACAAACAACTAGCCACTTAATTAAAACAATATGCAACACATTAAAATTCAAATTTATTAAATGTTGCATGAAAAAAAAATTAAAAGCTATGCAAAAATAAAACAGCAGTCGTCACTGTGTAGAAACAAAGATAAAAATTTAGTGTTGAAGAACTACATCATTATTATTAAGTTTATATTCTGTAAGTTAAGTGTTTAATTAGAGCTTCACGTACTCTTGAGAATTAATACAGACCTAATGTAGTGAGTCTTTGTGTTATAAGTGTTATAAAACACTACAGGAAAACAAGTCTTTATCTTGGGCTTTATTGTTAAAGAATGACAAAACAGTTCAGAATAACACAGTACACACACATACACAAGCTGACCTGGACACAAGGGCGGACTGGCTATATGGGCATTTGGGCAAATGCCCGGTAGGCCGCTACTCAAAAGGGCCTAAAGGGCCTCATGAATGCCACTATGGCACACATTAAATTGTTAAAGGATTTATTATATTCTCTTACTTGTAGACCACGGCGTAGCATACACCGTTATTTTGCAGGGCCGGCCTTAGGCCAATGAAACCTATGTGATCGAAGTGGGCCTCGCTCTTTCAAAGGACTCGCGCTAATTTTAAGTGTAAATTATTATATGTCACTCAATATGGAAAACGCCAATCCAACGCGCGATAAGTAAAAACGGCATTACACGTAATTGTGTAATCTGGTGAAAGAAGCTTCTCGCGCCTAAAACTGATGAAAAATTACTTGAGGTCAACAATTCTCGTAGATAGATTGAAAATTTCGTAATTCTTGATATTGAGCGTGATCTATGTAGGAAAATTATTTTTTTATGATATACTTCACTACACGCAAGGCTCGTAAAGTAGTTCTGTACGTAGTAAAGAATTGATAAAATGCAAAGACGAATTTATTTTCTAATACAACCTCTTAAATTTCAATTATTATCCGTATCCTTACCCAAACTTGGCCCCGCGAAATCTGTTTCGCATAGGGCCCCACAACCATTTAGTCCGGCCCTGCTATTTAGTGACGGGTGAATACAGAGCAGATTACTTGTTCTCCTCCCCCCCCCCCCTCTTTTTTCACTGCTACTACTACGTGGGGTAGAAATAAAAAAGAGTGATCTTTCCATGACTTCTAAGTCACAATGGTTAAGCCCGGCCTTGCTATTTTGTGACTGGTGAATACTACTTGTTCTCCCCACTCTTTTGTTTTCGTAGGGTAACTCTAGTCCGTCCGACTTGCAGAACTAAAAGAGTGATCTTTCCTTTACTTCTTGCGGGTCCAAACTCTTGAGCCATGAAGAGAATTATATATATATAGATATAAGGGCTATTTGAGCGTCATGTTAAAAACATCTTTTTACAGACTACAGTGTAATACTAATTTAATCTAACACATTTTCAAAAATAATGTAATAGCCTACATCCGAAGACGGTGCTATTAGTAGGCTTCATAATTTTACAAACATAGCGATAAAAAACGCAACATAAGGCCTATACTTCTTATAAAGATATAGAGCATGCATACAGTTATCGATATATTATAAAAAAAATAACATAATGATTTTGAGAACAGATATGTCTATAATTCACGGACCATGACATTATATACAATTTATGAGCTGTACTGTGTAGATATGCCTGGGCATTCAGTCCGCCCCTGACTGGACACCAGACATTTTGACACACCAGCACAGATCAGTTCACAGCACACAACAAGAAACAGAAATACACAGCAAATGTCAAGGAAGCTAAGGTGAACTTCAATGTTGCCAACTAAAATGAAACCATGGAGCTACAAGCAGAAGAACGTTTGGAACTCGATTCAGAAAGACCAAAAATTGCACACAATTAACAATTTTGTTTTTTAAAACATGGACACTTCCTTTAATTTCTACACCGGATACACCAAAAAGCTGGCTATTTAAAGTTTATTTTTCCACCCTTGATGAAACTCTTTTAAAAAAGTCAACTATTATAAGCATGATATTAATTATTAGTATTATAGTATTTGAATGAAAGAGCTGACAACATTAACACAGCCCTAGTTCACAGGAGACGTCTCTAATGAAGTCCAAGTACATTCATTTTACTACAAGTGTTATTAAACAATGATACCCGATTGTTTTTTTTATTTTCTGCTATCGAAGAACCAGGTCGTTTGTTAACATTATTTCTTGACGTTTGATATAGAATTAATGGAATAATATATTAGAAGACTATAGCATGTGTCTTATTTAAAAGCTATATCTGAATTGTTAAGTGGTTAGTAATCTAAATCATAGAAAAACATAGACGAAAAAAAAAATTGCGTTTCAAAAAAAAAAGAATTGACCTGAAATGCGTCCAACTTTTTGGTTGGTCAGACGGAATACTTCCTGTCCAGCGTATCCTAACAAATGAGCTCCAAGGCTGTGACCAATCAAGTGAAAGTTCTAAAAACATAAGATTGAGCTAATACGAACAAAAAAAAAAAAAGGACATCAGAGACTATCTAATTAGTTACATTGATTGCTTGATGGCTCAGTAATTAACGACAAATATCTTTCGTAGACCTTTTTTGACATCCATTTTATTTGTTGGTTTATTTCTTGAGTATATTTTACAAAATCTTCCCATCTTGAGTTCGTTCAAATTTGCTAAACAAATTTTCTCTAGTTTACATTACACTTTTTGTATCTTGGGTAGCAGTTGCAGATGTGTTTTATTTAATGCAAATTAACTATATGGATCTTTCGCATATGTATAAATTTTCGATTATCAGACTTTGAATGGAATTATTAAATTGATAGCTTACTTTTTATAGACTGCATTCATTGTGTACACGATATGCTATCAAATATGTGGTCTTTATGTTGTATGACATTGTTACACCATATTGGTTACAATGTATTAAGACTTACTACCCCATGAAACTTACCCCGTACGCCGCATGCGCAAACACGTGCATGTCTTGTATCAGACGACCGACCATGGAGCCCACCATTCTGGTGTTAGCAGCGGCCTGGTAGTAGTTAGGTCCCTTAGCGCCCTGTTGCCAGTCAACTGCAACAACATTCATGTCTTCCTGTTGAAAAAAGATCGAGGTCAAAATTCAATGTATTAATACCCTTTTGTTTTATTACAATAGCAACTGAGTAAAACAATTCCCTCCTCTCCCAAAGTTGTATAAAGTCCATATATCCCTGTGTTTCCTTTCAACAGAAACCCACGCTACGACTCCCTGAGCTGGCAATAACACAACAACGCCCTAAGTTCAGCCACAGCAGAGGATAGTCACTAATTACTAATCACTGCGGCCAAGCTGATAAAAAGTTCCTTTTCAGTCATGCGATCTATAGGGCAGATGATGTTAAGGTCATCAGGAGACATAATCCCGCCAGAATTGGCATCACTCCCTTCAACACTGACTTGTCCAACTTTTCAAATTGTGTCTCATCTGCTTCGAGATGACGCGTAGGACATAATCATCTTCTTTTTTGAAGTAACGTCTGTATAAGATAAGATAAGATAAGATACGTCTGACAGAGTTTGTTCAAAATAAAAGGCAGTTTAACACGATTGTCACTGGTGTCTTCATTTATTACATTTATATATTTTGTACAAAACTCTGAACATCAGTGGGTGGGCTGGTGGAGGACGGAAGGTGGGTGGGCTGGTGGAGGACGGAAGGTGGGTGGGCTGGTGGAGGACGGAAGGTGGGTGGGCTGGTGGAGGACGGAAGGTGGGTGGGCTGGTGGAGGACGGAAGGTGGGTGGGCTGGTGGAGGACGGAAGGTGGGTGGGCTGGTGGAGGACGGAAGGTGGGTGGGCTGGTGGAGGACGGAAGGTGGGTGGGCTGGTGGAGGACGGAAGGTGGGTGGGCTGGTGGAGGACGGAAGGTGGGTGGGCTGGTGGAGGACGGAAGGTGGGTGGGCTGGTGGAGGACGGAAGGTGGGTGGGCTGGTGGAGGACGGAAGGTGGGTGGGCTGGTGGAGGACGGAAGGTGGGTGGGCTGGTGGAGGACGGAAGGTGGGTGGGCTGGTGGAGGACGGAAGGTGGGTGGGCTGGTGGAGGACGGAAGGTGGGTGGGCTGGTGGAGGACGGAAGGTGGGTGGGCTGGTGGAGGACGGAAGGTGGGTGGGCTGGTGGAGGACGGAAGGTGGGTGGGTTGGCGAAGGGTGGAACCTGGAAACTGATCTCAAATGAATGATCTTTCTTTAAATGTAACAGTTGATGTATATCACTTAGAAAAGAAGCACTAGATCGTTGGTCAAACTTGGGAATTTCTAGTTTGACCGTTATCAAAAAGTTTATTCGCACTTTGAAGTGTAAATAAGTTACTTAGTGAAAACCTTTCTTACTTTAGATGATTTCAAAATAGTTCTAATGTATTAACTTTGATGACATCAGAGCTGTACACACGTTTGAATTATTTCATTTCTTTTGGGTGTGCTGAATTTTTAATGTATGGTTTATTAACGTTTTCTAATCTATCCCATGCAAGATAAACGGCTGTGACATTTGTTTCAGAAATCTATAGACCTTCAGGACTTACTGCATCCAGAAGAGCGTTTTTCATCTCAATGACCCAGTGTGATCCTCCATTGTCCGTGAAGCCGTGAGCAATAATAACAGTCTTTTTGTCACCGCTGTAGCTGGTACCTTTGATGTGAAATTCACCAGCCTGAGGAGTACCAAAAGACCAACATCGGAATGAACAACAAATAAACACCGAAAAAATATATTTTAAAGTTGAGTGCCGAGGTCTTCCCCAACTGTGACGTCACCAGTTAATTTAGAGGATGAATTTGATTGTGCTGTAGGTTACAGCTACTAGCATCACGTCCATGTATATCTGACATTCAGTGGCATCAAACTAGTTGGGGGGGGGGGGGGGGGGGGGGGTTGGAAGGAGCTAACAAAAAGCAAATGATTGAGACGGCAAACAAGATAATTCCCCCTATCCCCCCCCCCCCCCACACACACAAAAAGCAACACTCCAATGAGATAGATATATAGCCTCATTTGGGTTTAGATATTAAGAATACCATTTTTAACTGCTTTGAAAAAAATCATAATCTGAACAATTTGAAATAATCTCAATCCATAAGTAGCAGAGTGAAGAAAGTAAAAGAACCACTGCAAGAACTTAGTATGAATCGTTAGTAGAAGCGAGCCATAAAATAATTTTGATTTTTATTCTACTGATAGAGTACGTAAGCAAGCTCAGTTAACAATAATTTTGGTCAAATGTAAACATCTGTTTAGTTGCAAATGACAATTAAATTTATCCTGGTACTGATCACAAAAGTTTCAATAAGATATTTTTTATTTGTTTGTTACATGCATTACAGGTTTCGGATGTTTCTTAAAATTTAAAAAATAATTACATCCTAGCCTTAGCCTGCCGGAGAACGGCTTGGGATGGCAACGTGTAGGATTCGGACCCGGTAGCATGGAGACCACCGAACGACAGTCCAGAGTACATGCCTCATGACCAGGCAGTCATCCATTTTGAACCCATCTTGATAAACAACAACAGTTAAAGGAATCATTACTAACATAGATTAAGGGTCATATTACTTATAATACATTTATCAACATCTACAGTCTAGACATAAAATGCCAGTGATCGCTGTTGAAGAAAACAGTGATTTCTGTTTCTTTGATATCTACCTGTATTCGCTGTGGGGCTGCTCGGTGCTGGCGGTTGTACAGGTGAAAAATGATGCTGATGTTAGTTGGACACAAAGGTTTATGGAACACTGTGTTGGTGTAGTCGCTGTTGCTGGAAATATCGTAACACTCGCAGCCTTTGGGCAGTATGGCGCTTCTGCAACATCTTCTCAATAATCCCAGATTAGCTAGACACAAGGGGAGTAATATGTACACAGTAAGAAACATAATTCAATTAATAATACACAACCCAAAAGGCACCTCGAGCCACACGGTACAACGTCAGAGACACATCGAGACACATTGAAAGTCACAGTATCACATGTCAGAGACACAATGAAACACAATGAAATCCCCAGTGTATAAGGTTAGAGACGACAATGAGAGACATTGAAGGCCACACAGTACAACGTCACAAACTAATCGAGACACATGGAAGGTAGCATTGTACAACGTCAAAGACACATCGAGATACACTAGATGCCACAGGAGAGACAAACTGAGACACATTGAAAGTCAAACTACACAAATAGCTTGTACATTATTAATAGATATAATTTTAAGGGCGGAGTTATTCCCCCTTTAGATTAGCTTTGATTTTCTCTTTTAAAAAAAAAAAATAAAAAATTTTGTATGTTTTGCTTGTTTTTATAGCTGTGGTCAGGCTACGGATCTGTCAAAACCGCGTCTTAGGTAACAAGAAGTAACAGGAACCTGTATACGAACTTTCATGCGAATTAGTACGGAAATACATTTGGTATAGATACACGTTCACCAATGTGCCCATTTTTTGTTTTTCTCTTATGATATAGATTTTGTTTTGTTTTGTTTTTCTCTCTAAGCAGTCTGAATATTTTTAAAAAAATTGTGTGTCAGGAATAATTAATCGAATTTCATTTCTCTGATAAGATATATATATAGGACAACTGAAACTCAAAGTTGGAGTCATGTTCTAGCGGCTATCGGTCTGATTAAACTTTTGTGGACTACAACACAGTAGTGAATTTCCTTTCATGTACTGATTCTCAATTACGAATGTTTACTGTGTTCTTTTTCTCCTTTTAAACATTTTTTATCTGTCGGTTTTCATTTCTTTGTTGTTGTTTTTTTCACTTTTACTATGGAAATAAATTTTGTGAAAACTATGGGATCCTTTGTGTACTGATTTGGTTTATTCGGCGTGATTCTCAAATTGATTCGGACTTAAGGACTAGAAAAGACAATTTTTTAATGTAGAAGTACACAAATCTGAAAGAGAACTGGCTCTCATAATCACGGCGAGTTCATTGTATCAAATATCACACAAGTGCATAATACAATTTGGAGCATTATTTACGTGATTGTTTACTTTGTGCTTTCACTTGGTAGGAAATAGCTGACTTTGTTTGATCTAAGTTTAAGTAATTTTGGTGAGACAATTACATATCGAGCTAAATCGAATCCATGGCTAGACCAACAGTTCAACAGTCAGTTTTTCCCTAATTTTGATCTACTTCAACAAACATTATAACACGCGACATTGTTGAATTCATTAGTACATTAATAAATTATAGCCTTTTATACAGCGATACTTTCATGCTTATAGCATGCTCAGAGCGCTGTGGTCCAATCTCATTTGTGGACCAGTGGGTGAAAGGGGTATCTGGGAAAAGGTTTTCCGTGCTCAGTAAACACAACTCTGCTCGAGTCGAACTTCCAGCCCCCTTCATAAGCAGCCATACCAAGCCAAGTTCAAGCGTACTTAGCCTCTTGACCACGCTTCCCATTAAGTGCATTTCCTTTCTTCAGATTTTTCTTTTGTAAAGTCTTTGCTTGTGTTTTGTGTCTAGTGTGGAGAGGTAAGGGCTGGAGAGGTTGCTTTTTTTTTCAAATCCTTTATTGCAGACAATTTGTGTTTCTATCCAGCTGGCTATCACTGAATGTCGCTATACAGGACTGGAAAGTGTTTTCATAACATTTTATAAACACCATTTGATCTTTATTTCTTAACGTAGTATATGCATTTATTTGATTAAACACCAGGTGATTAAATTTCTTTTTTTTCTTTGTTGATATTTATTTTTTCTATTTAAAAGTGGACTCATTGAACTAGACAGTTTGGGGGGTTAAATGTTTACATCTTGTATAAATATAGATGGTACGAAATAATCTTGTTTTGGAAGGAATGGCTTTAACTGATAAGATGACCGGAAGTTGTAGTATCCAAGAAAGCGTCAACACTTCAAGCAACCAGAAACAAATTTAAAGAAATTAGTTTTATATCTAGTCAAGTTGTCACTTATAAAGAAATCACTTGATATAACCAAGGTGTAACAGTAACTGAACTTCTTACCATAACACATACTGGCTATCAATAATATAATCTATTTCTTTTGAAGTAATATAAGATGATATATATATATATATATATATATATATATATATATATATATATATATATACATATATATATACATATAAATATATTGTTACGTATCTAGGTAACAATGCCTAGATACTATTTTTTTTTCTTGACCTGTAGGTTGTCTGCCCCCTTGTGTAATAAGTTTTTTTTTATTTTTCGCGGTGAGTCAAGCCACACAGACAGTGACCGGTCCTTGACCTATGTGTGTACCTCTGGTTGAAAGGAGGGTGGTTTTTTTTTTTCTTCTGTCTCTTTGAAGAGCGTTCTAGATCTGGGCGTTGATGACTTATTCTGTTCTAGAAATTACTAGATTTGTCTTGATATCGACGCGCGGTATATTATATAAAGACCGCCCGTGTAACGTTGACGGACAGACATACGGAGACAGCCGTGAGACAGAATAGCGGAGACATTGCGTGACCCGTGCGTGGTATACCAATTGATCGTGTAAGTTAAGATTTTTCTTTTTTCAAGGCCTTGCTTGTATTTGTAATTATATTTTCAAACTCTGGTATTGTAATATTTTTACATGCCATTTTTGTAAAAGGGTTTTGGTCAACCCTTCCATTTTGTATTGAGTAAATGTTTTTTTACTTTATATGATTCATTTAAAAGTACTATGTGAGTTATATTATATTAAACATTAAGTTGATATTTTACCTTCCGATTTCTTGTGTCATTTTTTTTTTTTTGTTATTCATTGTAAGTCTTTGATTAAATTCAGACTTTAGATAAGTGACACAACTGCTTTTTCTATTGTCACGTTCCCCTAGGCAAGCCATTTAAAAATTAGAATTCAATTCGTAATACGTGACAAAAGAAGTTTGAGGGCTTTCGTCCCGGATATTTTTCTGAACCTATTTTCGTCTTACTTGAGTAATTTTGTAAAGGCGAAGTTGACTTTAACAAAAAAAAATAATTTTTTTTTTTGTGTCAAAGAGTCGGAAGTAATATATCAATAGTATTGACCAAACTCTCTTAAGGTTTTTTTTGTTGTACTGATTTTGTACTGTATATTTACATTGTATACATTTTTTTTGCTTGTAATAGTTGTTAGTTAGCCATGGATATTCAGGTTTTTCTTGCAAATCCCTCTGTGAAAGAGCTTGATGCTTTTACTAGGAAGGAACTGGTCCTTATTTCTAAACATTTAGGGTTAAAAATAAAATCAAATGCCCTTAAACAAGAAATAAGAGATAACATTGTAATCCATTATGTAGACGAGGAAGTGTTTTCTGAAGACCTTTTAGAAACCCTTAGACCCGATGAGGGTAAATCAGATTTAGAACTTCAGATAAAACTAAAACAAATGGAAATAGAGTTAAAAAAATTAGAGTTAGCTGCTAATGTAAGACCAGATTCTTCCCCTGCCAGTCATACTGCTGAAGCAACAAAATTTTTGAAAATAATTCCACGCTTTAATGAAGCCACAATTGACAATTATTTTCCACAATTTGAACTTGCTGTGAAAAATTTTAATGTACCTGAAACTTTGTGGCCCACTTTGCTGCAAACAGTTTTGACTGGTAGAGCTGCAGAGGTATTTTGTTCTTTGACCATTGAACAATAAACAGATTATAATGTTGTTAAGGCCTTAATTCTTAAGGCATATGAACTTGTTCCGGAAGCTTACCGAAAGCAGTTCAGGGATTGTCGCAAATCGGATGGCCAAACCCATGTAGAATTCCTGCGGGAAAAGGAGCGACGCTTTGAGAAATGGCTCACTTCCAAGGAAATCGGCACCGACTTTGCCAAATTCAAGAACCTAATGCTGATGGAAGAGTTCAAGAGTTGTGTGCGGCTGGACGTCCATACGCATATAGCTGATCGTGGCGAGGAAGATGTGCACAAGGCTACAGTGTTGGCAGACGATTATATAATATCACATCAATTTGCCAAGTATACGACGGATGTCAAGCCAAAACAAGTCAAACAGCCTGAGTCCACTGCTAGCAACTCCATCAAGAACAGCAGTACAAATGACAGAAAACCTACTACAAGTAAAGCTACTTGTTCCTACTGCAAACGAGAAGGCCATAAAATTGACGATTGCTGGAAATTGAGGAAGAGAAACGAAAAAGCTCCTTCAAAAGTCAGCGCTTGCACAGTACAGTGGTCGTCGAGGTTTACTCCCTCATCATCAAGTCATATCAAGAATACCTCGACACCACCTGTTTCAAATGTATTGACTGTACAAGACTCTCCGAAAATGTCTCCACTATGTTTCAATGACTCAAACAAGAGTTTTTCAAATACATCAAGCCGATGTTCCAATGACTCAAACAAGAGTTTTTCAAATACATCAAGCCGATGTTCCAATGACTCAAACAAGAGTTTTTCAAATACATCAAGCCGATGTTCCAATGACTCAAACAAGAGTTTTTCAAATACATCAAGCCGATGTTCCAATGACTCAAACAAGAGTTTACCTAGTACATCACCCCGATGTTCCAATGACTCTATCCAGAGTTCCCATAATACATCACCCCGATGTTCCAATGACTCTATCCAGAGTTCCCATAATACATCATCCCGATGTTCCCATGACTCTATCAAGAGTTCCCATAAGACATCACCCCGATGTTCCAATGACTCCATCAAGAGTTCTCCAAATACATCCAAAAGATGTTCTACTGACTCAAGAAAGAGTTTCTCCACTGCGTCTCCTAGAGATGTCAATGACTCCAGCGAGAGTTCGACCCAAGTCCAGTCTGCATCAACCAAAATTGATGTTTTATTAGAGGATTTTAAGCCTTTCATTTCGGAAGGATTCGTATCACTACCCGGTGATTCTACAAGTCTACGACCTATCACCATTTTGAGAGACACAGGTGCCTCACAATCGCTACTTTTAGAGGGTATCTCGCCCTTGTCAAAATCATCATCGACTGGGAAGAGCATCCTGTTACGAGGCGTAGAGCTTGGATGTATAGATGTGCCTCTACATCTAATCGACATAAAGTCAAATCTCATTACTGGACCGGTTGTTGTAGGTGTCCGACCAACATTACCATTGGAAGGCATCTCGTTGCTGTTAGGCAATGACTTAGCAGGTGGAAAGGTGATAGCCGAACCCATCGTCACTCAAACACCCGACTTATCTGCCACACCCGAGGAAGACCTAGAGTTATATCCAGCGTGTGCAGTAACAAGGGCAATGAGGTTGAAAGCATCTCAAGAAGAGAACGTCATCAAGGCCAACAGTAACCAAGATGATGTGGACTTGAGCACCACATTCTTTGCTTCTCTTGAAGAAGAACCAACGCCAAATTCTGAAAAGCCGGCATCAACTCGAAAACAGTTGATTGAGGACCAAAAGAAGGATCCAGAGCTCGCCAAACTCCGAGAAACCGCAATGACATCACAAGAGGCCGAGCTAGCATCAACGTGCAACTACATCCAAGATGATATGCTCTTCAGGAAATGGAAACCTCCAGACGCATCCAACGAAGAAGAATGGAGAATATGCCATCAAATCGTGTTACCAGAAAGATACCGAGCGTACATCATGAATCTGGCTCATGACACACCAATGTCAGGTCATCTCGGCATCCACAAGACATACCACAAGATTATGTCACACTTCTTCTGGCCACGTTTGAAGAAAGATGTCATCCAGTACTGCCGATCTTGTCATGCCTGTCAGATGGTTGGCAAGCCAAATCAAAAGATCCCTGTTGCTCCTCTGAAGCCGATTCCAGCCTTTGAAGAACCTTTCAGCAGAGTAATTATTGACTGTGTTGGTCCTCTCCCAAGGACAAAAGCTGGCAACCAATACCTGTTGACCATTATGTGTGCTTCAACTCGTTTTCTTGAGGCTATTCCTCTAAGGAACATAAAAGCATCAAACATTGTAAAGGCCTTAATCAAGTTCTTTACTCTATTTGGTCTACCAAAGTCCATCCAATCGGACCAAGGAACGAATTTCACGGCCAATCTTTTCAAGCAAGTCATGACTCAGTTGGGCATCAAACACTGCATGTCGAGTGCGTATCATGCCGAGTCGCAAGGCGCTCTTGAGCGATTCCATCAGACTCTCAAGAACATGATCCGAACCTATTGCTTTGAGCACGAAAAAGACTGGGACGAAGGAATCCACATGCTGCTGTTTGCAACCCGTGAATCCGTCCAGGAATCGTTGGGATTCAGCCCTTTTGACTTAGTCTTTGGCCATTCGGTGCGCGGTCCCTTGAAATGTATAAAAGAGACTTTGTTGTCACCAACAGCCACTGAAGGACTTTTAGACTATGTAAGTAAGTTTAAAACTAGACTTTATGATGCTTGTGTTCTTGCCAAAAATAACTTACAAAACACCCAATCCAGCATGAAACGCTGGTATGATAGAAAGGCCCGTGTTAGAGAATTTTCTCCCGGGGATAAGGTGCTTGTATTTTTGCCCATACCAGGTCAACCCTTGCAAGCCAGATACTTTGGTCCCTATGAAATTGAGACCAAAATTAGTGACCTCAATTACACAATCAAAACTCCTGACCGTAGGAAAAAGACTCAGCTATGTCATATAAACATGCTGAAGCCTTATGTATCTCGGCCAGATCACTCAGAGAAGAGTAATTGTGTTTTAAATACAGTCAAAAGTTGTTCAAATAGCCATGTTTCTCCTATTGATGATGATATTGTAAAGGAGAAATTTGGACAATACAAAATACCTAATTCTTTTGTATTACAGAATTTGGATGTAAAACTGTCTCATCTGTCTTCGACAGAAAGGCCAGTTATCATGAAACTCATTAATGAATTTAATGACATTTTTTCTGATGTACCAAAACAGACTAATGTTATAATGCATGATGTAGATGTTGGCGAGGCTACTCCAGTCAAGAAGCATCCTTACAAGGTTAACCCTGAAAAACTTGCCATACTTAGGTCAGAAATCAAGTATATGCTTGAAAATGACCTCATTGAACCAAGTTCCAGTAGCTGGAGCTCCCCATGTGTCTTGATACCTAAACAGGACAAGACTTATCGTTTTTGTACAGACTACCGTAAGGTAAATGCTGTAACAAAGACCGATTCGTTTCCTATCCCTAGGATAGACGATCTCATAGATCGTATTGGTGACCCTAAGTACATCACCAAAATAGACCTACTTTCAGGTTATTGGCAGGTTCCCCTGACTGATAGGGCAAAGGAAATCTCCGCCTTTGTCACCCTTGATGGTCTGTACCAATACAAAGTGATGCCATTTGGCATGAAGAATGCTCCTGCCACTTTCCAGAGAATGATAAATGCCCTGCTTGCTGACATGGAGAATTGCCACGCATACATAGACGATGTAGTAATTTTTAGCCAAGATTTTTCTAGCCATTGTAAACAACTGCATTGTCTTTTTACTAAACTTTTACATGCAAAAATTACTGTAAACCTGAGTAAGAGTGATTTTTGCCAGGCTTCCATCCAATACTTAGGCCATATTGTAGGACAAGGCCAGGTGAAACCTGTAATGGCCAAAGTAGAAGCTATCCAAGCTTTCCCTATTCCTGCTGATCGGAAACAACTCCGAAGATTTTTGGGAATGTCTGGATATTATAGAAAATTTTGCGAAAATTTTTCTGTCATTGCCAGTCCTTTAACAAACCTCCTGAGAAAGAACGTCCGATTTACTTGGACGGATGAATGTCAGAAAGCCTTTAACCAAATTAAGCAGATATTATCTAGCTCCCCCATTTTGATGGCTCCTGACTTCGGAAAACCTTTTAGGTTAGCTATTGACGCCAGTGACACAGGTGTTGGGTCAGTCCTTTACCAAGAAGATAATTTCCAAGTAGAGCACCCTATTTGTTTCTTTTCCAAGAAATTTAATAGACATCAAAGAAATTATTCTACTGTGGAAAAAGAATGTCTTGGGTTGATTCTTTCTATACAACACTTTGATTTTTATATCAGTGGGTCCAGATGGCCACTGGTTGTATTTACTGACCACAATCCCCTTACATTTATCCACAAAATGTCTGGCAAGAACCAACGACTTCTCAGGTGGAGTTTATTTTTACAAGAGTACAACCTAGATCTTAAACACATAAAAGGCAGCGAAAATGTTATCGCCGATGCCTTATCTAGATTGTAAAAAGTATTTTGATGTATATTTTTTTTATATATATCATGATAAATACATTCTGTAATGTAAATATCATTTTTGTAATTGGTCTAAAAAGATTTCCATTTTGTGGAAATGTAAACTTTTTATTTTTAGGAGGGAGGTGTTACGTATCTAGGTAACAATGCCTAGATACTATTTTTTTTTCTTGACCTGTAGGTTGTCTGCCCCCTTGTGTAATAAGTTTTTTTTTATTTTTCACGGTGAGTCAAGCCACACAGACAGTGACCGGTCCTTGACCTATGTGTGTACCTCTGGTTGAAAGGAGGGTGTTTTTTTTTTCTTCTGTCTCTTTGAAGAGCGTTCTAGATCTGGGTGTTGATGACTTATTCTGTTCTAGAAATTACTAGATTTGTCTTGATATCGACGCGCGGTATATTATATAAAGACCGCCCGTGTAACGTTGACGGACAGACATACGGAGACAGCCGTGAGACAGAATAGCGGAGACATTGCGTGACCCGTGCGTGGTATACCAATCGATAGTGTAAGTTAAGATTTTTTTCTTTTTCAAGGCCTTGCTTGTATTTGTAGTTATATTTTCAAACTATTGAATTGTAATATTTTTACATGCCATTTTTGTAAAAGGGTTTTGGTCAACCCTCCCATTTTGTATTGAGTAAATGTTTGTTTTTTTCTTGCTTTATGTGATTCAGTTAAAAGTACTATTCGAGTTATATTATATTAAACATTAAGTTGATATTTTACCTTCCGATTTCTTGTGTCATTTTTTTTTTTTGTTATTCATTGTAAGTCTTTGATTAAATTCAGACTTTAGATAAGTGACACAACTGCTTTTTCTATTGTCACGTTCCCCTAGGCAAGCCATTTAAAAATTAGAATTCAATTCGTAATACGTGACAATATAAATATATATAGAGAGAAACAGTTTTTTTGAAGTTTTTGATTTTGATTAAAGTATGCATTTTGCTGTGGGAATACTAATGTTTGTTTTCTAAAAGTGGTCAGCTAAATGAGATTACAATTTATCTTTTCAAAAGAGAAAGTTATTAAAGCATCAGTGGCCTTTACAATCCGAAAATAAATTCAATTTAGAAAGACAAAAACTAACACAATATTCTGAATGAAGCTTTTGTAATGTAAAATTGTATAGAAATATTTCTTAAAAATTAATACACATTTTTTTGTTCTCTATAGAAGGTCGTGAAATGTTGAAACTGTTCTATCACAATTGATTAGAAGGAGTGAAAGAGAAATTACCGTCATTGCCTGGACAGTCCAAAAACTGAGCTCCTACTGCTGATACAGTCTCCACTGCACACACAGACAACAGCAGCACCACTGACACCCACATGATAAATTTGTTCCAAAGCAACAAAGTAACTTTCGCTCGTTTTGGACTCTACATACATATATAAGCTTCTGATCAAGGACAGGGATTCTAAAAAAAAAATTTTAAGTGACCTCTAATCATTCGATTTTGTATTATTATTTTTCTCATGAAGTATTTGATCAAATAAATCATGTATTCACTTTTTAAAATATTCCAACTAACGCATCAAAAACATGCACTATGCAAACTGAACGGAAATAAACATTGTACGTTTAACGATCCCAGATAATAAAAGAGACTGTCGGTAGAAGCTGTTTAGTTGAATCCAATTATATAAGTTTGAAATGTCCCTGTTATGTAACATCACTGATAAGCGGGTTTCCAGTTTTAGAGTTGGCACTAGTCCGTTAAGTCAGCAAGTTTCTATCTTTCTCTTGAGACTTCCTCCTGTCATTTTTGATTTTGTTTATTAACCGTAACATTGACCTAGTTTTTTGAAACTTATGTTCCCGTTTAACACACAAGTTTAGTAGCTTCATGACAAACTGTTTTTAAAACGTATGTTCCCGTTTAACACACAAGCTTAGTAGCTTCATGACAAACTGTTTTTACAAATTCTATTCTTAAAAATTTTAAGTTCTTGTTAATAGCTTTGATTAACTCATATTATTTTTTAACTATAGACTGGAGATGTTTATTTCTTTTAATCTAGCATGTATTTTTTCATCGATATGACATGACCTAAATACTCTATCTGATCTATCAAAAGACCAATAAAATAAAGAGGCGGTTCTAAATCATTTCCAAGACAGTTTCTGTTCATTTCTTGTCTGTTGTCAGGTGAAAATTAAATTTCTTTTTGCAACACCTCTATCCAAGTCGCAACTGCAGGGTCGAACCTGGACTTATCTCAAAAATGGCTCTAACGATTTTCCTATAAATTTAACAATGTATATGGCATGCGTCTCAAATAGCCTCTTACAAGAAGTGAAAATCCTGGCTTTCACATGTGGCTCCCAAATTGATTCAGGCAGAGCTGTTTTTACTAAAAGGAGAAGGGACATAGGCGAGTAAATGGTCCCTTTAACCAGTAAGCTTCTGAGGAGCTCGTTAGACT
This sequence comes from Biomphalaria pfeifferi, assembly GCA_030265305.1. Taxonomy (NCBI): domain Eukaryota; kingdom Metazoa; phylum Mollusca; class Gastropoda; family Planorbidae; genus Biomphalaria; species Biomphalaria pfeifferi. The sequence continues at coordinate 11,174,435 of JASAOG010000002.1, read as the reverse complement.
TAGCTGGCTACCCACCTAGGAGCAGGAAAACTCTGAATTCCAACCCCTGCAGCCTTGCGGCTTTACACTAACACGTGAAAGGCTTCGAGAGTCAATCTGGGGAAAAATGAGGAGCGGGCGACCCTTTGGCATTTAGCTTCACACTGTGCTTCACCCTGGCAGAGCTTGCGACGCCGTTGATCCCAAACTGTATCGACACTTGCAGTTTCTTTGCATACATAAGCTGCGTGGAGAGGGAAGAACTTTTGTGTTGTTGACATCGTTCTCACCACAGATAATGTCTAGGGATTCATCTCATTTCGCGACTGAAGTAGGCCATATACTTTGAGATAATTAGCAAAAGTTTTTTTTGGAAAAATATGCAGCTTGCAAAGAGGTTTGGGTGGACAGGTGTAACACATAGCTCATCTTGAATGTTTGGAATCAAGACTTTGTCATTCAACTTTGGTTCATCTGTCGTTTAGATTCAGTCCTGCTCTTCAATGATGTTTTTATTCGTAATTTTAAATAATTTCAAAACAAAAAAACAAACTTAGCCGAAACCTCCTGAAAACGTGTGGGATTGACAAGGATAGGGATTCGAATTTGAGATCATCAGGAAGACCAGTGGGTAATAATAATATTAACAATTATAGTAAAAATGATGATAATAATATAGCTTTTATATAGCGCTACTTTCATGCTTATATCATGCTCAGAGCACTATCTGGGAGAAGGTTTTCCGTGCTGCCTTTAGGCGCTCAGTAAACACAACTCTGCTCGAGTTGGGTGTCGAACTTTGAGCCCCTTTCATAGGGAGCCAGCCAAGCCAAGGATATTTATCCTCTCGACTACGCTTAGGAGTTTAGTTTGTACCTTGCTTCATTTGTTTCAATTAAAAAAAAAAGGCAATAACCAAAATAAATGTTCCTCCTTTCTCTTGGGCTAAACATGTAGGTCTCAGCTAAGTCTTTGCAATGTTTGTGAAGATCATTAAATTGGGCTAAACATGTAGGTCTCAGCTAAGTCTTTGCAATGTTTGTGAAGATCATTAAATTGGGCTAAACATGTAGGTCTCAGCTAAGTCTTTGCAATGTTTGTGAAGATCATTAAATTGGGCTAAACATGTAGGTCTCAGCTAAGTCTTTGCAATGTTTGTGAAGATCATTAAATTGGGCTAAACATGTAGGTCTCAGCTAAGTCTTTGCAATGTTTGTGAAGATCATTAAATTGGGCTAAACATGTAGGTCTCAGCTAAGTCTTTGCAATGTTTGTGAAGATCATTAAATTGGGCTAAACATGTAGGTCTCAGCTAAGTCTTTGCAATGTTTGTGAAGATCATTAAATTGGGCTAAACATGTAGGTCTCAGCTAAGTCTTTGCAATGTTTGTGAAGATCATTAAATTGGGCTAAACATGTAGGTCTCAGCTAAGTCTTTGCAATGTTTGTGAAGATCATTAAATTGGGCTAAACATGTAGGTCTCAGCTAAGTCTTTGCAATGTTTGTGAAGATCATTAAATTGGGCTAAACATGTAGGTCTCAGCTAAGTCTTTGCAATGTTTGTGAAGATCATTAAATTGGGCTAAACATGTAGGTCTCAGCTAAGTCTTTGCAATGTTTGTGAAGATCATTAAATTGGGCTAAACATGTAGGTCTCAGCTAAGTCTTTGCAATGTTTGTGAAGATCATTAAATTGGGCTAAACATGTAGGTCTCAGCTAAGTCTTTGCAATGTTTGTGAAGATCATTAAATTGGGCTAAACATGTAGGTCTCAGCTAAGTCTTTGCAATGTTTGTGAAGATCATTAAATTGGGCTAAACATGTAGGTCTCAGCTAAGTCTTTGCAATGTTTGTGAAGATCATTAAATTGGGCTAAACATGTAGGTCTCAGCTAAGTCTTTGCAATGTTTGTGAAGATCATTAAATTGGGCTAAACATGTAGGTCTCAGCTAAGTCTTTGCAATGTTTGTGAAGATCATTAAATTGGGCTAATCATGTACGTCTACTTTTGACTTCAACATCTTACCTTCAAATGATATGTTTGAGCACCTTATTGTTTATACTTTATGAGGTTAATAATAATAATAATTTTACTCATAAAGCGCTGTTAACAAACAAAAGTTAGGCTCAAGGCGCTGTGATAACATTACCAACACAAACACGACAGCTAAAAGGACAAACTAATCTAAACAAGTTTTAAACAGATAGGTCTTTATGTTCTTCTTGAAAGTAGTGTAGCATGTATCTGTCTTAGATCAATGGGGAGTGAGTTCCAAACCTTTGGTTTAGGAAATAAAAGTCTCACATTCTATTTTATTAAATAGTGTTTTTTTTTATTATTCTAAATTTAAACTGCGGTCCATAATTTGGTGACCTCGAAGATAAAATGACGAATACATAATTCAAATACAACAGATCCAAGTTTCAAATCGTGGTCAAGATACTATCTGAAGATGTCGATCAAGGTTGAATCCAATTCGTTTCAAACGTAGAGAGTTCAAGGTCATAAACTAATTTAAATAAAACACTTTTGCACTCCACACTGTTTTACACCCATCAAAGTTTTCAATCTGTTGGAATGAACCAGTTTGAGTTAAAGTCATGTAGGAGACTTGAGCTAATGATTATCTTAACTTGCATATTTAAGTCATTCTTTAGTTATTAAAAAAGTTTTGACAAAACTAAAAACAAACTCAAGGATTTTACTCCTGTTACAATGGAGGACATTGACTAGAAACATTTTGTCATCTCTGGAGTTTAAAACAACACTCACTAGTTTAATAGGAAACTAGTTTCATAAGTGAAATATTTGAAGGATTTTATAAAACTGTTTGACTGCTAATATAATTCCTATTGTTACAAAAGGGTACGTGTGCTTGAGCTGAATATTTGATTTGGAAAACGCCAGAGTAGAAATACATTGGATGGATTTGTCATTTAAAAAGAGTCCATCTCGTCTCAAATGAAGCTCTATCAAGAGACATCCCGGAACTTTTGTGCGTGTGTGTGTACGCGTGTGTGTATGTGTGTGAGTGTGTGTGGATAGTTTTAAAAGTTCAATGTCATTGTGATTTTCAGTGACGTCATTTATTGACTGAAACATAGCAAATGTAATAGGCTAAGCTGCTAAACCAAATACTTATTTAACTCTATCTCTTCGTAATTATTTTCCGCGCTCGGAAGAAATTATTCATTTGTATTTCACTAGCCTGTCAAGATTAAACTTCAATAACGTTTTTCTTTTAATCAGACAATGTTGTAATTGGTAGAGATAATTGCCTGCCCTTATTATATAACACAAATCAAAGTTTATGAACCCAAAAATAAATTAATTTAATGGGGTCGAATCAACAATGGTATCGCCAATCAGGAGAGAAAGAGTTAAAAGATTTTGTTTGCTCTTGCCTATAGTACTTCAGTAACTGGAAGCTTCCTTTTCTTTGTCTGGTATTACTTTACCTGTAAATAGTTGTAAAAAGTCTACCATGAAATAGACATATTGTTTTGTTTTAAATTATTTTCAATTTAATTATCTTTTCGTAACCTCGGGTGAAATTGAAACTTTACATACTTATTCATGTCCCTAACAAAACAATTTTAAAAATGTAAGAAATTAACCGATTAGGTTAATATATGTTATTACTTTGACATGAGTGATCACTTGATGATTGATGGTATTACGTAGTCAAATCAATTTGTAAAGTTTCTTTCTAAAATATCATGAGTATAAAAAAACTAACGAAACAAAGTCAAAACTTATTGTAAATTAAAAAAAGAAAGCTTTACATATAACGAACATTTGTATTTTATTAAACATCTTTAGTGAATAATGAAAGATTTAAAATTGTTACAACTGGATTCCCCATATTCACTTTTTTTTAAACACACTCATATTTAAAAAGCAAAAAAATACATACAAAATAATATAATAGAATAATATTCCAGACATTACAATATATTTACTTCTAAAAAAAAACAGTCTCCTAAGACATACACACGCTTCCATTATGAAAAAAAAATAGTTTGTATCTAATGACGATCATTTTCAGTACATTGTCTGCACACATATGTTGGAGGTCTATGACATCAAGCACTACCAAGCCAATGTAGGCTTCTTTGAAATCCAAACTTCTGTCTTCGAGTCAATTTTGCAACCTGTTCCCTGGTTCAAAATACGGAAGGTAATTTTGCTGATTCAATAATAAATATTCCTGTACTGTTAATTCTATCGAGAAAGATGATTCTTAGGTCCTATTACCAAAGTTCTGAAAGAAGAGCATAGACAATGGTAAATTAATTTTTTTAGAAAGTTTATGCAAATCTGTTATAATTTTTCCTCATGTAATTATCAAGAAGTGAATTAGTCAAATACACGAAGAAATCGAAGTAACGCACCATCAATCTGGATGGAAGAAGAATGTCTACTAATCTGAATGGAAGAAGCAAGTCTGCTAATCTGAATGGAAGAAGAACGTCTTCTAATCTGAATGGAAGAAGCACGTCTGCTAATCTGAATGGAAGAAGAACGTCTGCTAATCTGAATGGAAGAAGCACGTCCGCTAATCTGAATGGAAAAAGCACGTCTGCTAATCTGAATGGAAGAAGCACGTCTGCTAATCTGAATGGAAGGAGCACGTCCGCTAATCTGAATGGAAGAATCACGTCTGCTAATCTGAATGGGAGAAGCACGTCTGTTACTCTGGAGGGAGAAACATATATGTGTGTGTGTGTTACATAAGTGTGTGAGTATTTGGGGGGAGGGTTGTCAATAATATTTCTTGAGTAATAAGACTTTGTTCATCTAAAAATAATTTCTTCAATAATGAGAATTCGTTCACTTGATAAAACAAATTAAAAAACTAAACTCACAGAATTTCGTTTACAACCAATTATCTCCCCTGTAAAACACTAAAGCGCTCGCTGATGATAATTAAAACAGACATAGCGACATGCCAATGAAGTGATTTTTATAGTTTTTGTATCTTGCATTAAAACCAAGAAGTAAAAAGTCTGCTTAGAAACTGCGCTAATGTCATGCTGACAATATTTGTCAAAGTTCTTAAATGGATTTTAAGAGATGAAGCCTTTTCTTATCCAGGCATGACATGAGGGGAATACAAGGGAGGTGGGGGGGGGGGGGGGGTTGACACTTGAGAAAATGACATTCAAAAAGACAATGTAATTACACGGGTTAGAGAACATTGAGATAATGACATTTTCAGAGTTGGCATGTTAAGCTATGCAATGCATAACGGATAGGACAACGTTTCTCTTGGGTTAGATAACGTTTGGTATAAATTGAGATGTAAAGATTTGTATAAGATATTCATTACCTAGGAAAAGAAAGAGAGCCAGACAAGGGAATCAATGGAAGTAACAGCACCAATTAGTGGACGCCTGTATAAGGAACTCAGTCTGTAAATAAAAAAAAAATCAAGAATATTGAAAGACGGTCCGACACTAACCCAATGGTCCTACACACAATGTAAAGGCCCAATGGTCCTACACACAAGGTAATAGCCCAATGGTCCTACACACAATGTAAAGGCCCAATGGTCCTACACACAAGGTAATAGCCCAATGGTCCTACACACAAGGTAAAGGCCCAATGGTCCTACACACAAGGTAAAGGCAATGGTGAATGAGGATGAATATAAAACTGAATAGTTTGAACAAAATCTAAAAAAATGATTATATTTTCTCTTTCAATCCCAGACATTTAGGCGTGTGACTACTCTGGGTCTTCTGGTCAACGTAGTTTAGATTTAACAAGAGAACAGAATAAATTTATTAAATTTTCAAAATCAAATCAAATCATGTTTTTACATTGACGGACACATTAGAAATCATAGAAACAGAGCCATCGTGAATGGTATTATGTAAAATCTAGTTGACCCCAAAGAACCCCATTGTGATCCCAATCCCATCTTACTTAGCAACTCTGCTTATCTGTCAATTCAAGTAGGAGGGAATGCAGCCCCGCAATAACGATTTTCTTTGGTCAACCTCAGTTACTGCCTTGTTACACATTGACACAATTATCCAACTTATTGGCATTCCAGACTTTGGGTTACGTCTAAGACGAGCAGTCTCTGAATTGCCATTTCTGTTTGTCATTTTATTATTAAGTACAATGACATGAACATTTTAAGTGTTTTGTGGCAGAAATAACATTTCCAATGTCTTGGACGATACGAGTCACTTCTTTCGATCTGTTGATTAGTCCATCATACCAAACAAATCGACAACCAAATGATTCCCTAGTGATAGTTTGTTAAAGGATGAATTAGAAAATACACCAGGTTTAATCTCATAAGCATATGAATAAGAGCCAAATATAAAAAAATATTGTTTGGCTTTGATAATTTTGTTTATAAAAAAATAGTTTGACATTTAACAAAAAATATTTGTTTCAATTAACAGTTTTTGTGAATTTTCTACTAATTTTACTCTTTCAAATAGAGACATCTAAGAACTAGAGGCGCGGTGGCCGAGCGGTAAAGTGCTTGGCTTCTGAACCCGGAGTACGGGTTCGAATCCTGGTGAAGACTGGGATTTTTAATTTCGGGATCTTTGGGTGCCTCTGAGTCAACCTAGCTCTAATGGGTACCTGACGTTAGTTGGGGAAAAGTAAAAGCGGATGGTCGTTGTGCTGGCCACATGACACTCTCGTAAACCGTAGGCCACAGAATCAGATGACCTTTACATCATCTGCCCTATAGACCACAAGGTCTGAAAGGGGAACTTTACTTTTTTTTTAGGAACTAGACAAAATGACCTTTCCTACAAAGCACTCTTCTAGAACATCAATCAAATGGACAGTAAATCAACAGGAAAAGAAAGTAAGTTAAAAAGACAAAATGTGTGTGTTTTTTTAACGTATTTTTAACAGCTATATCTCAACATGTGAAATGGTCAAACTTTCCATCTTGTTATTTCATTAAAAGTTTAGCCTTTAAAAAACAGATCTATGTAACGATAACATCAATCTTATTATGTCAGAATGATATTAAAAAAATAAATGTATACAAAACTTAATTCATAAAAAACCTGAGGTCCGACCTTATCTATTTCCTCATGACCTAACACATCAATAGGTGACGTATCATCCCCGATCCAAGTGATGCTGTGATGAAGCTATTCTCTGATCCTATTTTAGGCGTCCTGTAATTCATATTTACCCGTCCAAATAAACAAATAGATATCTATACAGTAAGGACTAATATTTGATTATAGTTTGGTGCTTGTTTAGTTCTTTAACTTTCAAGTGTCATATTTTGTTTGAATGTTTAAATATTGTTTGTGTATTTCTGTGTAAAATGAAACAACACCGACCGATGACTTAAAAATGTATTTAGTGCAGGAGCTCGGGTGAAAGCACAGTTGGTTATGAAATATATGGACAAAAGTATGCTGACAGGTATTGTAGATAAATCTTCTGATAGAGTTATGATTTGAAAGAATTAAATCAATCTAAAAGTGTGACGTTCATGCCAACATGAAATATCTAGACATCAATCTTTTAGGTAACAAATGTATGATCTCAAAACTTGCAGTATGTCACAAACAAGGGAAGTAATGTACTGCCCATTGGACAAAGACTTTGACACTTATACACTTTTACTTATTTATGTTCCTTGTTCTAGCTATAGCTGGACAATGGCAAGAAGAGTAGTTAATGTAAGTTTAATTACACATGGATGTAACAGTATACTTACAATGCTCTTGTTTAAGGTTTCTTATATAAAGTAGTCTGCAGGCAGTAAGAAATGTCTCTATTCACTTCTCGTTATATGTACTTTCTACTTCTATTTCAATGTCTCTACATATCTACAGATCTATTTATTTATTTATTTGTAAATCAACATTAGAATCTTGGAAATAAGTCAACAACGGATACAATAGAGAAGAGAAAAGTGTGAATAAAAACTAATATATTTTGGTACATTAGGTAATTAAGAAATATAATGTTTAATTACTTAAGTAAGATACTTGGATTAAATAATAGTTACTAAAAAAAAAAAGAATTCAACTCACAGGTTTTCAATCTAGTCACACAGTGGCAGACTTTGCTGTTTCATCAATAGACTGATTTCGTTTATACAGGTCACACAAAAAAAAGCATTGCGAATAGAAGATAATTAGCGCAGACAGTAATAAGGCCCGTCTTCGAGTCCGAAGATTAATGAGGAATGCTGTATCTCCCGTGGCTTTTCTTTTCGCCTTCTGCGTCTCTCCTCGGCAGCGGATTTTTTTTTTTTGGTCTCAAATTTGTATCCAGCGGCCTTTGTGTGTGACCTCCAGCTGTCTCGTTCTGAGGCCGCATTCAGCCTGGTGCTCTCTTCTATGTCAGCTAAGGCAAGTTGGCGCCTAAGCTGGTCTTTAAAACGTTTCCCGTGGGGCACCTCTGTTACGTCGACCACCTTTTAGCTCACCAAAAAAACTGCTTTTGGCATACTTTCGTCCCTCATGCGGGATACGAGCCCCATAAGAAGTCCTTCTATACTGTCCATAGCGCGTTCGCAAGAACATTGCTGTTTGTAGTGCGTTTTGCCACCTTATGTCCATGATAGAACGCAAGCATCTTTGGTGAAAGCGCTCAAGTAGTCTTAGTTGCTTTCTGTGTAATACCTATGTTTCAGATCCATACAGAAGGGTTGAGGGAACCACATCTTGATAGACACTGATTATTGTAGGCAGACGGAGCGATTTATTCCGCCAAACTGAAGGCGTCGAAGGCACTTCTGGCCCTGGTCAGACGGTTATCAACTTCCTTTCAAAGCGAGGCGTCATTTGACACTATTCTTTCTAGATTTGTGAAGTGGTTTTTACCACGTTAAGGGGGCTGTCCATTTACGGTGATCGCGCAGATATTGTTCCATGAAATATAGTTCCATAATTTCAATGACATTTCTAAAACGTAAGACAAGTCCTTTTTTGTGGGGAGGGGGGGTGGGGCTGTAACAAGCGGGAAGTTATGCTTGTAGAACAAAGATCAGCAGAAACATTGCCAACAAATAAAACAGCATCATCTTTTCAAATCTCTAAGGATACATAAACCCTGGTCAGTCTGAGATTAAACAAATAGAGTTTCATTTGGGGTTTTAATGTTTAAAGGGAAATGAAATTTAAGAAAAAGTTTTCCTTTATCCTTTATAACCAAATGGCCTATGGAGGTATTGTATGGTCAGCCCGATGACCATTTGTCCAATTCCAAAATATTTTGAAAGGGGTGAGACAAGTAATGCATGAACTGTCCAGGAATTTTGCTATTAAAATATATCTAGTTCCAATATACCTAATATGCCTTGCGTTTTAACTGTTGACTCTTGGCTGCCTTCTGCAATTAAACTGGCTAACTGTGAAATTAAAGCACAGAGTAAACATTACAGAAAATAGGATGCATATAAAATACAAATCCTATATGCAGGTCAATTGTAACCTCAGGTACTTTACAAATAGAAAAGTCAAAAAACATTTTGAAAGACCAACCCTAATAAAGACACTATTCACAAAATTGTGTTCAATATAAGTTGTACATCAAATGCGTCTTATAGGTAGGCAAAGGTACGTTGGGTGAATCAAGCACCTGTGTATGAAGACAATTAGGCGCTTAAATACATGCTGATGTTAAGATACCTGTTTTGTTTCCTTTCATTGCATTAATCTATTGACATGATTCTCCTTTGTGATTACGCAGTGTGAACAATTATATTGAAATGCATACAAACTTAGGGCCGCCATTTCTTTATAAGTTGAGCAAAGCAAACTTACCTTAAGATTATCTGTATCCAGCATAATGGCGAAGCTGGTCATGTGATTACACTGACACGTGGTGTGATTCTTGTGGCTCTGTGACGTCACTACCTGGCATCCGTCCTGTGACCAGAACCCCACAAATTCTCTGGTGAGAGACCAATGCGATTGAGTGAAAAAAGAAAGATTACTAAGACAAGGCAACATGTTTCACATTTTCATTTTCATTTTCTAATTAATGATATGAAGACGAAACAATTAATGATAAACTTATTTCAATTAAAACGAAACTGCGACTTCCATTTGGCAAACAACAAGGCCATTGAACATTTTATAATGTGGAAGTGTCCTCCGTTTACTCTTTCTTGTAACAACTTCATGAGCATAATCTAATGTACTCACCCTTTACTTATGTTCCAGAATCAACACAATCTAATGTACTCACCCTTTACTTATGTTCCAGAATCAACACAATCTAATGTACTCACCCTTTACTTATGTTCCAGAATCAACACAATCTAATGTACTCACCCTTTACTTATGTTCCAGAATCAACACAATCTAATGTAATCACCCGTCACTTTTTTTCCAGAATCAACACAATCTAAAGTATTTACCTGTTACTTATGTTGCAGTATCAACACAATCTAAAGTACTTACCCGTCACTTATGTTCCAGAATCAACACAATCTAAAGTACTTACCCGTCACTTATGTTCCAGAATCAACACAATCTAAAGTACTTACCCGTCACTTATGTTCCAGAATCAACACAATCTAAAGTACTTACCCGTCACTTATGTTCCAGAATCAACACAATCTAAAGTACTTACCCGTCACTTATGTTCCAGAATCAACACAATCTAAAGTACTTACCTGTTACTTATGTTCCAGAATCAACACAATCTAAAGTACTTACCTGTTACTTATGTTCCAGAATCAACACAATCTAAAATACTTACCCGTCACTTATGTTCCAGAATCAACACAATCTAAAGTACTTACCCGTCACTTATGTTCCAGAATCAACACAATCTAAAGTACTTACCTGTTACTTATGTTCCAGAATCAACACAATCTAAAGTACTTACCCGTCACTTATGTTCCAGAATCAACACAATCTAAAGTACTTACCTGTTACTTATGTTCCAGAATCAACACAATCTAAAGTACTTACCCGTCACTTATGTTCCAGAATCAACACAATCTAAAGTACTTACCTGTTACTTATGTTCCAGAATCAACACAATCTAAAGTACTCACCCGTTACTTATGTTCCAGAATGAACACAGGGCTATTTGATCCTGATTCATTTCCTGGATTAAACACAAAGGATTGAAAAAAATTAAATTTTATCATAACATAATCGTTAATGGGGAGATAATCCAAAATTTATTTAATTCATTGTTTTTGGATTTAGATGAAGAATACGAGCACCAGTGACAAGAAACTAGGGATTTAAGGTGTGTGTTACTATAAGGAGTCAGGATATATCACCAGTGACAAAGAAACTAGGGATTTAAGGTGTGTGTTACTATGGATAGTCTGGATATATCACCTCTGACAAGAAACTAGGGATTTAAGGTGTGTGTTACTATAGAGAGTCTGGATATATCACCAGTGACAAGAAACTAGGGATTTAAGGTGTGTGTGTTACTATGGAGAGTCAGAATATATCACCAGTGACAAGAAACTAGGGATTTAAGGTGTGTGTTACTATGGAGAGTCAGGATATATCACCAGTGACTAGAAACTAGGGATTTAAGGTGTGTGTTACTATGGAGAGTCAGAATATATCACCAGTGACTAGAAACTAGGGATTTAAGGTGTGTGTTACTATGGAGAGTCAGGATATATCACCAGTGCCAAGAAACTAGGGATTTAAGGTGTGTGTTACTATGAAGTGTCAGGATATATCACCAGGACGAGAAACTAGGGATTTAAGGTGTCTGTTACTATGGAGAGTCTGGATATATCAACAGTGACAAGAAACTAGGGATTTAAGTTGTGTGTTACTATGGAGAGTCTGGATATATCACCAGTGACAAGAAACTAGGGATTTAAGGTGTGTGTGTTACTCTGGAGAGTCTGGATATATCACCAGTGACAAAAAACTAGGGATTTAAGGTGTGTGTTACTATGGAGAGTCAGGATATATCACCAGTGACAAGAAACTAGAGATTTAAGGTGTGTGTGTTACTATGGAGAGTCTGGATATATCACCAGGACAAGAAACTAGGGATTTAAGGTGTGTGTTACTATGGAGAGTCTGGATATATCACCAGTGACAAGAAACTAGAGATTTAAGGTGTGTGTGTTACTATGGAGAGTCTGGATATATCACCAGTGCCAAGAAACTAGGGATTTAAGGTGTGTGTTACTATGAAGTGTCAGGATATATCACCAGGACGAGAAACTAGGGATTTAAGGTGTGTGTTACTATGGAGAGTCTGGATATATCACCAGTGATAAGAAACTAGGGATTTAAGGTGTGTGTTACTATGGAGAGTCTGGATATATCACCAGTGACAAGAAACTAGGGATTTAAGGTGTGTGTGTTACTCTGGAGAGTCTGGATATATCACCAGTGACAAGAAACTAGGGATTTAAGGTGTGTGTTACTATGGAGAGTCAGGATATATCACCAGTGACAAGAAACTAGAGATTTAAGGTGTGTGTGTTACTATGGAGAGTCTGGATATATCACCAGTGACAAGAAACTAGGGATTTAAGGTGTGTGTTACTATGGAGAGTCAGGATATATCACCAGTGACAAGTAACTAGGGATTTAAGGTGTGTGCTACTATGGAGAGTCTGGATATATCACCAGTGACAAGAAACTAGGCATTTAAGGTGTGTGTTACTATGGAGAGTTAGGATATATCACCAGTGACAAAGAAACTAGGGATTTAAGGTGTGTGTTACTATGGAGAGTCTGGATATATCACCAGTGACAAGAAACTAGGGATTTAAGGTGTGTGTTACTATGGAGAGTCTGGATATATCCCCAGTGAGAAGAAACTAGGGATTTAAGGTGTGTGTTACTATGGTGAGTCTGGATATATCACCAGTGACAAGAAACTAGGGATTTAAGGTGTGTGTTACTATGGAGAGTCTGGATATATCCCCAGTGATAAGAAACTAGGGATTTGAGGTGTGTGTGTTACTATGGAGAGTCTGGATATATCACCAGTGACTAGAAACTAGGGATTTAAGGTGTGTGTTACTATGGAGAGTCAGGATATATCACCAGTGACAAGAAACTAGAGATTTAAGGTGTGTGTGTTACTATGGAGAGTCTGGATATATCACCAGTGACAAAAAACTAGGGATTTAAGGTGTGTGTTACTATGGAGAGTCAGGATATATCACCAGTGACAAGAAACTAGAGATTTAAGGTGTGTGTGTTACTATTGAGAGTCTGGATATATCACCAGGACAAGAAACTAGGGATTTAAGGTGTGTGTTACTATGGAGAGTCTGGATATATCACCAGTGACAAGAAACTAGAGATTTAAGGTGTGTGTGTTACTATGGAGAGTCTGGATATATCACCAGTGCCAAGAAACTAGGGATTTAAGGTGTGTGTTACTATGAAGTGTCAGGATATATCACCAGGACGAGAAACTAGGGATTTAAGGTGTGTGTTACTATGGAGAGTCTGGATATATCACCAGTGATAAGAAACTAGGGATTTAAGGTGTGTGTTACTATGGAGAGTCTGGATATATCACCAGTGACAAGAAACTAGGGATTTAAGGTGTGTGTGTTACTCTGGAGAGTCTGGATATATCACCAGTGACAAGAAACTAGGGATTTAAGGTGTGTGTTACTATGGAGAGTCAGGATATATCACCAGTGACAAGAAACTAGAGATTTAAGGTGTGTGTGTTACTATGGAGAGTCTGGATATATCACCAGTGACAAGAAACTAGGGATTTAAGGTGTGTGTTACTATGGAGAGTCAGGATATATCACCAGTGACAAGTAACTAGGGATTTAAGGTGTGTGCTACTATGGAGAGTCTGGATATATCACCAGTGACAAGAAACTAGGCATTTAAGGTGTGTGTTACTATGGAGAGTTAGGATATATCACCAGTGACAAAGAAACTAGGGATTTAAGGTGTGTGTTACTATGGAGAGTCTGGATATATCACCAGTGACAAGAAACTAGGGATTTAAGGTGTGTGTTACTATGGAGAGTCTGGATATATCCCCAGTGAGAAGAAACTAGGGATTTAAGGTGTGTGTTACTATGGTGAGTCTGGATATATCACCAGTGACAAGAAACTAGGGATTTAAGGTGTGTGTTACTATGGAGAGTCTGGATATATCCCCAGTGATAAGAAACTAGGGATTTGAGGTGTGTGTGTTACTATGGAGAGTCTGGATATATCACCAGTGACTAGAAACTAGGGATTTAAGGTGTGTGTTACTATGGAGAGTCAGGATATATCACCAGTGACAAGAAACTAGAGATTTAAGGTGTGTGTGTTACTATGGAGAGTCTGGATATATCACCAGTGACAAGAAACTAGGGATTTAAGGTGTGTGTTACTATGGAGAGTCAGGATATATCACCAGTGACAAGTAACTAGGGATTTAAGGTGTGTGCTACTATGGAGAGTCTGGATATATCACCAGTGACAAGAAACTAGGCATTTAAGGTGTGTGTTACTATGGAGAGTTAGGATATATCACCAGTGACAAAGAAACTAGGGATTTAAGGTGTGTGTTACTATGGAGAGTCTGGATATATCACCAGTGACAAGAAACTAGGGATTTAAGGTGTGTGTTACTATGGAGAGTCTGGATATATCCCCAGTGAGAAGAAACTAGGGATTTAAGGTGTGTGTTACTATGGTGAGTCTGGATATATCACCAGTGACAAGAAACTAGGGATTTAAGGTGTGTGTTACTATGGAGAGTCTGGATATATCCCCAGTGATAAGAAACTAGGGATTTGAGGTGTGTGTGTTACTATGGAGAGTCTGGATATATCACCAGTGACAAGAAACTAGAGATTTAAGGTGTGTGTGTTACTATGGAGAGTCTGGATATATCACCAGTGACAAGTAACTAGGGATTTAAGGTGTGTGTTACTATGGAGAGTAAGGATATATCACCAGTGATAAGAAACTTGCCTGGGAACGAACTCTTGAAACTCTAAAACAAATATTACAATTTTACATGATATGTTTCAGTACGGCAGGATTGCAAATGAACCTGCTTTCTAAATGTATAGATCGAGAAATGAACATAGAAATGGTAGGCCCCGCGTTTCTTGTTTTCTCTCTCTCTCTCTCTCTTTCTCTCTCTCTCTCTCTCTCTCTCTCTCTCTCTCTCTCTATATATATATATATATATATATATATATATATATATATATATATATATATATTTATTATATATATATATATATATATATATATATATATATATCTTATATTATAAAGTAAAATGTGAGGCGTATGAATGTATGTATGTTACTTATAGACATGAAAACCGCTTGACCAATCTTGATAAAACTAGGCAGGAATGTTCCTTGGGTACTAACTTAGACCGTAGTGTATGTAATGTATCCCTAAAACAAACTTAAGACCCTCAAAAAAAAAAAGGAAATGTCCGACTCTATTACAGCTATAGTATTTTATGGATCTAGGCCATGGTTAAGAATGTTGACATGAGAAAAGATCGAAAGGATTTAGACCTAGATGTTATTTTAAGAAATACACTTTGCGCACATAGTTTTTTACTTTGACACATGAAAATACAAAAGAAGATCCATTGAT
This sequence comes from Biomphalaria pfeifferi, assembly GCA_030265305.1. Lineage (NCBI taxonomy): Eukaryota > Metazoa > Mollusca > Gastropoda > Planorbidae > Biomphalaria > Biomphalaria pfeifferi. The sequence goes on along the minus strand of JASAOG010000002.1, from coordinate 11,158,906 downwards.
TTCATTATGTAATAAAATTAACCTTTAATTTTGTGTTTCAAAAGCATTTTTTACATAAATTAGTTCCTGATATCTGTGACAACAGATTTCCTGGCGAACATTCTTTCAATAGACATTACCAATTGGTTACACATTAACACATCTCTCTACTGAGTCTATTCCTAGGTCTAGGTCTAAAACTTTTATTGAACTCTAAGATGATAAAACTTCTTTTCGCAAAGATAGTTTATTGCTTTAACACATAAACATATTAATTATTGTCCATTCATCTGATATTTTAATCAATTTAACATTCAAATTTGTTTTCTAAAGCATTTTTAATACATTCGTTCGCTGTTCGCTAAAGTTGCGTAGCCGTGTTGAGATAGGCCTATATTCATTCATGAAAAAAGGTCACGCATGCGCAACACAGAATGAACTCTATAAAAGCCAATTTTTAACTCTAGATTATTGTAGATTTAGATCTATGTCTACCTCAAGATCTACTTTATACTTTAACGCATGAACATATAAATTAAGTCTATTCATCTCATATTTTAATCAAATGTATGTAGGCCTGAAAGCAAATGTTTTAATTTGAAAAAATGGATTTAAGCCTATTAGCTATTTTTATTTGATAGCTTCTTTCACACTATTTTTACATTGATACATTCGCTGCTTTACTTATTACATTATTATTTCGTTTAATTGTGACTATATCGACAGTAATACGCAAATAAAGACCCGCGGGTCGCGGGTAACATATGTCTAGTATATATATAAAGTAATACCCAATGCGTTCTATATTTTTTAATTTATGTTAAAGTGAGTATTGTTGATACACGATCGCTCAACTAAATAGATGTGGGCGTATTGAGAGACTCAGGACCTTCAGTTTACAGCCGAGCTGTTTCATTGAGAGACCCAGGATCTTTCAGTTTACAGCCGAGTTGCTTCATTGAGAGACTCAGGACCTTTAGTTTACAGCCGAGCTGTTTCATTGAGAGACCCAGGACATTCAGTTTACAGCAGAGCTGTTTAATTGAGAGACCCAGGACCTTCAGTTTACAGCCGAGTTGTTTCATTGAGAGACCCAGGACATTCAGTTTACAGCCGAGCTGTTTCATTTAGAGAGCCAGGACCTTCAGTTTACAGCCGAATTGTTTTATTGAGAGACTCAGGACCTTCAGTTTACAGCCGAGTTGTTTCTTTGAGAGACCTAGAAACTTCAGTTTACAGCCGAGTTGCTTCATTGAGAGACTCAGGACCTTTAGTTTACAGCCGAGCTGTTTCATTGAGAGACCCAGGACATTCAGTTTACAGCAGAGCTGTTTAATTGAGAGACCCAGGACCTTCAGTTTACAGCCGAGTTGTTTCATTGAGAGACCCAGGACATTCAGTTTACAGCCGAGCTGTTTCATTTAGAGAGCCAGGACCTTCAGTTTACAGCCGAATTGTTTTATTGAGAGACTCAGGACCTTCAGTTTACAGCCGAGTTGTTTCTTTGAGAGACCTAGAAACTTCAGTTTACAGCCGAGTTGCTTCAATGAGAGACTCTGGACCTTCAGTTTACAGCCGAGCTGTTTCATTGAGAGACCCAGGACCTTCAGTTTACAGCCGAGTTGTTTCATTGAGAGACTCAGGACCTTCAGTTTACAGCCGAGTTGTTTCATTCTAAATCATTTTCTTAGAAACTTCTATAACTCAATAGACAAAACAACGGGATAAGCCGATGATTTGGTTCCTTGTTACAAATAGATTTAGTTCTAATGATGTTAATTAAAGCGACACAAAACATCAGGTTTTACTTTAAAAGGTTAGCTAGGCACCTGTGTGATTGTGTAGTATAACCAGACACCTGGACCTCCTTAGGAGGACAAAAAGAGGACAAAATAAAAAGATAAATATAATACAATGAGTTCAGTTTGAACTTGGGAATTATGTGTAAAGTACCTCAGTTAGTTTCATGGTGAAGGTAATTGGTTTAGGTAACTTCCTGCTGTGTCCATCTTTCCCTAAGGACGCACTGAGGATGTAACTGGCTATTCGAGGCCTGGATTGAAGTTCTTCAACTTCATTTTCACCATTTTTATTATCTGTCTCCTCATTGTTTGACTCTTCCTTGCTCTTGTCGTCTGTCTCATCATCACCTGATAAGTTCTTCTCTTTCGTTTTTTTCTTGGACATGCCACCGAGTAAACTGGACATGGAGTAGTGGGTAATGAAGACAACTTTGGCCAACGAGCCTGTAGGAACAAATAGTCGTGGACATTATTAAGTACACTAGAGAGCTAACAAATAAACATAACTAATAAAAATATAAAAATTATCAAAAGAGCATCCAACTTTTGTTTGAGAAGGCAGTCGAGAGTAATGAATACAATTCTTTATGTTTATTTATTTTCAGTTTATGTATATTTCATTTTACTTTGAAAATTGACTTAGAGAAACATCACTAGCATCAGAAAGTCAGACATTACCGTGAGTAGAAGGGGGAAAAACATCATCAAAAGAAATCACTCTCAACATCATTAGCAAACCAACTACATCTATTTAACCCTGATCAACAACAAACACACTATTGGAGAATATGTTACTACGACACAAACCAAACGATTAAGTAACCCTGACCTAAGTCCTCATAATCATCACACAAAGGTTAGCTGCAATATCTCCGTTGTTTTACCTTCGCTTTGATTGACCAAAGTCTCTTTTGGTATTGACACTGTAGCAAAGTCTGAATCAGACTCATAGACCAATTCTTGTTGCTCCATCTTTGTGACGTCCACAACCTGCAGTCTCAGGTCTGAAATAAAAATCAATTCATTTTACTACAAGACATTTACAATATTATTTGACATAATTAGCGTCTAATATTTAACTACATCTATCTATATGTAAGTCGATTTCATAACTGTCTGAACATCTACCTATATTGTCTGTCTTGGTAGTGATTACTTTTGGCTCTTTGATCTTTTCCACCAATGATAGCGTGGCATTCTCCATGGCAACCAGTAAGGTGGAGGCCGATCTCACCTTGTCATCGGACGACATCTTTGTCCAGACCTTCGCAGTTTTTTCAGAAACAAGAGTGCTTCCGACTTTTGCGAAGTTCTGAGGAATTTTCAAAATGTAAGAAATAAAAAAAAATAGCTATGATAATAAATTAGTTCATTAGAGACTGTCTTCAAGGAAATTCAGACACGTATCTAATCCATGTAAGCTATTTCTTCAATTCGTGCAATAGACTAATGATTAACATGGAGCTCAAGGCAAAAGGGGGTTAAGTTCATAGAATGAATACACCTTTGAAGGCTCTCTTTCATAGAAATACGTTTATTGAGCCAATGCATTCCCTCGTTCATATTATCCTATGTTCTTACTACTTGATATGAGCCAATGTTATGACTATTTTATGAGCCAGTTATTTCTCTACTTTTGATGTTCTTATGTTCTCAATAATTTAATCGAGACAAAGCTCTCACTACTTTGAATGAGTAAATGCTTTCAATATTTTAATATCCACTATTCTCACTACTTCACAAGCCATCGTTCTCACTTTTTTATGATCCTATATTCTCACTACTTTGTGAACCAATGCTGTCACTAATTTGTGACCCGATGATTTCAGTACTTGATGAGACTACGTTATAGGGCCAATGTTCTCAAATAATTAGTGAGCATCAATGAATTCCGTTATTTTTACTCCAATCACGCGAGTGGGCCTAATTCTTTCTACCTTGTATGTTTTAGCTCTAAAAGACGTCATAGCCTCGAGGAGATAACTTCCCGCTGATTCAAGATGGGAGATAAGACTGCAGAATTGTGTATCTTGACACATCAATACATTTAGATTTTTTTCACGCGCAGTAAATAAATAATAAATACATACAGAATCAAAGAGTATTTTTCTAATAAATATATATCAGATCATTAGAAATCCAAATAGTCGACAATAAATATCATTTTTTAAAATGTGGGGTTTATTTATACATTACCCTTGACCCTTGACATACTTTATCGTTTGTCAAATATAATTTGACACAAGGCTATATCTCACACACCTAAATCTCGCTTGGCTATATCTCACTTAGATAAATCTCAATTTACGGCTAAATCTTCATTTGTACTATTCATTTCATGTATGTGTCAATGTGTATAAGCGGATTAGCAGGTGTGTTTGTGTGTATCAAGAAGAAGATGGAAAGTGGAAAGGCTCGAATGTAGAATGAAGCTTTGGTTTGTTGACTATTGTCTTCTATTGTCTATTAAAAATTGTAAAATTCGAGTCGGTAAAAACGCAGTCCCCAGCTCCTTTATCTCGTAGTCTCTTCGTTGGAACTGCACAGCAGGCGACCTGATTATACTGGACTCTTTTTTCTAATTTTTTTCTGATAATATTTCATGTAATTTGTTACTACTCCAATGTATCAATGGATGTGCACTGGGTCTTTTGGATTCTAATGTTGTTATGGATTTTAATTTGTGTGGAAACGTGTATTTCAGTGGAGTTTTGTGGTAAGACGCTTGACAGTATGGACTATACACCCGCCATCTTGGAACCTAATAACGAGCCTAGGCCCAAGGCTCTAACCGAACAAATCCCTAGCACAAAACGTAAGAAGAGAGGACGTAGAGGAGGAATACGAGTTAAGTGTAGAAGAAGAGGACAAAGAGGCTTCCACCCATCGAGTTAAGTGTAGAAGAAGAGGACAAAGAGGCTTCCATCCATCGAGTTAAGTGTAGAAGAAGAGGACAAAGAGGCTTCCATCCATCGAGTTAAGTGTAGAAGAGACAAAGAGGCTTCCACCCATCGAGTTAAGTGTAGAAGAGACAAAGAGGCTTCCACCCATCGAGTTAAGTGTAGAAGAAGAGGACAAAGAGGCTTCCACCCATCGAGTTAAGTGTAGAAGAAGAGGACAAAGAGGCTTCCTTCCACCCATCGTAACAGGTAATGTTAGGTCTTTACAAAATAAGATGGAAGAATTAACAGGTTGCTGTGAACATCTGTATCAATTTAGAGAGTGTTCCTTAATGTGTTTCACTGAAACCTGGCTCAATGACACGATACCCGACTCTTCTGTTGATCTCGATAAATTTTACGTTTATAGAGCAGACAGAACAATGAATAGTGGGAAGTCAAAAAGGAGGAGGACTCGCAATCTATATAAACTAGGAATACTGCAACGCCAATAATGTGAACATCAGGAATAAAATTTGTGACCCTAACATTGAACTTATGTGTGTCACACTTAGGCCTTACTACTTGCCTAGAGAATTCACCCAGGTGTGTGTTGTTATTGTGTACATACCACCGACGGCTGACACAGCGACTGCGTCGGAAATAATTTTAGATGTGCTTCACAATGTACAATCAAAACACCCGGACTCTGTTTGTATCGTAACTGGAGATTTCAACTACCTAAATATTGACAACACACTGCCAAACTATTGCCAGTATGTCTCCCTCCCCACAAGGCAGGGTAGAACGCTCGACAAATGCTACGTAAACATTAAGCAGGCTTACAAATGTAAAAGTTTGTTCCCACTTGGAGAATCTGACTATGCATTTGTCTATCTTATACCAAATTACAAACCTAATCTTAAAACTACAAAGAGAGTTATAAAAACGGTCAAGATGTGGTCTGAAGAGGCTGTAGAAAAACTACGAGGATGCATTGAGAAAACTAACTGGGAAATCTTTATTGAAAACTGTCCAGACATAAACGAACTAACAGAAACTGTTAACTCATATCTATCATTCTGCGAGGAGTTAACAATTCCAACAAAAACAATACAAGTCTATGGAAACAATAAGCCCTGGATGACCAAAAAAATCAAACACCTTATTACTGAAAAGAAAACAAAGTATAAGGCTAGAAACGAAGAGTTTATAAATGCTAAACATAAACTGAGAAAAGCAATAATTGAAGGGAAAAAAACATACAAAGAAAAAATTGAGAATTTCTTTGCAAAGAACAGCTCAAAACAATGCTGGGAGGGATTAAAGAAAATAACAGGCTGCGCCTCAAAACGAGAACAAATTTCAGTGGCTGATGATGAGAAATTCGCCAACGAACTAAATTATTTTTATTCTCGTTTTGACAAAGAAGATTTTGTTGATCTACACAAAGAACTTTCAACACTCTGTCCAAAGGAAAACAAGAGCCCTATGTCAATTTTGTAACTGAGGATGAAGTGAGCTTGTTATTTAAAAGAGCAGACGTAACAAAAGCTTCTGGACCAGACAAAATTAGTGGCAAGCTGATCAAGCTATGTGCGGAGCAAATCTCTTCTATCTTCTGTCATATCTTTAACCAGTCATTGCAAACGTGCGTAATTCCACACATCTGGAAAACTTCAGAGATCATACCAGTGCCTAAGAAACCAAAAATAGATTGCTTAAATGATTTCCGCCCAGTAGCAGTTTTGAAAAATATTTGCTAAAATAACTTGTAGCAAAAGTCAACAACAGCCTAGACCCTCACCAATTTGCATACAAAGCAGCTAGAGGAACTGAGGATGCCATTCTATTGCTTTTGGACCAGCTTTATAAGCATCTCGATATACCCAAAACATACGCACGAGTCCTCTTCGTAGATTTCTCCTCGGCTTTCAATACCATACAGCCACATCTAATGATAAACAAACTGAGTAACTTAAATGTAAGCCCTTACTTACAAGCATGGGTTCTAAACTTTTTAACCCAACGAAGAAGATCCTTGAGACATTTTAACGCGCGACTATACAAAATCTGCTAACATACGGAATAACTTGTTGGCAAGGCAACGCCTCATCTTAACTGTTGCGACGTCTAGAAAAAATCATTAAAAAAGCATCTAAAATTACACTTACAACATTGCCACATTTAAAGGAGCTTTTTGAACAAAAGTGCCTAAGAAAAATCGAAAAAGTCTTGGAAGACAACGGCCACCCGCTCCATCAGAACTACGCCAGGTCGTCGCGAAGTGGGCGACTGCTGTCAATCAAGACAAGAACGGAGCGGTACAAAAACTCGTTCATACCTCACTTGGTCAGACTCTATCACCGCCACTCATTGATCAGGGAACATGAAATGCACCAAGATACCTGTGTGTAGTCGCTGAATGAACTCTTTATGTTGTCTGTTGTATTTGTGTGTATTTTTCTGTTGTGTTGTCCTTATATGAGAAAAGAGTCCTTGTAATCACAACAAATTTCCGTAAGGATCAATAAAGCAGTCTTAGTCTAAGTCTTAGGCTTAGTCTTGATTGGTCGGCTCTGTATTTACGTTACGAATAAACTTACATCAAATACACTTTCATGAACTTAAACATTTGCATAAACTTTAAGACCTGACATCAGCTGAAACACTTTCATAAAAAAAACACATTCACATGAGAACTTGAATGAACACAAACACTTACATCCACAATAGTTTTGACCTCTGAGGCATTCTGGATGTTATCCACCTTCATAGCGTAGGCAGACATGATCTGGGACGTCACGAGGATATCCTCTAATGTGATGTTCTCTGACTGGGTCACAGTCACCAGCTCTGCAGTCACGGCGATGGTCTGTTGGACGTCCACGGATTTATTTTCTGGGAGATTCTGACCACAAAAAAAAATAGAGAATTGCACATTATATCAAGTTGTATTTTTGTTGTTGTTGTTTTTTGCGAACAAAACTAAACAAATACAAGAAGTGTAAACATATGAATATGAACTTCCATATTATTGAAAGAGGTAACAAGTTGGAAATAAATAGTAGATAAAGAACTAATTCGTTATTTGAAATTAAGAAAAACATTTTAAAAGTACATTTATTAAAAAGAGAAAACCTCTATTATACAACTTAAAATAAGATATAGACAAATAATAATTTAAAAACAAAATGTCGATCAAACCGGGTTTCGAACTCGTGGTTTCGATATCTACCTAATAGGCCAGCGGGCATGCTTTAAGAAGAAATTATTTAAGGTTACCTTCATTACACGTAACTGATTTAGAACTCTCGTGATTTAATCTAGATCTAAATCTACTTCTAGATCTTGAATATAGACGTAATCTATATTACATTTATGTAAAAAATATTAGCTACTTTAATTTAATAAACAACTCAGTAATCGGTACACTACGGCTGACTACACCATGTTTTTTTTACTCCAGTTTATAGTTAAAATTAGTTTTATTTTTTTTTTACTTGATAGATGATGACGCTCTAACGAGCTTGTAATTCTCTTCTCACCAACTGTTAAATGACTAGAAAATTTGTTAGAACCGTTTTTGAGCTCTGAGTCCAGGTTCTGCTTTCCATGAAGTTGTGACTTGAAAAAAAAAAAAAAAAAAGTTTTAGAGTTTAAAAAATGCTGTGACCAGTAAAGAGAGAAAATCTGAAAGTAAAACAGAAAACAACTCTCTTTTTTATTTCTCTTTCTTATCTGTTTCTTTACCCATTTTTTGATGTCCATACAGTTTTCTAGAAGAGGGAAACATTTGCCGAGTTCCTTGTAATAAAAACATTCACCACACTGTTGTAGTTGGATTGAGAGTTAGGACATTAGGAGCAGTCAAACCATTTTCTCACCTGAATGATTGCCTTAAATTTTTTTGAGACGCAATCTTGGACATCCGGAGCCCCACTCCAACATGTGACAGCTTTGCCATTATTTATACAGGGCCACGTAGCAAACCCTAAATGTAGTAGCAAACACAAACATTATACAAACATCGGCAAAAGTCAGACAATTTTAAACATACGCTACAGAATTTAAAAAATGCTTGTACGAAGAAACAAAATATTTTAGTAAGGTAATCTTTGGATCTGATAGGTGACCATTGTAGTGGTGTCATTTGTAGACAGCAGACTTACTCCATCACTTTCCCTCCTCTTTCTCTCAGTTCCTCTTTCAGTTCCTCTTTCTCTCAGTTCCTCTTTCTCTCAGTTCCTCTTTCTCTCATTCGGTTGTATAGTCGTCAGCTTCTTTAAACAATGAAAATATTTCCAGCACCATAGAGATAAGTGGCTAGATGTTTTTGGTTGGATTTGAAACGAATAGTCAAGACGTAAGATTTCCGTTTAGCAACGAACATGACAAATATCCAGCTAGTTGACAATAGTAGTAATTAGCCATGTTTACAATCCATTAGAGTTACCTACCTTCACCAGATGAGCAGTAAGTTTGAGCTGTTTTGCCTTCTCTTGTTGCTTCCCAAGCATAGGAACTCGCTCGTGTTTGTGGACACGTCTGACTACCAGCTTTGTAGAACTCTCTGGCAGACGCGATCCGCTCCATCTGGCTCCCACCAGTGCCTGGTATGTAGCATCTCTCGTACATCTTGGCGGCTTCTTCCCAGTTTTCAGTCGTAGGTGAAGGAGGCCTCACGTCAGCAGGAGGTGAGGTAGGTGGGGTCGATGGTCTTCGCGTTGTTGTTGTGCTAGTGGTAGATGTGGTGGATGTTGTTGTGAATACAGACGTGGTAGAAGTAGATGTTGATGTGGTAGAAGTAGATGTTGATGTGATAGAAGTAGATGTTGATGTGGTAGAAGTAGATGTTGATGTGGTAGTGGATGAGCTCCTATTTGGCCTGCAACAATAATTTTCTACTTTTTTTTTTTAAAAATAGCATTTTAATTTACAGTGACTATTGAGTTGACATTTTCTAGTGCCCCCGTGAGTTGATATTTACCAGTGCCCGCAAGAGTTGACATTTTCTAGTGCCCCCGTGAGTTGATATTTACCAGTGCCCCCAAGAGTTGATATTTACCAGTTCCCCCAAGAGTTGATATTTACCAGTGCCCCCAAGAGTTGACATTTTCTAGTGCCCCCGTGAGTTGACATTTTCTAGTGCCCCCATGAGTTCATATTTCCCAGTGCCCCCTTGAGTTGATATTTACCAGTGCCCCTATGAGTTGATATGCACCAGTACAACTTCAAAACTCTATCAAGATCACAATATTAAAGATTGAAATGTGTTAAACTATGTAATTACATATTTACAAATATGTAGGTCACAATTGGGTCTGCGTAGGGACCTGAATTACTACGCTTTGCCTACTCAAAGACGATTCTGTCAAAAAATCAAATTTCATGGATTTGAAACTGACCTACACAACAATATAAAACCCCTACTTGTTAGAGTAGGCCTACACGTGGTCTGTGAATATCGCCATCATGTGGTTGTTTCTTGAGTTGAAGCAGAACATAGTACAGTCTAGTATGTCAAAGGCAACATTAATTGTTTACTTTTCAGGACAACCTTAAAGGGTTGCTGGGGTACAGCTGTAAACATTTTGACATTTCATGCTTCTGACTTAGTCACGCAGACATCAGCTATCGGCCTTTCTTTTATTTCTTGATGGACATTTTTTTTTTAAATTTCAAACTTAATAGTATAGGAAGTTTATGCTCACACAAACTCGTGGGTGGCCCCTTAGGGCATAAGGTATTCAAATATTCTGTTGTACACCAATATACACAGGTAGTATTTCAAAGAAAATGATGAACACTAACGTCCTACAGGTAAAAAAAAAGTTTTTGTCTGTTGAGGTAATCAATATCTAGAACAGCTTTTAAACTACACAAGTGTGACATTGTGGAATGCCAAAAGTAAAATCTTGGGCTCACATTTAACATTTTTAGAAATGACACTTATTTGGGAGATAAAAATAAATTCAAAAGTCGTGTATTTTAACATGTATACGCATTGTTAGCAATTATTTAGCACAATTAATATTAAAAAAAGGTTCATTTTGAAGACCAAAGTCATAACACCACTTACAAACACGAGGCACACGCATGATGAATTCAAATTTTCAAAAGCTCTTATGTATTTTTTAAATTATTTTACAAAGCTTATATCAAGTCAATCTGTCTGTTTGTCTGTCTGATGAAACAAATTGAACACGCTATTTCTCCCACGCCCGTTTTCGGATCGTTGAAACTTTGCACAATTATTCATTAGCATAGAAAAGACACAAATCAATTTAAAAAAACAATTAGAGAATTAATAACTGGTAATTAATTATTTTGTTTGATGCCAACAAGTGAAATTAATCCTTAAGTATTCACATATATGGCTTAACTTGTAGGGTTTTGTCTGCTTAGATAATTGTTAACGCCATTTTTCCCCTACACATTATCAGATCATGTGTATACTTTAAACAACAATATATAGTACCAACAAAACATAAATCAATTAACAATTTAGTCAATTAATTATTGGTAATTAATTTCTTTGTTTGATATCGAATAAGGGAAATAACTACATTACTGAGATATAATAGTAAAAGCGGAGTTCTTCCCCTTGATAAGTTTTTTTTTTGTTTACCAAACTCACTCTGTCTGTCTGTCTGTCTGTTTTTACACGTAATTCCTCTTGACAACCAATCTCGCATCAAGCTAAAATTTCGCACACTTATTTATTTACCTCCAAACATAAGAGTCAATAGAAAATTAACCAATGAATTAATTTACTATTGGTAATTAATTGTTCTGTTTGTTATAGAACAAGGGAACGCAGTTGTACTTGACTGATGTGGTGGTATATAGTGGATTAAAAAAAAGTTTCCCCTTTCAGACCTTGCGATCCATGGGGGCAGATGATGTTAAGGTCATCTGTTTCTTTGGCCAACGGTTAATAAGCAGGGTGTCATGTGGCCAAACCCCTTTAATTTCCCCAACTCAAGTCAGCTATTATTAGAGCTGGGGCGCTCTAAAAATCCAGAAATTCAAATCCCTGTCTTCACCGAGATTCGAAACCAGGACCTCCGGTGCGGAAGCCAAGCGCTTAATCGACCACCGCGCCCCCATAGTTCCCTAGACAAGTCGCCGCTTTAAAGTTTAAGATTGGTTAGTGCGTCGCCTAGAGCCCTCAAGTACTAATTCACGTCGCCTAGAGCCCTCCAGTACTAATTCACGTCGCCTAGAGCCCTCCAGTACTAATTCACGTCGCCTAGAGCCCTCCAGTACTAATTCACGTCGCCTAGAGCCCTCAAGTACTAATTCACGTCGCCTAGAGCCCTCCAGTACTAATTCACGTCGCCATCCCCCTTTTTTTTAAATAATGAATTGACAAGCAATGACAGTAATATTCAGCCAGATACCCCTTCAATCCAACCACCCTCCACCCCCACCCCTTTCCCAAATGGTCTTAATAAGTGATAGGATCGTAGCATAGTGAGAAAGTTAAAAGCATGAAATAGCGTAAACAAAACCTTTGATCAAAATATTTCTAATCGCATATATTTATTATTGCTAGTCTAGATCTATTACTAAATTAAATTTCATGACAGATCCAAATTGATACAATTACACTTAACATAAGCTTTGTTTTTTTTAAAGTATTTTAAAAATATTTTTTTGTTTTATAGTTTGCTTGTTCTGAAATCTAAACGTGACAAATGAACCAAGAATTAACACAGCTATTGACTTTCATGGCGGATAAGAAAAAAAGACTTACGGTTTAGAATCATTGGTATGTGTTGTGAGGTTTAGGGTTTGCAGTGTTGCAGCTGTAGTCTCTGTCGGGGTGGTGCTGGTGGTAGTTGTAGCCTCTGCTGCGGTGGAGCTGGTGGTAGTTGTAGTTCTAGAAGTGGAAGTGGAGTTGTGTGCTTGTCTTGTCTTTGAAGACAACTTTCCTCGTGCACTGCCTGTAGGAGTGGAGCTTTTAGAACTAAAACTGTAGCTTGATACTTTCTGCGTACTATCCATGTAGTCACTCTCTTTTAATGGCGATATTGTACTGGTGTCATCACTTTCCGTGGTTCCGTTTACAGGCGGGGGTCGAGGTGTAGCTGAAAATTGAAATATGACATTTGTTTTGAGTCTTGAAAATTTCATTTACGCGATTAAATGCTAAATGTTTTTTAACAAACCGAAATGAAAATGTTTGCAGCTGTCGTTGATTAGTTCTATTTCTAACTCACTGATAAAAGTTTTAAAAAAAAAAAAAAGTTTTTATTGACTATTTTATTTCCTGAGCTAAACATAAAAATATGTAATGAAGTCTGTGTTAGGAAACAATATGTGTTTTCAGATTGGTGTAGACGAATTCTGCATTAATTACAAGTGTAATGTTTTGTAATCTTCATCAAAATTTCATTTTTTACCTATTTTCTTTTTTTTTTCTGGGCGGGGAGAGGGGGGGGGGGTCTTGGTGTAGATATTAAAGCTAACGTTACCACCAACGGCACTCTAGGATAACCCAATTTTATTTGAACAAGAAATGTAATGAGATCCTTTCAAAGTTCTTGTTTAGTTTTGATTGAGCCTGTTTTGAATGTGTCAAGTTATAATTTGGCTGAACTCAACTTCTCACAGTAACAATTAGCTGTAAAACAAACATCAGTTCTGACTGAAGCATCGGGCCAAAGATCCAAGCAGAGCTGTTGTGTCAAACTAACTATTATCTAGAGGGCAGAGTAGTAAAGTAGATCAAATACATTTTACCATTTAGTACAATCAGATGTAAATCATTGTAACAATATTTCATGTTTGCTTAATTGATTAACAACCCCACTAAATTTCCTTAATAACTCAATATTTATGTAGAAAGGATTCCGTTACGTAACACTCATATATCTGTAGTAGTTGTAATGTATCTGTAGTAGTTGTAATGTATCTGTAGTAGTTGTAATGTATCTGTAGTAGTTGTAATGTATCTGTAGTAGTTGTATTATATCTGTAGTAGTTGTAATGTATCTGTAGTAGTTGTAATGTATCTGTAGTAGTTGTAATGTATCTGTAGTTGTTGTAATGTATCTGTAGTAGTTGTAATGTATCTGTAGTAGTTGTAATATATCTGTAGTAGTTGTAATGTATCTGTAGTAGTTGTAATGTATCTGTAGTAGTTGTAATATATCTGTAGTAGTTGTAATGTATCTGTAGTAGTTGTAATATATCTGTAGTAGTTGTAATGTATCTGTAGCCTGAATGATCGCTTAAATCTCAGCTAATAAAATAGTAATGCCCTCCTGTATTAACTTTTTGTTCTCTTCTTGAACTTGAGTAGTGAGCCCAGCATGTTGAGATTGGCTCTTCTTGAACTTGAGTAGTGAGCCCAGCATGTTGAGATTGGCTCTTCTTGAACTTGAGTAGTGAGCCCAGCATGTTGAGATTGGCTCTTCTTGAGCTTGAGTAGTGAGCCCAGCATGTTGAGATTGGCTCTTCTTGAACTTGAGTAGTGAGCCCAGCATGTTGAGATTGGCTCTTCTGGCCATTTTGTTCTTGTTTGTAATTCTTTAATTGATTGTGTGCAGAAATTTAGTTTTGTTAATTAGTTTTGTTTATTTGTTCAGCGAGAAGCTGGATAACTTTTAACAAGATATTTATTTGTAGTTCAATATCCAGACTGATAATGATTTGAAACATAATTTCTAATAAAACTGAACAAACCTAATATATTTAAACTCTAAAAGTTTAAAAATACAATAAACTTGCCTAAATGTGACCCTGCCGGACGTACGGTTCGCAGGGTCAAATATATGCATGGATATTGTATTTTCAATACAGTCGTTCACCCTTTTTGTTTTTAAGTCTTAAAGTTTAACCAAAAGTAAACAATTTGAAAGAACTTTTCATCATTGATGAACTCTATAAGACTAATTACCAATCTCACACTAAACATGACACTCTGGACACATGTTGTTAGCTAGAAGAATAAAAATATATATGACTTTATTTCTCAAAGCATTGTTATGGACTGTACAGGAAATAAAAAATATATTTTAAAGCTCTGTTAATATATTATTGATTTTGTTAATACATAAATTCATCTACAAGTATCTTTTTGTCCAAACAATGACATGATGTCAACAGAGTCACAAATCTTTGGTTAGGATGACACACAAATGTACTATAGTGTATCGCGTGACAAAGGTACATAAAACTATTTGGTCCAAATGGTCTAAAGTGTATCGTGTGACATAGGTACATAAAACTATTTGGTCCAAATGGTCTAGTTAAGTCTGGAAGTTACTAATTTAGTAATAAATGAAGTGCATGTACCAAGTGTTTTACATCTCAATGAGCAGATGTGTCGAGCTTTGAGAAGTGACGTGACAATTTCAATTAAAATAAGTGAGACTTTGTGTGTGTGTAAATGTGCAGAGTAGTTACACAACCAAATTTTTGTTTTCTGTGACATACTATATATATATATATATGTAACTGTATTCGTCAAAATATATAATAAATGATGCACAATTAGGTTATTTTTTAAGATTTAGAAACATGACATAAATATGTTGCCCCAAAAATAATAGATGTGTAAATGATGAAAACAACATTATGTGTTAGTCTTGCAGGTTGTGAATTGTAAAAAGTGAATCAACATTTTTAAACTGACATTCAAACGTCCACCCTTAAGCTCAGTGTTTTGATCCTGATTCATTAATAGCGAATGACAACGTCATGGAGCTGCCATGATGTAGTCCCAAAGAGAACTTAATATTCCATACACACAATTATTCTGTTTATATCTCTATCCATCTCTCTCTGAACTCATTTCGCTTTGTAGCATCTTTGTTGTTTTCTTGTTGTCACATTGATATTGTTTTATCCAAATAATCTATTTCCTGCATCCAAAACTAGTCAGCTATAATAGTCATGTATCTATGTCTGGCAGAGAAAGCATAACATACCATGAAATTTTATCTATTTGTAAAGTTCAGTTTTAAAAAACTGTTTTCAATTCTGTCATCGCTTTAATTACAAAATGAAGCAAATAAAAAATTAAACTTCATTTTGATATGCAGTAATAACTAATTATTGATCTCAGCGCTACAATTACATAGACAACACAAGTGAGCGAATTTTGTCAAGGCACTACTTTGCGACATCTAGAATTGCACAGTTTACGACTACTTACATACAGCAGTAGAAACAGTCATCTTGTTCTCAAAGTCTACATGATGTACGCAATAGAGTCAAATCAATAGTACATTCATTCGTTTGAATAGTTCTATTAACAATTAGTAAGAAACATAGCAAGGTAAATACAGCTTTTTAAAAAAATTGTGATTGTAAAAAACAAAAAAAACAAAAAAATTAAATAAAACATTAAATTAACATTTTTAGAATTTTGTTTTTGAATCTGCTTGATATCTATACAACATGAACGTAGCCAGGGGGGGAGGTTTCAACCCCCCCCCCCCCCCCGAAATGAAATCCCCCCAGGGACTTATTTTTTTGCTGATTTTCTTTATTTTAGGAGAGATTTTAATACTTAACCATCACTTGCTCCAGCGCAGCCAAGGGGGTTTTGAGTTTAAATCCCCCCCTTAAACGGGGTTGAAGCTAAGAAAAATACCTTTATACCTCTTCAATATAAAAAAAGCAAATTACACACTCAAAATTATATGAGCGTAGCCAAAGGGGGTTTTGACTTTACCCCCCTTCAGCGGGGTTGGAAGCTAAAAAATACCTCTTCAAAAAAGGAATTTACACATTAAAATTCTATGAGCGAGGCCAAGCCTAGAGGGGTTTTGAGTTTGAACCCCTCTACTCCATAGGGCTTTTTTAAAAAGTTTAAAACCTCTCCAGATGGTTTTGAGTTTTAAATCCCTCTTACAGAGAGTTTTGAGGCTGAAAACTTCACTCTTCAATATTATTCTAAAGCAAACTAAATTTGCCAATTTCTATGAGCGTAGCTAAGGGTTTTTTTGTACTTTGAAAAAAAAAAACTACAGAGATTTTTTAGTTTGAAACCCCCCAACAGATGATTTAGACGATAAAACATCCCTTTTCGATATAAAATCTAAATCAAACTACAGTCATCTAATTTCAAGAGCGCTAATCAAGAGAGGTTACAAATTTCTATCAGTGACTGGGCTCCATTAATAACGTGCAGTGAATAGTCATCGGCCGAAATTTAAAAAAAAAACTAAATGTGACTCAACAAAGATGGCTAAGACGAATTTTAGGAGTCAGTTCTAGAGATCGGGTGTCAATCAAGGAAATCCTCTGCCGAACTGGGAGTTAACCCCTTAGTAAGGTTGTGACAGAGCGTAGAAAAAGGATTTATGGGAGATGTTCTCCGACAAAATGAATTAGCCTACACATAATTACGAGGAAAGCGCAAACAGGGACATTCTAGTACTAATTCACGCCACACTTTTATGGCGGACCTCAGAGCAGATGGGAAGAGGCTTCAGACATTGCCAGTGACAGAATTATGTGGAATCAGATTTCCGCACAATGCGCTGAACAGCGGGGAGGATCTAAGTCAGTAAGAATAGCCCATTAAGTTTTTGAAAAAAAAACTTTTTAATAGCAGGATAATGCATATAGATACCTCAGAATATGTATTTTGTTGGCTTTTAATATCGTAAATAGTGTTTGGCAGCGGTGAGAGCTCCCCCAGACCACCTTGCTAACAACGGCCGGTAGTCTACAATTTTTCCACTAACTCCAGGAAGAACCTATTCTAGAGTACGATTTTCGACCAATGCGCCGAACAGCGCGGAGGGATCTAAGTCAGTAAGAATAGCCCATTAGGTTTTTGAAATAAAACTTTTTAATAGCAGGATAATGCACTGTAGATACCTCAGAATATGTATTTTGTTGGCTTTTAATACCGAAATAGTGTTTGGCGGTGGGGCTTCGCCCTGCGCTGGGGAGCTCGCAGAGCTCCTCCAGACCCCCTTTCTAGCCAGGGGCCGCTAGTCTACAATTTTTCCACTAATTCCAGGAAGAACCTATTCTAGAGTACAATAAACGTCTGCCAAAAGAATGTAATAAAGATTAATTGTTAACACACACACACATATGCATATATATATATATATATATATATATATATATATATATATATATATATATATGGCGGGGGGGGGGGGAGAACCCCTAACCCCAAACCCGCCCCCCCGAAAAAAAATCCTGGCTACGCCCATGCTATACAAACATGTAAAAATAAAAATATTGAATTTTTCAACAGAAATGCGATGTTTGGATGAAGCTAAACAAATATTTCAAGCTCTGGTTATATTGGTAGTTCATACTGAGACTATATGACGGCCTTCACTTCTGATGACGTGAATTATGTACAGGTTAAAGGTTGATTCAGACGATCTATCTCAAGACGCAGTTTCTCTCTGGAGCTCTCATAATACTGGTTCTGTTGCTGGAGAGCTGCTTCGTACAGCCCGGCCACTCTGGCGTAGTAGGCCATCTTGGCCACATTGGCGTTGATCTCACTCTGGAGATACTGCTTGTATAGTGGATCGTCCGCGCTATGCAGTCGTCTGATGACACGCCCGTAGTCCGTGTTGTCACTGTCCACGGCGCATGGGCTACTCTCCGTGACAGTTTGTGGCGTGACTGCTGGTTCTTGAGGCGCGGGCGTGGCATAGTCACGCTGGACGTATGATGGCTCATTGTCTGGTTCATCAGAAGTTTGGATTGCTTCTTTAAGATCAGGTGGTTGAAATGTTGTAGTTGCATAGGACACTCGCTGAGACACTGAGGAAGACATGTAAAAATTGTCCTTCTGACAGAAGCCTTGGTCAACACTTTTGTCCTGCATGCTTCAACATCATTCAAAAGTTAGTTTTTGGGTGAGTCAATACTTTGTCCAGACATGCTTCGTAGGTTAAAGCGTGAATTAAAAAAGAAGCGACCATTTTTTTTTTTCTCAAAACATCGCGCAGTACAAAACGAACATTCGAGTTGCAATAAATGTAAGTCGTAACTTCATCAAAACTTTAAAGTGGAACAATGTAAATGAAACAAATCATTACAGACATCTTTGCCCATGGAAAACAAGATTTACAATTTCATTAGAGTCTTAGATTCCAAATTTAAATAGTTAGTACAATTCTAGTCGTGCAAAAAAAAAAAGTTTTAAGGTTTTTTTTTGTTTTAAAAAGTAACTATGTGACAAGGTAGCGGGGATTTTATAACGTACATGGGATCTTGTTTCGTTCTCTTGTCATGTGTTTAAACACACATTTATATTTTATTAGGTGAACAATGCAGCTACTTCTAAAGTAATATTAATTATCTAATAAGAAAATCTGTTCACTTTCTGCCATTGACTAGAAATAAAAAAGATTTGTGCACACATTGTGTAGCAGCAGGAGAGAGAAACAAAGAGTTGATTAACTGACATGAACTTATTCTCGTTGTATCAGCTGACAGCTTGGCAAAGTTTAAAATAAAAACTTGCAATTGTTTGTGGCTGGAATAAAAAATGTAACATGTAAATTTACCTTTGTGAAATTCACAAATGAATGGGTATATAACCTCTTGGTCATCACGGAAGTCAGATCTTAAAACTAATCTGCCAGAGTTGAGTTCTATAGTTGCAGAGAGTTCCCCTGGCTTAGTGCTTTGACTGTTTTGGAACCAAGGACTAAAAAAATAAAAGAATGATATTTAATCATGTATGCAATTCAACAGTTATCAACGTACTAATAGTTTACTCGTATACAAAACCATCCTAAATACGTAATACATGGAGACTTGAAAAGTCGTATTTCATTTCAACGCCATGGACACTTTATTTTACAACGACATACTTTGGAGCCAACACTATTACATTATGTAACACATGTAAACATAGTCGACCTTCACCTTAGGTCTCGCACGTTCTATCTTGTGATGAAGTGTATTACCTACGACAATGTTCATTTTCCTGACTTTCTGAATAGTATCCATCCTTTTTAGGGCAAAATAAAAGTTGGCCTGTCCACGCAAGCCAGTGGAGATCACACCCGCGCTATTATTAATGTTGACCATCACTATGTATTCACAAGGCAAGCTAGACAGAAATTTTACATCATTTTCCCGGCAGCAAAGATAAAGCCAATCATATTTTTTCGTTAATTTTCTATTTATCTATCACAGGCATGTCAAACTCATTAAGGTGTATGGACCACATAAACAACTTAATATGACCTGAGGGGCCGCAGCAAAAAACTCAGTTGCAAAACAGTCTTCTAGTTTTATGCAAATTAGAACAATATAATAGATTACAATAATTAATGGCATACCTGTCCCTTAGCTAAATTTGTAGTACTATTTAGTAATAAAAAATTACTATGATTACGCATTATTTTCTTTGTCTTAATGCTTGACATCTTTTCTGGGATACAAGTATATTAATGTCAGTTTGAAGTTTGTTTGCCACTGACACATTTATCCAGTGGCGTCACTAGGGTAGGTGTCACCTGGTGCGGTCATCTCAGGGTGTTATCCCCCCCCCCCCCCCAAAAAAAAAAAAAAAAAACATTTCGTGGTTTTGTTTGTTTGTTTGTTGAGCCATCATACTTATACCTCATTATTAACTACATTCATTGATTGCTAAACAACTATAAAAAGAGGGTCAGTGAATCAGGCAATAGATCTTAAACTGCGCATCTAAAGGATATAATTTTAGAACAAAAAAAAAGATGTCCATTGTACCAAATATTTTAGGCAAGAAGCATTTTCTGAAAAAGAATGTTGACCACATTAAGTGAATGTTATACATATCTATTAAATAGCTTTTCTGTTAGTTCTTTAAATTTCCCGGATTCCTTGTAGGCTCCATACACCGAAGCTAAAAAAAAAAGTAAAGAACTCCATTCAGAACTTGCGATGTTTGGGGCCGATGATGTCAAGGCCATCTGTTTCTGTGGCGCACGGTTAACGACAGTGTCATGTGGCCAGCACAACAACCAATGGCCTTTACTTTTCCTCAACTAATGTAAGGTACCCATTAGAGTTGGGTGGACTTTATGACTCCCAGTCTTCTCCCAGTCTTCACAAGGATTCGAACCCGGAACCCTTGGTTTAGAAGCCAAGCGTTTCACCACTCAGTTACCGCGCCTCCATACACTGAAGATACTTTTTTATAGTTCCGTATGAAACGAAGTCACAAAAATGATAATTGAAAGCATCTAATAACGATTCCAGGTGTAGGACATATGGCTGCCTGGTCGTGCGGTTTGCGCGCTGGACTGTCGTTCGGATTTATCGACGGTCGAGGGTTCAAACCCTGCCCAATCCCATCCCCCGTCGTCCTGCGGGAGGTTTGGACTAGAAAGTAAACTATCTTCAACTCTGAAGGAACATCCGAAACATGTAAAACATTTTACAAACATTTTACATATTTACGAAATGTTGCAGCCGTATTAAATATTTTTAGTTTCTAACACGTTGAAACGTGAACAAGATTTTCTTTTCATATTTGGTTTAACCACAGTCGTAACTTGCTTGTAAGCACTTCACACCATCACACGCAGTTGTGACAATTTTGTCTTTACCTTGACGTTTCAAATTTAAGTCTAGCAGGTGACCAGTGAGATAATCTGCTAATGCCAAATCCTGAACCCGTTCGTCAGTTTGGAAATGTTCAACAGGTTCACCTTTCGTGTTCAGAAACAATACAATTTCCTCACGCAGTGCAAAAAATCTCTTCAACACTTTATGACATGAGAGCCGGCGGACTTCTGTGTAGTAGAGAACAAAATCAAATTCGTGTCCAATGTCATCCAAGAACATTGAAAATTGGCGATGATTTAAACTACGGGCACGAATAAAATTGAGAGCGACTGAAAACGGTCTGACGATATGTTGGAACTGTAATTGCTTTGCGCAGAATGTTTCCTAGTGAGTGATGCACTAAAAATGGACACATTTAAAATTAGCATCAGTCAAACCCATTTCATTTCATGGTTGGTGCGCCATCCGTTGTTAGACCAGCTAGCTTTACCAAAGATTAATTGTACTGCAATATCACCTCCTGCTGTTTCTCAAAAATATCTTCTCTAGTTGTGGTGTTATGCATAGAACAGAGCTCAAATAGCTCCTCATGTATCTCAAAATTCCTGTCAAAGCCCCTATGAATATAGCCAACTGTGCTAAACCCTTTACATCAGTTGACTTATCGAGAGTCAATGAAAATAATTCAAAATCAACTATTCTATTCTTATATTGTTCCCGCCAATTGACTGGCATGTCATTTATTCTGTCTGCCACAGTGTTCTTAGATAACGCTATTTCTTTGAATGCTTTCACCTTTTCTGGACAAAATTACTTCGCCTTTACGACACACTCCTTCATAAAATCACATTCACTAAATAATTTGCTATGGCTTGCAATGAAGTTTGACAAAATGTAGCTTGCTTTCACTGCCGACAGCAGAATATTTTTCAATTCAAGTAGCTTGTCATCTCTTATTTCGCAGCATAATAGTTTAACATTATTTTGATATTTTTAAGGTGGCTACGCGGGCCGCATGCTAAGCGGTCGCGGGCCGCATGCTAAGCGGTCGCGGGCCGCATGCAGCCCCCGAACGTCATATTTGACATGCCTGAATCTAACGAATATTAAACCTTTGGGATGTAAAAGTTCTCCTTTCAGACCATGCGGTCTATAGGGCAGATGATGTTAAAGTTATTTGTTTCTTTGGCCAACGGTTAACGAGCAGGGTATCATGCTGCCAGCCAACTTAAGTCAGGTACCCAATAGAGTTGGGTGGACTTAATGATTCCCAGAGGCCTTAAAAATCCCGAAGTTCAAAATCCCAGTCTTCACCGAGATTCGAACCAAGGAACCTAGGTTCGGAAGCCAAGCGCTTAACCACTCAACCACCGTGCCCCAACTCTCGTTTATTTTAATAAGAAATAAGATCTTTGCTCGCGTTAAAAAAATATAACACCTTTGGTATAGGTTTATTAGAAGTTTTTTCTTAAATTACAAAGAGTTTTCATAGTGTGAGCGTTCGTTTTACTGTGGTAGCTGAGTGTTAAAGTTCGAGGCTTCCGAACTTAGGGTGTTTGAATCTCGATATAGACTAGGATTTAAATTTATTGATTTTAAGAGGCCCCATGGTCGCTGTGCTGGGCACATGTCAGCCTCTTCAACATTCCTTGTTCCATATGCTAGGACACATTTGTACAAATGTTGCATCTTCCCTAGTGCTATAAGAGCATGGAATGGGTTGCCTGAGCTAGCCATGAAAACAAAAGATCTGACAGAATTTAGGTCATTGATTAATATGCATTACTAAATGCATGACGCGTAGGACGTAATCATCTTCTTTTTAAGTAACGTCTGTATTATATAAGATAAGATAAGATAGAAATAGATATCCTTTCTATTCGCAAGGTCTGGAAGAGGCGCCATAGTACTTTCACTTTCTGATTGACTGTAATCAAATCTGATCCATCAGTAGGTCTAGAACTTACGTTATTTTCGTATCAATTTGTGTAAGGTCCTTGTCAGTCCAGATCCAGTTTGATCCAGTATTTTTCTCTCTGGTCAGCCCCACCCACCACCTCTTATCCTTTATTTCATCGTTTGAGATGAAATATTGTTGTACATCATCCTGGAGAGTAGAAGAGAAAATAGTCACTGGGATATGCGTACAGTAGTGCTGAGATATAATGTACACTATTTAGATAAGGCGCTGGTATTCTATTTGTAGTTTCTATTGGTTTGAAATGAAATAAAAACATCTTTAGATGGATGAAGAATGTTTGTTCAGCCAACAGTTTTTGTGTATAAATATCAGGAAGGAAAGAAAGCAATACTAATGTACAGCGCTTTTTTTAGCGCCCCCCCCCCAAAGGGGAAAAGACGCTATTAGTTTTGTGTGGAATGTCTGTCCGTGCGTCTGTCAACCTTTTTCTCCATTCTTCTTTGTCATCTGTCGTTGATAGAATTTCATTCTGATATTCTTTCTGAAATTATTGAAACCTGTTTTTTTACCTGCCTGAGTGGACAACTTCGGGGGCCGATTTTGAGTTTGTTTTTCCACACAAACTGTCTTTGTAACCTTGTTTGTAAAAAAAAATAGGTGCCGGTACACAGTAATGGATTGCCTAACTTTTAACTACTAATAAATTAAAAACTTTAAAATACAAGAAAAGTAATAATTGCCCCCCCCCCCCTTTCCCATTGAAAAAGGTGCCGCAACACCGTACCGGTGCGTACTGTCACAAAAAAAAGCACCTCTAATATACCAAGTTGCAAGACGCTACGTTTCGGCTCGGTTCCATAGAATGCATTACTTTAAAGATGTAGGAAGAATGTAGTTCTCTGCGTGTCTAAGCAGTCCCAGTTGCGACCGACATATTTTATCACAAGTACCGCAGACAAAGCCGTTGTTTAAAGGTGGTATATGTAATATTGACAAAGCTTCCATCAACTCACTCTGTCTGTTTGGATGGCACTTTGTACACGCTGTGTCTCCAACTTCTCAATCTCGGATCAACTTAAAATGATTCATTGCCCCTAACAACACAGGAATCAATCGAAAAATGGACCAATTATTCTAACAATTAGTCATAATAAATTAATTTTGTTGGATATAGGGTCAATAATAGTACTAAATACAGTACTAACCGGCTATTACACTTGTGTAGAGAATCAGGTCATCGCCTAAAAATGTGTTACTAACAATCGATAAATATAACTAAAAAACTTTATATTTCATTAGCACCAAACAAACAGACTAACTAAAGTGTCAGATTGAGGGTACTTGAGTCCTCGAGTTCGAATTCAAATCGAGCAACTTTAAAAAAAAAAAGGCTTCTCCTCCCCATCCCTAAAACTCCTCTCCCAGCTCACCAAGTGATTGGATCAGAGCACACACTGAGGAGCAAAGCTAAAGGCAGGAAGTGGCGCTCAACAATAACAATAGACAAAAAAAAGAAAAATATTGTAAATCCTTCAAAAAAAACAAAAACAACACAAATCTAAGGGAAAGAACTCGGTAATTACAACTATATATTTCAATAATGAAGAAGCTATTTTCCTTATCCAATATCAAACACAATAATTAATCACCAATAATAAATTGACTAGCTGATTTTTTTTTTCATTGTTTGATATATTGTTAGATAAAAAATAATTTTTTAAAATTTTAACTTCATTCTAAAATGGATGTTCAATTATCTGACGAAACCTACAGAACTAGCCGTATCCCTGAATACTGAAGGATTAATTTAACTTATAGGAAAGCAATTAATAACAAGTAACTGATGGATTAATTGGTTATTTTTCAATTGATTCATGTCTTGTCTATGCCAAGAAATAAATTAAAATTTCATCTTGATCCAAGAATGTGTGTGGGAGAAATAAGTTCTAGCATGTACAAACTTTTTACCAGACAGACAAGGGCGTTAATATCAACTTTGACTGTACAATAACGTCTTGACCTATTCATATGTCTGACAGAGCAAGGAACGAATGAGTTTTTGTACCGCTCAGTTTTACTCTTGATGGACCGAAGTCGCCCGATTCACTAAGACTTGACGAATGAATGCACATACATCGAGAAATACTTTGTGCTGTTGTCAGAGTGCTGAAATGACATTGATGTGATGCCTTTCGAGTGCTGAAATGACATTGGTGTGAAGCTATCAGAGTGCTGAAATGACATTGGTGTGAAGATATCAGAGTGCTGAAATGACACTGGAGTGGTGTTAATTTATTACCTTAACTCTTTCAACAGAATTTTATATTATTTTCAGATTTTGTTTTTTGAAGGCTGTGGGCTTGTATTGGGTAGAAAAACAATTAATCTAAATATACGTTCCCAGTTACCTTCTCAGATTCACTTAATAGAGCAGAAAGTTCAGCATTGTCTGATTGACATTTCTCTACAGCATCAGTCCATGTTGTTTCTTCTTTCACAAATTTATAACATCCTCTGTGGAGTTTGGTCCAACCTTCTTGACAAGTAACATTGACATCATTCTCTGTGGAAACAAGTTGTTTTTTACATTTCTAAAAACATATTTTTGTTGACGTCAGCTTCATACCTAGGTATTTTAAAATCATTTCTTTTTTGAGAGGTTTTTTAAAGATTGGCAAATATATAAAAGTATGGATAAATTGAGCTAAATATCAGTTTGTCACATCAAAACTGCCCATAGAAGTCGAGTCCAACTTTAACAAAACTTACTAAACTAACTATATTTTATTTTTCATACACATTATTTTTTTCACTGTTCTATTCCCGAATGACTGAAGTGTCTGAACAGTCGTAGATTTCTTCTTAATGAGCTTCCAGTTAGTCGTCCATGGCAACAAGATGGCTACCAGAAATGATTATACAAATTGCGTTCCTGTTTCCCAACCGCGCAGTCTGATCGTATGCCTGTCAAAGGGAGAGCAAATCTTCATATTCACGAGAAAAATATGTTTTAATAATTATTTTTTTTTTTTTTGCATACGGTGACAGATCTGTCTCCCTCAAAGTGTAGCTTACACAAAAATTAGCAACTTAAGCCAACTACCGAAAGAATCAGAGAAGTTTAGTTTCAACTAAATTGACATATTTCTATGAAACAAAATGTATACAATTAGTATTTTCTTTACTTTGAATCATGTATGGAACCCATGTGAAGCAATTCAAGCAATACAACACATTTTTTTTGTCAGCAGAGAAGGCCTCTCTTTTACATCTTACAGTTAATAGGCTGTTCAGACAAGCTGCTAAATAGTATTGTCTCTTTCCACCAAAACATGATGGACACAATGCAGTTCAACGGCACCTGCTCCCAAAATTTCAGTATAAACAGCGGAGACAAACAAGGATGTGTCCTTGCCCCAACTCTCTTTGGAATACTCTTTTCAATGCTAATCCACCATGCGTTTGAAAAATCCACTAAAGGCATATATCTTTATTCCAGACTTGATGGCAAACTTCTAAATATTTCTAGACTGAGGGCCAAAACTAAAATCAGAACCACCCTCATAAAAGATATGCTATTGGTGGACGACGAAGCGGTAGTAGCACAGTCACAAGAAGAGCTCCAGTCACTAATGTCCTGCTTATCTAAGGCATATTTATATGCCATTGACTATAAAAGTAATAAGATATTGGAACTTTCGGTTTAGGTGAAAATTCGTCCGATTATTACATTTTATTACATGAAAGCTGACAATGCCTTTTTTTTAATCGCGCGTAGGATTGGCGTTTTCCGTAATAAATGACACCCACAAATGACAATTTTGTCTTTTTTTCAGGAGATTTTTATGAGATCTCTGGAGATTTTAATGAGTTTTCATGATATTTTAATAAATGCAAGACATTTCCAGGATTTTGCAATTTAATAATTACACATAGCATTAGCGCAGGGCCTATGAAAGCGCGGGGCCCACTGCGACCGCATAGGTTGCAGTGGCCTAAGACCGGCCCTGCATACACACTTAACAAAGTAGTGTACAATAATTTGTATCTCCCCCCCCCCAATAAATGGTCACGTATCTATAAAGTAACTTTAAAGGGAAACTCCGATAGTTTTGACAATTTTTGATATAATATGTGTTTTGATTTAAAGATAATGAATATATTATTCTTTTTTATTTGCAATAACAACTTAGTAATTGATGTTTTTCTGACGTAATTTTCCTGCGCATCCAAAGCAGTCAGACATTCACTGGGTTTCTTTGTGACGTCACACTAGCCTACTAATTTAATATATTGACTTATTGTATAACGGGAGACCATACAGCAAAGTTAACATTCTCGTAAAAGAAATACATTTTCGTCTATGCAGTTAGATCTAGGATCTTGTAAGCAAAGAGAAAATGCGTATTAAAAGGAGATTTATATGTTTGACTAACGGCAGTGTGTATTTTCTCGCCAGACCACTCAACACACAAACACTATCGCTTGGTTGTCTTTTCATGACCGACTACACGTAGTCTCGACTAGCCTTACACTGACCAGTTTGTTCGAATCAGTCAGACACACGATCTATTTACTTCTTGGGAAAAGGAGAGGCTTAGATGAAAATGTTACTTTTTTTTTTCTCGAGTTGGTTATCCTATTGCTTTTAGATCTACCTATACATGTATTTATAACTGTACCATAGCTCTGGACTAGGCCGTAACTAAGCTCAAGAGCCTGTAAGAATGAAGCGATACGATTGGTTAAATCCAGTTTCCTTTTCAGTATTGTTGATGGAAGTGACGCATGCCTAACCTAAAAACAAAATCTCAAAGCACCCCGTTTTTTTTTTAGATGTCAAGAATTTACTGTCTAATTTATTAAATATAAATATTTCTAAGCATTTAAATAAAAAATGTTAAAATGTTTACTATTACATTTTTTTACGCCGAATTCAAATATGTCAATAACTCAAATTTGAAAAAACCATCGTAGTTTCCCTTTAAAACGTAGATCCCTCGTGTTTATGGGCAAGTGAGCGCATTGTTTGTGCGTCTTATGCTCTTCTCTTCAAATAATGCAACTTCCTTTTAAGATCTGGATCTAATTAGTTTCCTTGTGTGTATTTCATTCATCTCATTGTATTGGTCAGAATACAATTCATTTTATACTAGGCTACTTAGGCCTTCTAAAATTACTGTAACATATCCTCTGTTGGCAGGATTTATCTAAGGAAGATAGAGCATACGATCACTGGAAACAATGGCGTAGCTAGGAATTTGCCATTATTTGGGCCCTGGAGGGGGTGGACAAATTTGGGGTCCCAGCATTTTGCGTAACATTTAATATTTAATATTAAAAAATTCGAACTCATTTGTGGACCCATCTCAAGTGGGGAGCCAGGGGCATTTTCAATTTCCCCCCCTTCCCTTATCATAGCTACGCCTCTGACATAAAACACTGAATCATAATCTTTAAATACAAAAACAAAATTTAATAAAAAACTCAGAAAAACACAAAGATAAAGTTCCATATGCTAGGACAAATCTGTACAAATGCTCCTTCTTCCCTAGTGCTATTAGAGCATGGAATTATTTGCTTGAGATAGCCAGGAAAAACAGTGATTAGCAGAATTCAGGTCATTGTTTAATATGCCTTTCTAATTGCATGACACGTAGGACGTAATCATCTTCTTTTTGAAGTAACGTCTGTATTATATAAGACTAGTCGACCGGTGGCGAAGCATACACCGCTTTTTTTGCAGGGCCGGCCTAAGGCCACTGCAACCTATGCCACCGCAGTGGGTTCCGCACTTTCATAGGACCAGCACTTTTATAGGACCCGCTCTAATTCAAGGTGTATAAATTATTAAATGAAACCATTTATAACTTAAAACAGATTTCCCTCGCCCTCCTGTCGATTTACCAGGAGCTCCTGGAAATCTCCCGAAATCGCAAATTATACGAAAAAGTCCTTAAAATAGACGGAAATATATTCACAAAAATTGTCATTTTGGGGTGTCATTCAATATGGAAAACGTTAATCTAACGCGTGGCATTATGCATCGGTCGTAATTGTGTAATCTGGTGAAAGAAGCTTTTCGCGCCTCAAACTAATGAAGAATTACAATTCTCAAAGATAGATCTAAACATTTGGTGATTCATGCTATTGAGCATCATATATGTAGGAAACAGAATTATTATGATATACTGTATGACTTTGCTACACGCAAGGCTCGCAAAGTGATTATGTACGTAGTAAAGAATGATAAAATGCATAGACGAATTTATTTTCTAATACAAACTCTTAAATTTCACTTATTGTCCGCTTCCCTACCCAAACTTGGCCCCGCGAAATCCGTTTCGCATAGGGCCCCACAATACTTAAGTCCGGCCCTGCTATTTACATATATATATATATATATATATATATATATATACATAGTAGATTACTTAATCTCTTTTCATGACTTCTTGGTCACAATGGTTAAGTCCTGCGATGCTATTTAGTGTTTGTAAAATGTTTGTTTGTAAAATGTTTTCCATGTTTCAAATGTTCCTTCAGAGTTGAAGATAGATTACTTCCTAGTCCAAACCTCCCGCAGGACAAAGGGGGATGGGAGGGGCACGGTTTGATACATTGAAACGACAGTCCAGCGTGCAGGCAGCCATCCGTAGTGTGAATACTACTCTTGTTTTTCGTGGAATGACTATCCGCAGAAATAAGAGAGTGATCTTTCCTTTACTTCTTCTTCTCGTCCAAATTGTTGAGGGAAGAAGAAAATTATATATAGAGAGATAAGACTTTTGAATTTTACTTCACAGACCTTTCTTTTCAAACTGACATCACTGACGAGTAACTCCACTAATGCTGTAGATTTTTAAGGGCGGTTTGTCCAACTCAAAAGAAAAGTGCCTGTTTCCCCCCCCCCCCCCCCCCCCCCCATGTGTAAATTATAGAAGCTATGAAGGACAAAAATACAACTAACATTGTTCTCTAATGTGATACATAGCCTCCCCTCTCTTTTATACACTTTAGCCACACCCACTCGTTGCTCGTTATTGTATGTGAGAATAACTGACAGAAACATTTTAATTTAATGGTTTATAATGGCGTTTTATTGTTAAGTAACTCAGACTTTATGATTAACTTTGTGTCTCGTGGATCGCAGGTTCGCATGTCAATATAAATGTGAATGTTTTTTAGAGTGCCTGACAGGAAGTACAATACATTACAATCTCAAGTTAATGTCAGTTTGGTGAGCTCATGAGTCACGACTACTGGCATGGAGATTAATGACTAGCACAATGAGCCTCATCCATTTCTATGTTTGTTACACCAGAACGGGAAGTAAATAGTGAAGTGTTGACTAGAGTTAGGTACAAATAATTGTTACGTTTTTATTTTCAAATCAATTCTCCCGTTTGATACGTGTAGTCGTCTCTAATTATAAAGCTTATATCAACTCTCTCTGTCTGTCTGTATGACAAAAAGTTTGTACACGTTATTTTTCCGACACGCAATCTCGGATCAACCGGAAATTTTGCGCAATTATTTCTTTTACCTGACAACACAAGAATCAATAAAATTAGATTAATTGTTGTTAATAAATTACAAGTACAATTACTTTATTATTACTTAATCTAGCAAGGAAAGAAATAAGACTTGACTAAAGTGGTGTTATAAGCATAATAAGTCCCCTTTCCAAGGAAAAGAAATAGTACTAGACTGAAGTGGTGGTATAAGCTGAATAAGTCCTCTTTATAGATTGTCGTCTAAGGCTTATTACAAATTTAATTACATGACTGATCCAAACTAATTGATACATTAAAATAAGCTTTGTTGTTGTTGTTTTTTATTTATTACATTTTTTTATTTTGCTTTTTTACTCTGTTTACTTCATGTAATTATTTAATATGGCAAATAATTATTTCCATTAAGATTGCACAATCAATGTCTTCTATTACAGTCCAGTTAATTTCTGCACAAGACAGTGTACAAGATGTACTTTGTTTATTCCCTTAACTCTTTACTGAATACTAAAACTCCTTTGAGTCGACTGCAGGAACACACGCTGAAAGTGTACTCAAAATATTTTGCAGTTTCTACTTTTGTCTCTGTTATAGTGTCTCTTGTCAAGTCTACAACTGACACTTTTAAATGCGGAATTTGCACTCATAAATCTAATTATTCGTAATTATTTAGATGTATCAAAAGATTTTTGGACCAATTCATGTTCTGTGGATCAGAAACATTGACCTATGACAATTTGTTTTTAGACTAATAACAATTTTATTGATGAAGTGTAATAAAGAAAAACAGAATTATAAAAGTGTTACAGAGCTTATTACATTACGAACAGAAAAGAGATTTTGTGACTATGTTTCATCAAAGGAACAAATGGACTCAAGCCCAGAACACATTGAAAAGTTTTTTTTCACTAGGAAGAGTGTCCCCCCCCCCCAGCTCAGTTAGTGCTTAATAGTTTCATCAGCAAGCGCCTAGACTACGTTGACACCAACTACAACCCCCCCCCCCCCATTTCCCCAGTTAATATTAAACTGTATTTAAAACAAAAGGTAGAAACAAGTTAAGTTCTAATGAACTCAATGACACAAGTGATGAGTCTCTCGATCCACTTACCTGCTATTGCGACCTGGATCTCGCTCACTAGGAGCAGTCTCAAACACACGTGAGAAAACAAAAACACAGTCTTGGAACTTTTGTTCATTGTTCGTCTGAGTCGTTTTACTAGGACACCATCACAAATAAATAAATAATTCACACCCAATGTAGAGATCTGTTCCCTACACACCTCTGTTCCGTTGTGAATGTAAAGTCTGAAAGGAATGTATGTATTGTGGTTGCTCATCAAATTAACTTACTACACCACAACTATGGTCAAAGTGACAGATAAATCAAGTCAGGCGATGCTTTGGAGATCTAAAAATAAATCTGTGGATAGGAGAGTAACAAGACAGAGAAATGTGTCCACTTGAAACAAAAATAAACTTAAGTATACTGATGACCAAAATTATCTTCCTCTTAGTCAGAAGAAAGAAAATAAACGTTTTTAAAAACTTAGTTTACTCTAATGAGTACAATTTAAGTGAAATACTCTCCCTTCCATCCCCTCTCCCTCATTGACCTAGATGAAAGAGTTCCAAGCAGTTTGTCACAGCAGTTTCTAGCCAGAGGATAAAGGGAGAGCACCGAGATGGAGACGATTTTGTTCTAAACGCGAATGGAATAAATCAGTAATTACGTCACGTTTTACCTTTACCTGTACCTATCCCTTAGTCTGTTGGACCGTTGGGGCACCAGGCAAGATTTGTCGACCGTCTTTCTCCATTCCTCCCTTTTTTTTGCCTTGTTTAGAACCTCTCTCCATGGCACTGTTCCATGAAGGAAGGTCTTTGCGAGCCCAGTAGATCTTGTAATGTGGCCAAAGGTTTTAAGTTTTCGTCTTTTTACAATAATTTGCAGGTCGTCATGGGCTCCGATCGCTGCAGTAACCCTGTCTCTGATTTCTTGGTTTGTGATGCTGTCTTTGAATGTGATGCCTAGGATCCTTCTGTAGCATCTCAATTCCATTGCTAGGATCCTCCTCTCAAGCTCTGCATTCAACGTCCACGACTCGCAAGCATATAAAAATGTGGCCATGACCACGTTATCAACACACAAAACAACCTAGCTACTTTGTACGCGGACAGTCACTTAAACTTGAGTTATCTGAAATGAAACCTGCGAAGGGCCAAATTAAGTTTTTATTGGGAGATAGGATAGATGCGAGTAAGGGCAATAACTGCCAGTAAGTCTCAGTGCACGTTTGCCGCTTGACACACTAGGGGCGAGCTATTAGTTTAAAAAACAAAGGCACCGACCAAAGATGAGAGAATGTTAAATTATGGTGTTTAAATAGTGACGTATTGACAACTCTGTATCATGTTTGTCCATTCATCACAGATCTTGCTGAAGAGAAATGGAACTTTAGTTCTGAAGACAGATGCGGGGAAGTCACTCAGACAGGTTAAACAAATTTAGAATTGAGATGTTCATATAGGTTATTGATCACAGTGGTAGAAAGATATTTATAGATTCTAGATGGATGAATCTGTTGAGGAAGTGCCACATGAACACTGTCCATGTATTAACCCTAAAATTCTGGAGATATGTCAGTGTTGTGTCTGATTGTCTGCTTGTAACTTTAAGAATAATACAAAGGACATGAGCAAGTTCTCTCAAGGCAATCTTGACCTGATGAAGTTACAAATGTTATGTTATTGTCCTTAAATCTCACCAACACACACACACCCTATTTGAAGTTTTCTATTTAAATTTATAGAGCGCATCTTGACATTACAACATGCTCAGTGCTTTGGTCCAAGCTCTTCTGTGGACTGGCTGGGGGTCTTAAGACTCTCAGCTTAGTGGAAGTTCAAACACAAGCCCTCTTGCTAAGCAGCCAAGCGCTTTATGCCTCTTAGATTGGATTTCTAGTTAAAGCCTGGTGGTGTGATTATGTCCTAGAATTACATAGATGACAAATTACTATTAATAGTGTACCTTGCTAAGGCTGTCACTCTCCCTGAAAACCGTTTTCGTTAGTTCTTATTTATCGAACTAATTCTGTACTGTTGGTCTTCTAGCATTGCCATGAGGAGGTAATACATGACACAAAGTTGAATGTCAGGATGAGCACTAACCTAGATAAAACTACTGTTTTGTTTTATTAACTAATGATTTTCATATCCAGAAATGCTAATTTTTCAAAATTTGTTTTGAAGAGGTAAAGAAGATGATTAATTAATATCATACACTTAACTGTTTTCATAGTTCTCTATCTCTTCCTGCTACAAGAGAGAACAGCTTTATTTTGAAGGCATATAATGAGCTATGTTTGCATTGTAGATATTAAAATAAAGGTCCAAATATAACATTTCAAAGCAAACAACAAATGTATCTATAACAACACAAAATGCGTATATATATATAGTGTCATTTTAATTGCCATTTTTATTTTCTTTTACCTGGTTAACAAATAAAAAAAAACAATATCAATTATGATCAGTATAAAAAATAAAATCTCTTTAATATATATATATTAATACAGTACTGTAGCAGGGCTGGCCTTAGGTAATTGAAGACCCTAGAAGAAGTGAATAGGGTGGCCCCAAATTAAATATAAAAATAATAAATAATAATAATAATTATGTGCTTATAGCATGCTCAGAGCGCTATGGTCTGATCTCATTTGTGGACCAGTGGGATGGGGTATCTGGGAGAAGGTTTTCCATGCTGCCTGTAGGCGCTCAGTAAACACAACTCTGCTCGAGTCGGGTGTCGAACCTCAAGCCCCCTTCATAGGAAGCCAAGACAAGCCAAGTTCAAGTATACGTAGTCTCTCTACCACATAACCACGAAAAAAATTAAGACAGAAAAATATGCAAAACATTTTAAACTATCCTGAATCTATATCTAAATCATCAAAGAAATTAAATTCATATAGTGCCAATAACACGAATGTGCTCCATAAATGATTCATGATCTCAAGACTAGAAATAATGTTTCAACATTTCACCATAAGGAAGAAATAATGATATTCTAACATATGTGGTTTAACAAGTAGATCTAAGCATTTGCAAATAAACCTTTGACTCATAGTAGAGCCATGGAGCCAGGCTAGTAGACATAGAGCCATAGAGTTCTGCTATGTTTGAGCTTGAATCCATGTTTTGCAATTTTTTGATAAAAAAAAATATTTCTTTGAGTTTTGTCAGACCACTATTAATCGGAGGAACTAGGCAGCTGCCTAGTTTGCCTATGCCCAAGGCCGGCCCTGATTGTAGGGTGTAAACACAGATCATTAAGCCAGTGAGAATAAAAGTTTATAAATCATATACTGTTATCCTTAGCTTGTTGATAATGATTGCCTAGACTAAAAGTAGTCAAAACAATACTGATGGTATTCCAGCTTAGGTTAGCCAGACCATGAGATTATTAACAGAATGTGTGGCAAATATATTTTGTTTACCCTGAGAGATGAAGATATTACAAAAAAAAAATAAAAAAATTGCAAATTGACTTGTCAAATGAGTTGTGGTACAACATACTGTGGCCATAGATACAGAGAAATGATTCTTAAATAGATTCTTTGCAGATGTCTAGCACAAAGCAAAACACTCTACCAAGACATGCTTAATACATAAATATAAAGTCTAGTGTGTGCGTTGTAGATCCACTGTGCAATGTTGTAGATCCACTGTGCAATGTTGTAGATCAACTGTGCAATGTTGTAGATGTGGAGATGTTACAAATAAATATTTATGTTAACCCTCAAGTCATACAAATATGTATATTACGGTGGAATGTATAGAGTTTAAACCCTCGTCATACAAAGATGTCTATTACTGTGGAATGTATAGAGTTTAAACCCTCAAGTCATTCAAAAATGTATATTACTGTGGAATGTATAGAGTTTAGTCCCCTTCCTTACAATTAGTGTTAAACTCTTTTATCACAACCTTCAAAAAGTAATTATCAATAACTGTATACACATAATAAGACAAGGAGCATTATTAGATGGTTAATACATACAAACAGAAATGTTATTTAAAAGTTTGTTACATTCAATCTCCTCATTTCAAAAAGACTAAACATGTTTGGCTTCTTTTTATGAGAAGAAAAAAAAAGATTTAAAATCAAGAAATTTTAAAAATCTTAAATGTAGAATTATTACAAAATCTGACTATTTTATACAAAAATTCAATGTGAATGATTTCTTCCTATACAGAATCAGTGTTTCTGCTTTATAGAGTTTCCATCTTGTACAGTATGAAGTGATTCACTCCTTGTACAGGCCATTCTGAATGAGGCCTCTCCACACATGACCATCAGGCCAACGGAAGGCTGCCCTAGAGTCTGGCTTCATGTCAATACTGTACCCAGGGACCTGGTTTTAATTTACAGTTACAGAAATGTTACAAGGGAAAAAGTTGAAGTTTTAAATCATCTTGTAAAACATTCTTACAATATGAAACATTATTTGGTCCTTTAATGCAAGATCAACAACAATGTCTAATAGAGGGGGGGGGGGGGGGGAGAGGGGTATAATAAGAGAGTGCATTGTTGAAACCTTCTCTCCCAGTCCCAGTATACATCTGCCTTCATGTCCAAGTATAAACTAGAAATGCTAACAAAGGAAGGGTAGAAATGTGAAAGAAATATAAAAGGCTGTTTTTTTCAATAGCTTTCTTTTAGTTAGAAAACGTTTAAGTCTTTTTGTTTCCGTTGATATAATTACATTGGATATTTGTAAATCAATAATACCACAAAACAAACACAGAAGTTTGTTTAGAATCCATGATCACCTCTGCAAAAGAATGATAAAATGTCAAATCTGGGTAATTTGACCAGCTGCGCAGCTTTATTTAGTCAGAATCCTAAAATAAAAAAGAAAATCTACTATACAGTAAATTCTGGTTAATAAGGCCAAAACGTTAGCTCCCAACATGGTCTGATTAACGATCATTAGTCATAGCAAGAAGCCAAGGAAGGGATTATGTTTTCAAAACTTTATTGAGTTGTTTCTCATTTAGTACTCTTTTGTATAGGAATGAAAAAAAAACACATAGGGCCTAAAACATACATGTTAATTAGATCAATATTAAATACTACTTCCAAATCATAGCGATATTGGGTTCAAGTTTTTAATGGAAAGTCAGACTTGAAAACTGTTTCAACCAAATGCTAATTGAAGTCAATAGGAATCTAGTGTATGGGTCACTTAATTATATAACATTGACTTTGTATTTGCATGGATTAGAACAAATTTTAGGAGTTTGGTTCGGTGGAAGATTAGTGCGCAGTAATATCTAATTAGTTGTTCCATGAACCATTGGAATGATGAGCTAGTAGGCCATGAATTAATTCCTATCAATAAAAAAGAAAAACTGATTTATGAGCTCTTCTTGGTAACAAAAATACTCATACTAATAACATCTCTATAAGCTTTGTACTATAAGCTTTAGACTCTAATTTGAAACAAGCAAAAGAAAAACGATTTATTTTTT
The DNA here is from genome assembly GCA_030265305.1 of Biomphalaria pfeifferi. Lineage (NCBI taxonomy): Eukaryota > Metazoa > Mollusca > Gastropoda > Planorbidae > Biomphalaria > Biomphalaria pfeifferi. Next base: position 11,121,765 of record JASAOG010000002.1, on the reverse strand, counting down.
TTAAAAAAGCTTATCAAAGGGAAAGAACTGCTAACTATTTTAATATTTAAAAAAAATAGATTAATCACCAATAAAGAATTAACTAACAAGTGAATTGTTTTTATTCAATCATGTCTTGTCAGGCAGGCCTACTATGAATAATTGTGCAAAGTTTTATATTAATCTGAGAATGGGAAACATGAGAAAAAAAATGTTCCAACTTTTTACCAGATTGAGTGAGTTGATATAAGCTTTTTAAAACAGATACAAAGATGGACCATCAATTGATTTCTGGTCATGTTAGTCTGAAAACATTTCACAATTTTTCAAAACAATCTTTTGTTTTTTTGCCTTATACTTCCTATTTGTGCAAAGCAGGATTTCCATATTATGTTGCAACAAGTCAAAGTCTACCAAATATTTGAATTAAACTTGCCAATATTTCGCCTAATGCTCTTCAAGATTGCAGTAGCATCACCTTTATTTGTTCATGTTTATGTGCATATTTTATTGTAATACATGACGAGAAATAATGCGAAGCTTAAAATAAGAAACATTAATATAATTTTATTTAAAGAAATGGAAAATAATTCTGCGTAACAAAAGCAGAGTGTTCCAATAAATTCTATGAAAAAAAAATCTTTGGACCATTTGGTAGTGTTTGCAGTTTTGATGCGGAGACCAGGGCAGTCTGTAAAGCCTTAAGCTCATTGACTCTCAACTCGGCAAGGGAAATTTGAGGGCAACACCGATTGTTGTGGTCACTTACTCAAAATCTGTACTACAGGCTTTGCAAAGCCCTAGACCATGGCCCCCCAATATCAACACTGGCATCATGGCCTTACACAACATAAAGCAGCGCTATGGCACCCTTGTAATAATACAGTGGGTACCAAGTCACATAGGTGACTCCTTGGCCCACCAGGGAGGGCAAATTCCACCAACTGGACAGGCTGTTAGTTTTCATCATGCTCTGGCTATAATTAAAAAAAACAGAAATGGAAAAGTGGTTTGAGTGCTGGGACAAGTACCAAAAAGCCCGTGGAGTCTGGGAGCGCATGAGGCGCCCTGACCGCACTTCCCTGTGGTGGAGGCTGTCCAGGCCTGAGCAAGCTATTATAGCACAGTGCAGGACAGGTCACAGTCCTGTTGGCTCATATTTCTCATGGCTATGGTCAAATTTTGAATCATGGTGCCCCCGCTGCGGGGAAGAAGAGGAACTGTGCCTCATATTCTGTTTGACTGCCCTAGACTTGCTGATCTCTGCCTCGACAGCTCTGGGAAATCAAAAATTCTTGACCTGTATGGTGACGTGTATGCACTACGCAAGACAGCAGGGTTTCTGTCCAGGGCTTTTTAAAAGAGAGGATTTGAGCCTCTCAAGCCCTCACTCCAATGGAGTTTGATGATGATGATGAATGTGTGAAGTGTTGCATTCAAGAAAAACTTTGGGAAATGCTGTGTGTGTGTTTCTATATTGGGTATGCAGTTATTGAACATCTTTCTTTTTGTTTGACTGTTCTTTGACTGTCAGCTACCGTACTTATCATAGTAACTCAAATAAAAATAAAACTCTTTCTGTGCCCCTCTTTGACTGTCAGCTACCGTACTTATCATAGTAACTCAAATAAAAATAAAACTCTTTCTGTGCCCCTCTTTGACTGTCAGCTACCGTACTTATCATAGTAACTCAAATAAAAATAAAACTCTTTCTGTGCCCCTCTTTGACTGTCAGCTACCGTACTTATCATAGTAACTCAAATAAAAATAAAACTCTTTCTGTGCCCCTCTTTGAAAAAGGCAAAGCCTTCAACATCTAGCTTTCAGAAAGAAACAAAACATTGTTTTCTAAGCTGTCACTTTAAGCAGGTCTTTCTCTTAGTTTTTAACTTCAAGATTACAAAAGTTACTTCAAAATTTATCTCGTACGCATTTTATGTGTCAATCCAGTCATGAATGGTAGTCAGTGACAAGAACTGTACAAAATTAACAATGAACGCTTGGGTAAAAAGTTTTAAATCCAACAGAAGCAAAAAAAAATTTAAGAAGTTAAAATCGCATACTACTTCTGCATTAGTATCCAAACTTAGATTGTATTAAATTAAAATCAAATTATCACATTCTAAAATCTATTTATATTCACCTCTGGAGCAATATAACAGCCATCTCTGATTTTACAGGGAGTCTCAAAATGTTCATGCAAGTGATCTGTATATTCAATCATTCTGAGGCAAGTAAAAAAATAACCAAGCAAAAATCTTTTTAAAAGTTTATCATTTTTGTAACAAAAAATTATTTGAATAGTAACTGAAAAAAATAAGTTTGTAAGTAGACATCTCTTAGTATATTTGTACGATTCATTTCAAAGGCACTCATATCATACCAGCTGTTACTCTGGTGTACTTTCCAAATTGGTTTTAGAGGTATAAGCACTTTTAAACATGCTATTTTACACACACATCGCATCTCATAGATCATACCAACCTTTTCTCTAAAGATCCAGATACACATATGTAGTCAAAGATAGATAAATGTTGGACATATTCACACAGACCTACACCTCCAGCATGGGGACACACTGGAACTAAAGGGAGATAAATGTTCAAAGTAAAAGAATTAAATATATATTTATTCAAATTAAAAGAATTAAAGATAATAAAATGAATAAAGGATTATATATTTAATGTGAAATTGCAAAGCTAAAGCAGTAAAAATAAAGAAAGATATCAAGTGTATCTCAAGGGAGGAAGAGGGAAGGAGAATATAACGAATGTTATAAAGGATGATTCAAAACCTATTGTACAAATATATGAATCACAAAAAGCAATCATAACAAATTAGGATCTAAATAGTTTTCAGTATACATTAATTTCCATTATTTATCATAATTTTTAAAGTAAATATAAAATATTTGTCTACTTTAAGACTTGTAATAGAGAAGGTATAAACCTAAATAAGTCTGAAATAATATACATGACTTACTGAAATCTTCTATTATTGAAATATTCATAAGTTTAAAAAGTGTCTTGTATCATTAAAATACTAGATGAGCTACCTCCATATTTTCTAGCCAGTAAAATCACAGCAATATTTTCACTGACACCTCCAAGTCGGCAGCTGTCAATCTGACAAAACTGCATGGCGCCAGCTTTGAGAAACTGTTTAAACATGACTCTGTTCTGGCACTGTTCTCCTGTCGCTACACCAATACCCAATGGCTTTAATGCCTGGAAAGACAATTAGTGGGAATAAATGATTAATTTACTAACAGAAATAAATTTCAATTAAAACATTTGTTTGTCTCCATTTCAATTCATGTGCCTCTTTCCTTGCTTTCTTATCAATCTCTTGTGTAACAAATACAAAAAAATCAAACAACCAGTTAATAAAAAGTTCCAGCAGAGCAGCAGATGTTTTATTTCAATTACTTACTTTTACTAATCATCACTATTTTTTTTTGTGGATGTTTATACAGGAGTGCGACTCAACAAAAAAATCATAGCATAAAAAAAATGGCATCGCTACATAAATAATCATAAGAATCAAACTAATAAGAATTTAGTTGACATTAGCTACAGAATAAGTTTTATATCACAGACTGAATGGGTTAGAGCTACAGAATTTAAAAGCTTAGACTTTAACAATCTTCTATAACACCATCCACTTTTTAAAATCAACAACATTCATTTAAACATCTATCATAACAATCATACTATGATCTATCACTTACATCACAATTTGAAAACCAAAGAGCAGTGACAGAATATCTTTTTTGGTTAAATATTCTGACAATTTATTTCAATTAAAACAATTGAAGTCTGACCTTGGCTATTTCTGCATGGCCTAACACATCATCAGGTGATGTGGGCTCCTCAATCCAAGTGATGTTAAAATGTACCAATTCTCGCATCCAATCAATGGCTTCCTGCACCTCCCATTTCTGATTAGCATCCACCATCTTAAACAAACATACACAAAGGATACATTTAATGGACAAGATTTTATGAAAATGGCTGAACCTTATATATTTTTAGTTAGAAATTTGTTTTAAAATTATGAGTTATTTTTTTATACCGTTTTTGAAATCTATCTTTACCAACAAGTTATCAGGACCCATTGTCTGACGCAATATTTTCGCTCTTCTTTTATCATCTTCCTGGTCAGAGCCAACTTTCATTTTAAACCTTTCAGTATAGAATTACATTTGTTTAATGACAATGAATATACATTAACACTAAAGCATACAATCCATCACCTGTGGTGTCATGATTATAAAATCTTTATTGCCTGATATTGATAACACATGAATGGTAATACGCTGGTGTATCTATAGATCATTCATTGTTTAATAATAAGAAGACATGTTTTGTTGTCAACTTACTAAACCAACAAAAAACAAAACTTTTAAATGAATGAATTGGCATGCACTTCCTTGTAAACAAACAAACAAACAAACACCTATCTGTCAACCTACAAGATAATAAACATAATATTGAAATACAGGAGCTTTTGAAAGACTATAATATGTATAAATCAGTATACAAAGCAAATACAAAACTTTGAAATACATAACCTTAATGTGCTGTTATATCTCATGATAATTTAGTACCTACAAGCCACAAAACACATATAGAAATAGGTTTAACAAAGTAGGAAACATGGAGTGCTTTCAAATTATGAGAGTTCAATTCACACTTTAACAATTTTAATAAATGAAAAAGATTGACTTAATAAAAATTACTTCCCTTGTTTAGAAATCAAATGAGATGGCATTTCATATTATTTGTTGTTTTTTTCCAAAATACAGATTTCCCTGCAATGTTGTTGTTTTTTTTTTTCTGTCTTTTTATTTCAATTGTATGGAATTTGTATTTTCCTTTTAAGGATGTAGAATTTAAAAAATCAATAAGCCCATTCAGTTTAAAACATAGAAGATTTCAATAAACCAATATAGCTAGTGATTGTTAGTGCAACACAAAGCTCTTTCTCAGGTGCATGTGTGACTGTCAAAGACTGGGTTAGGGAGAGGTGTCAGCCAGTTTTTTTCCCTTTCTAGTCATAGCCACTCAGAATGGACCATATGGGCCATACACTTGGACGTTAAAAGTTAAAATGCCAATAATCAATTAATAGCAGTGTGTTTAAGCATTGATGAACAGCATCAACCTACTAGCTTGTATTGGTTGATAAAAAATGGGTACAGTTTTTTAAAATTATCTGGAATTGGGCATAACTGACTTCAAAGTAGCCAATTTTTTAAATTAAGGACAGAGATAGAAGATTCCTAACAATGGAGTGAATTAAAAAAAAAAAAAATGAAATTTCTATGTCAGAGTTTAAACTATTTGGGTTTCACTGAACATGAAATGTTACCTTGTAAAGCCTTGTGCCTGAGCTTCTTTACACAGCTAGTGACATAAAAAAAAATAATTAGTTAAGCAGCACTAGTATTTTTAACATTTTTTTGTTTTTAAATAAGTTTTTAGTAATAATTTTTGTGTTATTAGCTAAGATTTATTGATGATGGGTGTAACTTTAGTTTCCATCATTCAGTGAGGCCTGAGACATCTTGTCTTAAGACATTCACTTCTAGTAACTGTGTCTTTTCTTTACAGACTATTCCTTTCTTTTTCACATTTTCCTGAGTTTATACAGCTAATTGTGAATTCAAGATAAAAGTCTGATAAATTATTTTTGGACTAAGAAAAACTATAATTTGACAAAACACAAAATTACACATATAAATGACATACAGACCTTCTAACAAAGTAGGGGTCTAGGTGTGTCACTAGGCAAAAAGAAATGTTCTATGATCAATTGTATACTATGGTTATCATGCAAGCTTAAATTTATAAATTAAATGTATTTCTTTACACGAAAACTTGATAATTAATGGTATGTAAGCAAAGCCCACAAGTTAATTAGTATGGTAAAAGGACATACTTTGATATAACTTAAAATTATTAGTACCATATATATTTGGCTTAAAATATCTTGGCCTGTTTTCTCTCTTGGTTCCAAACAATTCTAAAAACACATCTTTCTTCTTACCTCCCTTTTTAAAACCAAACATGATATGCAAAAGTCATTACCCTTTGAATTTTCTCATCACTGTAGCCTAGCCATGCACAGGATGTAGTATAGGCTGGGTACCCAGTTAATTTCATCTCTTCTTCTGTTAACACAGAAGGGGGAACAATTTTTTTTAATTATTTAGATAGAGTGTTAAAACTAAAAGCTATAGAGGATGATATGAAATAAGATTTAATTTTATTAAATTTAAGTTATCACAATATAAATGTGTATATATATAGTTATTACAATTATTTTAAAATGATAATAAAAATAAAGACATTAACTTGTAAGTTATAAAAAACATAAGAATTTTTCTGCTTCTCCTACCTCTTCCAGCTTTTCCAGATTTCATTTCTGTAAGTATGGCTACATAGAAATAAAAGATTATCATAAAGTTAATCTCATTTCTTGTATGAGGCATTACATTAGAGGAACATGTAGAATTTTTTTCTTAGTAGACAACCCAGTGAACAAAATCTTCTTTTGTTATTTAGTAAAATAAAGCAGCTTTAAAGAAAAGTCGTGGATGATACACATTTTTGTTTAATTTCTGGAGATATAGTTCTCAAATACATCATTTAGTCAAGCTTCTCCAATAATGAAAAATGTAATAGTTAGCATGCATAGACTACCTTGAACATGTTTAAAAAAAAAAAGAAAAATTCCCCTTTCAGACATTGCAATCTATGAGGCACATAATGTAAAGGTCATGTTTCTGTCGCACACAGTTCACAAGTTTGTCATGCACCCAGCAAAACAATCAACTGCCTTTACTTTTCCCCAATAAATGAAAGGTACCCATTAAAGCTAGGTGGACCCAGAGCACCCTAAAGATTCCAAAATTAAAAATCCAAGTCTTCACCAGGGTTTGAACCCAGGACCCTTCAATTAAGAGCCTCAGCACCAACCTGAACATGTTTATCTAGTATAAATTATTTTTATGTTATCAAAATGTGTTTTAATAGAAGTTCTACTTTTGAATAAACAGATGATTACTCCATTGTTGTACATTTTAATAATGACAAGAGATTAGCTATACATAGACTTGGATTGAATACATACAAATAGCTTCATCTTTTGTCAGTGAATCTGTTCTGAAATCAAAAAAATATTTACTTTATTCATGTCATTTTTACACATTTTTATATATTCTCTATGCCCAAATCTGTAGTGTAAGAAGAATGTCTATGGACATTATCACAACTTATTCTTTTATGTGTTTACAAGAGATACCTTTATTGTGTAATCTAGTAACACAAGGTATGGAGTTTTAAAATGATGCAAGAGAAGGGAAGGTATTTCAATTTAAAAGAAAAGAAAGGTCTGATTACAATAAGCCAAAAATATTTGTTTCAGAAACATCTTAACAAAAGAGAATATCTTTTTACTTTGTATGAAATTAGCTAATAATATTATGAAAAAAAACATGTTTGATAGTGTATATACAAATCTGACAATTTTGTACAAAGCTTATATCAACTCTGTCTATCTATCTGTCTGTATGTTAAAAAGTGTGTACACATTATTTCCCCCACAATCATTCTCGGATCAAGTTGAAACTTTGCACAATTATTCATTGACATAGACAAAACATGAATCAATAAAATAAAAAGTAACCAGTAAGTCAATTAACTATTGGTCATTAATTATTTTATTTGATACCAACAATGGAAACTTATCCTTCAGTATTTACAGATATGGCTAAATTTGTTGGGTTTAGCCCCTTAAATAATTGTTATTGCTATTTATCCCTCACGCATGCTCTGATCAAGTTGATACTTTAAACAATTATTTATTGTATCTAACAATACATGAATCTATACACATAAAAAATACCCACAATTAGTCAATTAATTATTGGTAATTAATTATTTTGTTTGATATCAAATAAAGGGAAATAATTGTACATTATTAATATATTGTTTTAAGGGCAGAGTTTTTCCACCTTAAAAAAAGCTTTTTTTTTTTTTAAAGGATTTTTTTAAATTTTGGCTGTTTATATTTTATACTTTGAAGTTTGATTATATATATACATTTCTATTATTAAGAATATTTTTTACATTGCTCAATCATTTAGTTTTTATTAAGAGTTATCTATTACTTACATGTAGCGAAAATCTATTGTAGATACCAGCTGTTCAGGTTCCTAGTAAAATGAGAAAATAAAATATAACATGAACTGTAATGTAAAAGCAACATTTCTGTGTCAAGGGTAAAATGAATCAATTGTTACTTTTATTCAGGTATAAACTATAAAGTGAAGTAAATTGATGTGTATGTTTAAACTGTATGATACAATCAACTTACCAAATCTACAAGTAGCTTCCACAATGGCTGTTGATATTTAAACATTAAAAAAATCTTACAACTGAATATTTTATATATTCAAATTATTCAAAAGAATAATTTTAAAAACATTCTAAATAGACATTTTACATGTTGAGACAACTTGCCTTGCCTTCCCTCTTGGCCCACATATCCCAGATTGCATTAGTGATAGCAGCTACTGCAAGGTGCATAACTCCTTTCTCTGGACCTAACTGATGACAGAAAAGATATTAATATATTGATACTAGTTATTACATCAAAACAAACATACTATAATTGCATAATGCTGTCCTCTACGGCAGGACTGTAACCCTCAAAAGAAAAATCAAATTAAAAATGACAATGAGAACCATCAACAAACATTTTGATGCACAGATTTTTTCAAATGAGAATGTCTCTACTGCCACTGATTGATGTTACAGTTATTTTTATGAAGGCTTAAAATACTTTAAGTCAACTGTAATCTTCAATTATTAACTTCACTGTGTTATGTTATTCAAAGTGCCAAAATATTTTAATCAATATAAACTACCCACCCATCTTATTTGATCTTCACTAGTTAGAGTTCGCCAGAAGGTGCCAAAGTCTTTGACTATAGCGTTGAAATCTTGACCAACTACAAGATGACTTAACAACTTTATTGCTTCACAGACTGAAATATTTTAGATTCATTTCATTTTCATTGATAATTTCTTTAAAACACTTTTAAAATGCTTCCTGTTAAAAATTCAATTAAGAAACTGTCCATAACACTTTAAAATATAAGACAATCATGTCATTTAAACAAATTTACATAACCAAAATATTTACCAATATTATTGCCTCTTCCTACAGTGAATGTAATCCCATTGCCATTTATACCAGAATGTGTTGATATTGACACATAAGGACAGGAGTAGTCTGGTGCTTTATTCTAAAAACAAAACATTTGTAGGTCCTAGGTTATAAGGGAATATTCTTATTATTAACTCATTGGTGATTAGCCTGTAGGAATAGGAAGGAGTAAGCAGACAGATTGTTTTTGCTGGTCATAGACTTTTAGCACCAAACTGCTGGTAAACAACTAAACAGTTGTAAGCCTAATATATCTTAACTAATAAAACTTCAAATAACTAGAATATAACTTTCTTGTGAACAATACTAAATATAACTTTATTTAAAATATAGACAAAATCAACTTGTGATAAAATGAACTAAATGTTATAGACTTTTGTAATCATATTTTTTAACTCACTCCAATAACACAACCTTTCAGCCTCACATTCTGGAGACATCTGACCTAACTAAGACCAAATGACGACAATGCCACTTATGTTGCATTACAACCAATCCCTAACCTCTTAAATGAACCTATTTTTTTTTAATACCTAGGCGTATTTTAAAATTATTAAACAAAAAAGAAGAATCCCCTAAATCAAATGTATAAAAGTGAAGGCTACAGTACCAACAGAAAACAAACCACTGTGTTCATTTAAATGTGTTTATAAAGGTCAAGGTCAAATGATGATGACAGAGCATACAGAATTTAAAAAAAAAAAAGTTAGGGAATAGTATCCAAAAAATTATTTAGTTTTATGAAAAATTGTATTTTTCTGTTTTTCTACTAAACAAAAGGCAAATTTTAGGACTTTCCATTTACCCCAGACAACTTTTTTTTTTACATTGAAAGAACATTATATGTATGATAAACTAAATATTAATGAAATTTTACATATAGTTACAAATGACATAGCCACTATATAGATTAAAATTACATAATATTGATAGTATTAACTACATTTAAGAGCATTAAATTAATTTTTAAAAAAACAAACAACCATTGCATCTGAGCCATCTTTTTCCAATGAAGTTGGGAAGCGAATATCCTCCACAGTCAGTGATATGATTATGTCCGTCATGGCAGCTGGAATAGTAAAAAAAAATGTAAGCTCTTACCTCAAATATTTAATCAACTCCTTTTTTGTGTAATGTCTGTATTTTATAAGATAAGATATTTCTGCTGCCCTATAAGTTGCTATTTCTAAATGATAAGCAGATACTTCCTATGAGTTAAATTTGTTGAAATAGTCTCATACTATTGTTGTCTACAATCCCCAAATGTGAAACAATAATACTTCTGTTAAGACTTTTTATGTTTCCTAGTTAGTTACTGTTTATGCCAATCAGAGGGCCTATCTATTGTATATGAGAACAATAAAATAAAAATGTAATTTAATCTAAGCTATGCATGGCATATTTTAATGGTAGACTATAATGGAAGCGGACTGGGTTGAAACTCCGAGTCCATTATGATCACAGCCTGATGCGAATCGTCCCATCTAGAATGATCTAGATAATAGAAATAATTTCTAGATCAATAAAAAAAATTACTGGTAATTAATTTTTTTACACTAACAAGGAAAATTAAATCTTCAGTATTCAGAGATATGGCTAAATATTTATGGTTGTGTCCCTTTAGATCATTATACAACATATTTCTCCCACACTCATTTTCGGATCAAGTTGAAACTTTAAACAATTATCTATTTTACCTAACAAAAAATGAATTACTTAGAAAAATTAACCAATTAAGTCAATAAATTATTGGTAAATTATTATTTTGTTCGATATCAAAGGGAAATAGCTTTTCCATTATGAGATATATAGTTGTAAAACGAGTTCTTTTCCCTAGATATGCTTTATTATTATTTTTTTTTCTTAAATAATTTCACGCTGATATTTAACTATTTTGTATTGCACATTGTAACAATTATCTTTTCCTATTGAACTGATGGTATTCTTCCTGTACCTTCTGTTTCAAATTCAAATTGTGTTCTCTATGCTATAGTAATACTATAATAACCTGTACTGTGCTTATCAGTAGGCCTACATGTGTTGAAATCCCATTAGACAGGAGGTAGACACAGCTTACATTAGTTAGACCTACTCCTAAAAAGATTGAGCGTATATTAAAAGCAGGGACAGGCTAGGTGTTTGGTCCTAGCATTGACAAGCAAAGAGAGAGAGAGAGAGAGAGAGAGAGAGAGAGAGAAGGTGGCACTCGATAGATCCACGTGGAGAGCGAGCATAAAGGAAGGGTCTCAAATTGCAGATGCCATACACAACAGCAGCAGAAAGAAGGGTGAAAATGCAACGGCGCCTGATGATGACATATGCCCAACCTGTGACCCCAACTGTGTATCAAGGATTGGCCACTTTAGTCACACAAGAAGTTGCCACAGACCATTTTCATCATTTGTCTCTTGACTTTAGTCGTAGAGGTGCTGTGATCAAATCAAAGCCCTCCATTTTCCCCGGTCATCAGCTGTTCTTAGTAAAATATCAAGAGAGGGGCTGGTCCAGATGCAGACGGCGAGAAGAAAATCTTACTCGACCACCGGCGGACAATGGTTGTGCTTGTCCTGGGTGTGACAAAATATGTTGGTCACAGCTGGGGCTGTGTAGCCACGGGAAATACAAACTACATTCCTCATTAAACTTCAGACTCGGAGACAAACCTTATTATTATATATGGCAATGTCTTTCGATCCCGAAAATTAAGGATGAGTGCAATGTTTCGCATGACTATAACAAAGTGGCAACCTTTAATCGAAGACCACTTTGTTTTTAAAATTTGGGAATTGAATGGGCATATATAATGTGTGTGTACTAGCAAATTAGAAAATACGGTAGCTAACTGTGTATAATGTCATTTAATTCACATTTATACTGTACTATATATTTGCATAATTGCATTTCATTTCATTTTCAGACTCCCAATGAGAAACTAGCAATAGAAATGTCTAAAAGAAATTTCCATAATTTTTTTTTTATTTTACAATTGTCTTTTACATAATATTCCAGCGCCAATGTACTGTTTACAACTGTACTGAATGCGAAGTTTGTCTTTGCACTGGTGCAGAATGTTCCGTAACTCTGAAAGAAGCTTGCTAGTTATCTTCGTGACTGCTAATTACATTCAACGTTTGGACACTTGTTTATTGTCTGACAAGAAAATTCCTGTTCGCAGGTGTATGTGGACCCCAAAAATGTCAAGGTTTAACAGCAAAATTTTTAAAGTGTGGAAATGTAGCTTCTGGCAAAACCGATTAAGTTCCCGCGGAACTTTGAGCTTCTCGTTCAGGTTATAATTTACTTAGTGGAATGTCCTCTGGAACTCAATCAGCTTCTGTGATAAATGGTGAGCTGAGTGTATTGAAAACGGTTTCAAGCTCTTGCCCTGAAATTCGCTTTAAAATTCCACAATCAACGAATCCAAATAAGTCTTGTACTTCTCAACCAGTCCACTAGAAATAGTTTCACCTTTCAGCAAAGGAAAATGATAAAACCTGTTTTCACTTGTTTGTCTAAAGAAATGGGATAGCTTTGTATGAAAATGTTTTTCATGTGCAAACAACCCATTGCAATACTGTCCATGGCAAAAATAAAGTCATTCTTCCACTCTTCACTAGAAATATTAGTAATATCTCACAGTCAATGAAATAGTAACATCTCACAGTCAATGAAATAGTAACATCTCACAGTCAATGTCCTTCAAGGAACTTAATTTTGTTCCGTAAGCTCTTACACCGGGGGTTCTCAACCTGTGGGTCTCGACCCCCTTGGGGGTCGATTGACGATTTGCCAGGGGTCGCCAAAGACCATTGAAAAAATGGATTGTTCTTGTCTATTCTTCTATTGCTGTGTGTGTGTGCGGAGGGGGGGGGGGGTCGCGGCTAAGTGGGGGATTGTAAAAAGGGGTCGCCGAGCATAAAAAGGTTGAGAACCGCTGTCTAACACTCTTCTCCTGGCCTTGACCTTGATAAACCAACGAATACTGCTGTGGTACTGAACATCTGAATTTTTAATTTCCAAATCTTCAAGTACTGCCTATGTTTAGACACTAGCTCTGATACGTTTGCTCACGGGGATAATTTGGTCAATAACATGTTTGATATTCAATGCAGATTTGCTTAATGTAGCCTATAGATAAGAGTTTATTGTTGGGATAGTGTTCTTTAATTGTATTATCAAACTGAAGTTTTTCCCAGTCAAAGCACGGGCTCCATTAGATTGTTACACTCGCAATCTTATTCCATTACATTGACAATTGAAGACTTTCAACACAGTTCTTTCATAGCATTGAATAAATATTGGTTCGAGTTGAGTCTTTGACTGAATGTTTCGACATATAACCAATAAGAATAATCTTCGTTTCCTTTCAACGTTTTAGAATGATGTGTAGAGACAATGCGTTTTTTTAACCTCTTCATCGTAAGAATACAAAAAGTTTCAGTGGTTAATTTGATATCTTTTAAATTATTTTAGTATATATACATTTTTGTTCATATAATCTGTGCTCTGTAAGTATCTGAGTGCCGCATAAAGCGCTCTGGCGTGCGCATGTGGCAAGCGTGTCGTAATTAGCCTACATCTGGACTGTATTCTAACCCAGTTGCATATTTATATAATGTAAGTTCACGTGAGAATATAATATCATTTCACAATATCAATCCTGTGGATCGACCTTAATATATAATATACTGACCAGTTTTAATTTTATATTGATCCAGATCTAGACTCTAGATATCCATTAAAAAATATTAATTGCACTGGAAACAGTCTCAAATGATATAAACAAGACATTAATAGCGAAAATCTATTTATAGCCAAACACGGATTGCTAAACTAAGTTCACCTAAATGTGGTTATAGTAGATGATATACTTGCTTGATGTTTACAAGGATATATAGATCTAGGACACGCACAAACATACACACACAAAACAACAGGTTCCTTTTTATATAGATCTGAATCACTTGGCTAACTAAATGTAAGCTATTGTTTATAATAGACAAAAACATCAAACTAAATTGATTAACCTTCTACAGTTACAGATCTAGATCCAGTAGGATCGTCTTGCACTTGACTTGAAATGACCAAGAATAGAAAATGGAAATGAAACTGCAATCACGCCAATCGTGAGCTTGCAAAATAAGTAGAGCTTTTGTTTATCTAAATGAGGTCACTGCAGGGACAGCTAGTCTATATCTTTCCACTTTTCCTATTCAAGGTCAGGATGGTGAAAAAAAAGCTGTTATTATAGGATCAATTTAAGACTCTAGATCTATGTAGGTCCTATACATTTTAATAGCCTCCTTTGACTTTGTAAATAATAGATAGGCTAATATAGTTTAGATATAGACTACCATTGCTAAGCCGCTATAACACGTTTTAGTGATAGATATAGGCTATATATAGATTAAAATTTAGATATACGTTTAAATGGTAATTAACTGAGACTTGTACTTGTAGAGCTTTGGGATAAACGTTAGGCATGAAAAATGTCTCCTTCATCGAAATAAAAAATAGCCAATTAAATTGATTGATTAAATTTAGTTTATTTAGATATTGTTTTTGTCTAACTGCATATTTTAACGTAACTAGTCTACATCTTTTTTAAGCGTTTTAATTATTTTAAATAGGTCTATATTATAATACTAGATCTATATGGTAGATCTATGCCTATTTAAATCTATTAGATCAGTGAAAAGCTCAATTAGGTCTCATTATTGTAGGTCCAGGTTGCATCAAGATAGCATAAATCACAACACATGTGTAGTCATCGATTGGCTTCTCTGCTGATAACTGCAATGAAACTCTAGCAGCTATCATGGCCAATGCATCAGTAACTGAACCACAAAAAAATCAAAAGGTAATTTTAATGAATCTAGATCTATTTTTAGGTGAGTGTATCTTATAAAAAGATGATTAGATCTAATGTTTTAAACATTTGTGAAGGCCAAAAAAAGCATTATGCCTATCAGTATGTTTATTACTAAAATACAGGTCTTCCTATATACAGGCTTAAATTAATAAGGACTAAGAACACTTGACATATAGGCCTACATCCTATGGAACTTAATATGACACTAATGTCATTTATTATTTACTAATTAAAAAGTGCTTATCTAACACAAACTTAAACAACATGAAGCAATATTATATGATTATCTAGTTTTACTATGGCTTAGTACAAGTAGAGTATGTTTGTTTGAAAGAGACTTTAGTAAATTATTTTTGGGCTGGAATTATAGTAATTACTAATTAATCAATGTTTCAGTTAAAAATAACTCAATTTCATTTATCATCTATATTATAGTGGCCTGTATTTTCTTAAAAAAGGCCATGAGTGATCAGAGTGGAGACATATTTCAGGGTGATTTTCTTGTATTTGAATGCACAATGACCATTAATTTACATCCGTTGGTCAACTGAAATAACTACCACATAGATCTACATATTATTAATCATATAATATTCTATCATTTTAAATACTAGTCACCACCTTTTGTTAAATAGACCTTAAACACAACCACTATACAATAATAGCTACCACATTGTATTCATAAGGCAATTAGGATAAATTATGAATATTCAATTAGTTTAATCAACTTTGTTTCATCTAGCATGAATGACTGTTTCAAAACTTGTGTAAACTTAGATTTTTGTTATATAAATGTCTATTGCTTGGTCATTGTTATTGGAAATTTGAACGAATGTTTTATCTGTGCAGTATGCTGCTATTGAAAGATCAGATTCAGAAGCCAACCTCGTCGGTGATGTGTTGCCACTATGGAGAAAATTATGTTTTGCAGTTGGTGGAGCTCCCTATCAAGTCACTTCTACAGTTATTGGGTTCTTCCTTAATATCTTCTTGCTGGAAGTAGCACTGGTAATGGTTTCAACCTTTTCTTTTCTGTATTCCTCTTTAGATACATATCCAATGACTATATTTACACTTTTCTGTATTCCTCTTTAGATACATATCCAATGACTATATTTACACTTTTCTGTATTCCTCTTTAGATACATATCCAAT
The DNA here is from genome assembly GCA_030265305.1 of Biomphalaria pfeifferi. Taxonomy (NCBI): domain Eukaryota; kingdom Metazoa; phylum Mollusca; class Gastropoda; family Planorbidae; genus Biomphalaria; species Biomphalaria pfeifferi. The sequence goes on along the minus strand of JASAOG010000002.1, from coordinate 11,105,522 downwards.
GACTATATTTACACTTTTCTGTATTCCTCTTTAGATACATATCCAATGACTATATTTACACTTTTCTGTATTCCTCTTTAGATACATATCCAATGACTATATTTACACTTTGGATACATCAGCTGGGTGGAGAGGGGGAAACTGATGTGTGGATGACATTGATCAAACCTCAGCTAATTCCAAGTGAATTCATTTCATTTCCATGAGATGATCCATAGTCACTTTGTGACTGAAGGAGCCCATAATATTTAGCTGCATGTTAATCTTTTTGTAGTAATTATCATAAATTTTATCTAAAAATTATTATATTTCAATAATGTTTTTCACAGATGCAGCCTAGATATGTATCCATTATTTTGTTTAGTGGGAAAGCTTGGGATGCTATCACTGATCCAAGCATTGGTGTTTTGGTACAGAAGACTAACACACGATGGGGAAAAATGAGACCTTGGTATGAAAAAAAAATTGTCTAGATAACGCATGAACATTTTTTTTTTTTATTTTTTTTTATAATTAAAATTGTTTTGTTTTTTTATTTTAAATATTATTATTTATCTTTTTCTCTCATATTATTTTGTCTTATGTTTTCTTTTAACTTCCAGGATTTTATTTTCTGCTCCACTGGCTTGCACTTGTTATTTCCTTTTATTTTATATTCCTTGGGATATTACTACAAATGATAAAGGAAGCAATGTTGTCGATGCATCCGACTCATCCAAACTTGGATTTTACTTTGCTGCCTATTGTTTGTTTCAAGGATTTTTGACTGTAGGTCTTTATGTACATATGTTATAATTATTTATAGTTTTAATACAAAAATTACAACAATTTAATATAATAGAACTGATAAAACCATACTATAAGCTGTAGAAACTTATACATAACATATACATAACAGGAGAAAAAAAAATTTTTGTACACACTTCATTGTTTAAGCTGTCTGAGAGTGTTAGATATTTTTGAATATCTAAAATTAGTTTTTAAAAAATAATTTAATTACAGTTTTATTATGCTTTTATGCAAACATGCTAATTAAATCTTACTACCTATTATAGATTTGTATGCATGGGGGCAAAGCTAAAAATAGCTAACTTTTGTTGTGTATCTGTTGCACAAAGTAAAGATTAGGGCTGTGAGGTCTTCAGCACTGAACAATCCCTACGTTCTAAGCTCTTCCCTTTGTAGAACAAATTAATTTGAATATAAAGCTAGCAATAGACTTTCTCTTTATGTTTAAAACTTAGTTATAAACAAATGAGAAACTAACTAGCAGAAATAATTAAGATTTAATATGAAGATCACCTGCCATTGAGAAATTGTTAAAAAAAACAAAAGCTTCATTCTTTTTATTAAGTTACCAACAGTGAAGATCAATTTAGTGTCCTTGATATTGCTTAGTTTATAGTAAAAATCTCCAGTAAATGAAATACTTTTTAAAATAATATTTTCCAACCAATCATTGTTTCTTGACTGCATTCATTTAGTGTTTGCATGTGCCTTACACAGCAATGACAATGTATATCACCACGCAGCAGAAAGAAAGAGATGCTATTACATTTATTCGTAAGCATCTTTGTAAATATTATTATTTAGTTTTCCATACATCTTGTGATAATGTTCTGGGATTCTTAACTGTGTAGTAAGCTGACAGTGTTGTCTGTTATTTAATAGTGATTCTAGATTTAGTCACTTTACATAGCCCCTCCTTACAAAATCCTTAATAATAGATCACACAATCCAACTCCATCACAAATGGAAGTTCTCAATCAGACACAGCAGAAATAAATACCTATCACTGTTAATATTAATAGCAGGAGATGTAGAGTCAAATCCAGGGCCTAGATCTAAAGATAGATGCAACATCTGCAAAAAAGTATGCACCTTGAAACAGAAAGCCATTCAATGTGACACCTGCGATGAATGGTACCATGCATCATGTCTCCATATAAATACACCTGTGTATTATGCCTTAGGCAACAAAGACGCATCATGGCACTGTGTACTGTGTGGGTTACCTCAGTTTACATCAGGACTGTTTGATTCCTTTGATGCAGACACTTCTAACCCATACAATATCCTAAACACCATCCCAAACCAAACTCACCAACCACTAGCCAGATCCACTCCTGTTAAACCTAAATCTACCAAAATTAATACAACAGCCTCACTAAACAAACCCACTAAAGAAGTAATACCAAAATACCGTAAAACCTTAGTAATAAATTTTCAAAGCATTAGGAACAAAACAGCAGACTTAGAAATTTTATTAGAATGTGAGAAACCAGGCATAATTGCAGGAACAGAAACTTGGCTACATCCTGAAATTTATAATGCAGAAATTTTCAATAGTAATTATGAAGTTTTTAGAAAAGATAGGGCTGATAATCATGGAGGAGTTCTTCTAGCAATAAAAAACACTCTTATAGCAGAAGAAATTACCTTACCTAACTCAAAAAATATAGAATCAACATTTTGTAAAATTAATACCACCTCAACATCCCTAATAATAGGCAGCATTTACAGACCACCAAATTCTAGTTTAGAATACATGCAGGAACTATGTAATCAGATTACTACACTTAAAGAGACAAATAAAAATGCAGTTTTTTGGATTATGGGGGATTTCAACCTACCTGATATAAATTGGAAAACACTAACCATAGATAAACACCAAAACCTTAAGGACATAAATGAGCTTTTCATAGAAACTTTACACAACCTAAGTTTAGATCAAATCATTAAAAAGCCAAAGAGATTAAACAACACATTAGATCTCTTCTTAACCAACAGACCTGGATTAGTAGTTGATTATGATATTATCCCTGGTCTATCAGACCATGAGATCATAAAAATACACAGTCAGATAAAAGCAGTAGCCAATTCAAAACCCAAAAGAAAAATTATACTCTGGAATAAATGTAACCTAACACAACTACACCAAGCTGCATTAAACTTTCAACAAACATTCTTATTAGAAAAAAACATTAACCAACCAGTCGATGACCTCTGGAATTTCATTAAAAACCATCTTAAAAGCATTATAGAAAATCATATACCAACTAAATATACATCAAACAAAATAAATAAATGCTGGTTTAATAATAGACTAAAGAAGCTTTGTAAACAGAAGGAAAACCTATATAGAAAATTTAAAGAAACTAAGGCGAAAGAGTTTACAAAAAGTATATAAAAATTAAACACTTAACCCAAAAAGTAAGCAGACAGCTGCAGAGTGAATACATAAACAATGTAATATCTAAAGATAACAAAAACCTATGGTCATACATTAAGTCTAAGAAAATGGAAACAACAGGCATAGCGCCATTAAAAAATGAACATAACATAATACATAATGATAATGAAACTAAAGCAAACATCCTAAACAAATACTTTGCATCAGCTTTCTCAGTGCCAGGAGACAAAGACATATTACTGAATTTGAACCAAGTAGACAACATAGAAGATATAGTAGTACAAGAAAATGGAATTCAAAAACTATTAGCCAACACCAAACCAAATAAGGCGTCTGGACCTGATGGTATTCCAGCTAGATTACTCAAAGAACTAAGCAATGAGCTAGCCCCAGTGTTCAAAATACTCTTTCAGGCTTCACTTAACCAGGGCAGAGTACCAAAGGACTGGAAAGAAGCTAATGTCCCCCCCCCTATTTAAAAAAGGAGAAAAATTTGACCCAGGAAACTACAGACCAGTATCACTTACCAGCATCACATGTAAAATCCTAGAACACATAATATGTAGCAACATCATAAACCACTTAAACAAAATGTCCTCACACCATACCAACATTACTTTAGGAAATATAGATCATGTGAAACACAACTAATAGGACTAATTGATGATTTTTCTAAAGGTTTAGATAATAGTGAACAAATAGATGCTATCTTACTAGATTTTTCCAAGGCTTTTGACAAAGTTAACCACCATAGATGGCTTAAAAAATTAAAATATTTTGGCATTAATGATCCAAGATTTTCTGATAGGGAGAGAACAAACTGTAATAATAAATGTTATAATAAATGAAAAACTGTCATGGAATCCACATATTGATGAAACTATAAAAAAATCAAACAAAGCATTAGGATTTATTAAAAGAAATTTCTATAAATCAAATAAGAACATAAAACTAAAATGTTATTTAACCTTGGTTAGGCCAATAATAGAATATGCACCCTCCGTTTGTGACCCTTCAACTCAAGAAAAAACATTAAGAAACTGGAACAGACACAAAATAGAGCAGTGAGATTCATAACAAATGAATATTCACATTTGACTAGAGTAACACCTATAGTAAAATCACTAAATTTAGAAAGCCTTCAGGACAGAAGACTCAAAAGTAAAGTAGCAATTATACATAAAACACTGAACCATAATCTTCAAATACAAAAACAAAATTTAATAAAATACTCGAAAGACACAAAGATAAAGGCACATTCCTCGTCCCATATGCTAGGATAATTTTGTACAAGTACTCCTTCTTCCCTAGTGCTATTAGAGCATGGAATGGGTTGCCTGAGCTAGCCAGGAAAACCAGTGACTTGGCAGAATTTAAGTCATTGGTTATTATGCATGACGCGTAGGACATAATCATCTTCTTTTTTGAAGTAACGTCTGTATTATATAAGATGAGAAGAAGAAGATAAGATTTCAAATTGAGTCTTGACTTATTTAATCAAATAAACTTCATTTATAGAATAAACAGGCACAATAATATCTTTAAATTCTATGACATGATACAGTAAAATTGAAGCAATAAATCCACACTGAAAATGATGGGACTTAAAAATGCAAATTTACAATGACTGGTCCTGAACTTTCTTCTCTCCCTATCATATATATATATATGTAAAAGCCAATCTGAATTATCTGAGCTATATTTAACCCTCTAGAAGTGAATACTAAACTCCCATAGGGTAATATCACAGAACTTTTGTTGTTATTGGCCACAGGCCAGGCATCTGCCAACTTAACGATATTAGGTGTAATTAAACTTTTTTAATTGCCTTGAACATTTTTTTTTTACAAATTAGATGGTGAGGCTAAATCTTTGCATGTTAAAACTTATAAGTGTATATTTCTATCTTTTCTTTAAATTTGGTTAGTTTAATTTTAATTTCTTAGAAATTTCTTTTTTCCTTTTTTTTTAAAGGCATGGCATTTGAAGCTAGTGGAGTTTTATTGGCTGTTGTGGTTCAAGGTTTATTTGTTGGAGACACGAGGTGCAAGGGAGATGAGCAACATACTAATGGCACAAGTCTTGAAGTTCAGGTACAAGGAACTTATTATTTCATGTCGGAAATGATTTTCAACATTTAAAAAAAAAATGTTAATGGAAAGTTCTTAGTGATTTCACACACACAAATTAAACAAATCAAAAGTTCAAAGGTCAAGTAGCATTGTGGCACCCCGTCGGTCATTTGAACTTTGAAACAGAATCAAGCAATTAAATTATAGTGCTATTTTTTTTTTTTTATAATGACAAAATTCTACTTTGATAGTTTAAGACACAGAGATTGTAAATAGTATTGCAAAAGTTGTTAGCTTAGCATGTCAATAATTATTAATTATGAAACCTGCAAGAATAGTGTCAGTTTATTTTCATGTTGTTTGCTACTCTAAGATATTCATTAACATTCTATATGTGTTAGAAACTTTATTTCCACAACAATAAGTTCCTATCCAATATTATTAAAACACTTATGCTCATGACTGAATATACAAGGTCAAATGAAGTGATCTGCTCCAAAGGATCTCTTTCAACAGATTTGAGTACATTTTGTGCAGCGCTGTCATGTTGATCTGCTCACAGTGTGTAGATTAAAGAGAAACATTAGAAGTATTAAGGGATTATATTTTATCTTATATAAGGCAATATAAATATCAACTCAGGTGCCATTGTGCACTTACTGATTATTATTATAGCTTTTATATAGCGCTATTTTCAGGCTTATAGCATGCTCATAGCGCTTTGGTCCAATCTCATGTGCAGACCGGTGGGGGGGGGTGGGGGTATCTAGGAGTTGGTTTTCCGTGCTGCCTTTAGGCGCTCAGTAAACGCAACTCTGCCCAAGTCAGGTGTCAAACCTCGAGCCCCCTTCTAGGTAGCCGAGACAAGCCAAGTTCAAGATATAGAAGAAGTGAGCTGATAGCAGACTTCCTCTGAAACAGATAGCTGGAAAATGTTACAGAACACACATCTTAGGCCCAAAGAAAAGCCCTTCTCAAAGACAGGTGCTGAAGACAATGGCTTTGTCAGAATAAGATGTGACAAAATTAAAAGGACCCATTTGGGTTTGCATGGTCATGTGAAATACTGAAATGTTCTTTAATCTTCTGAATGGAAGACACCGCCTTAGTATACTTGCTTCTCTGAACTAAAACAGAAAACTTCAAGAATTAGCTTAACTAAATATAACAAGTCTTTAATTTGCTGAGCAAGAAATGTTTTGTTCAGATCTTACAACAATGTTACTGTTATAACTTAAGGGAGGCAACTCAAGGAGACATAGATGTTTATTTACATGGAGACATGACAAACATATATGACATCTACCTTGAGCACAGCATCATCATTTCATTCTAGACTTGTATGTAAACATCCTTCCTAGTCTGGTTTCTACAAGTGCGCACCTTCTGCACTAGCCTGGATGGCGGTGTGCACAGCAGAGTTATAACATTACAGTTAGTTGTGTTTAATTTGCTCTTTCTAGTGTAATTTTTTTTTGTCTAATTCAGAAAGAGGCTTACTTCCATAGTTCCATGGTGGTTGTCTCCCTTTATATGCTGTGCTGTCTAACAGTGTTTTTTGGAACCAAGGAGAAAAAAGGTTAACATTCGACTTTTAGGCATTTCTTCTAGAAGATTATTATGTCATAAAACCAAAATCTTGGTTTTTGGTAATGTGAAGGGCACCCAGCAATTCTTTTTCCTATATTTTAAGTTAGTTCATGAATGATGATGATTGCAATAGTATTATCAAATGTAAATAGAAATTATGGTTCAATGACATGTTCATTTTTTAATGCTTTGTTTGTTTAAAATGTAACTTTATAAATGGAGGTGTTTATGCAGTGGCTTTTGAGACAGGCAGAGGTATGAGCAAGTTTCTAACAGCATTTGCATGAGGGAAAAGTTGTAATGAGCTGCTCTTTTTGTGCATGTCTACTTTTAGGAAAAAGCCACTATTGATTTTGTGCTGTCCCACTGTCCATAAGCTTGTCAGGTTTAGATTTTAAAAAAACTTTTCTGGTTTCACAATATGCTTTTAAGCTATAGTGTTTTTATGGTCATTTTCAAATATCTTCTTATCTTTTAAGATACAGAGATTACTTCAAAAAAGAGATGAGTAGACTCTACATATGTGCCTAGGTCAGCCTAGTTGTGCATGTTAATCAAGGACTTAAATTCTGCTAAATCTTTGTTTTTCCTGGCTAATTCAGGCAACCCATTCCATGCAACTTTTATTCATGATTATCAAAAAAAAAGTTTAAAAACCTTTTACACATTAATTTTTAAATTTATGTTTGTTTGTTTTTTAAATAAGTTTTACAAAATTCATGCTATAAGCACTGGCTCTGGTCCAGTATCTTTTGTGGACCATTGTGACCTTGTATTATGGTTAGGTCATAAGACCAGTGACTTCTGCTGTACTGGCAAGTTAGTCCAGTGGTATTTCGTGGTCCCAAATTATACTACCTAGGCTATTAATTATAACCTCTAGATATGTAACTTATTGAGACATAAAAGTAATAACAGTGAGATTTCAGTTACAACTAATAAAGAGTTTATTTAGGAAAAAAAGAAAAAGATCATTAAAAGAAAACGGGCATAAAAATCAACAAAGACAAGTCAAATAATGAAAAAAAAAATCAAAATAGTAGGACAGGTTCAGTTCAACATAATCAAAGAACCACCATCACAGAGGCACAATAGTGTCTCCTCTCAAAAACAAAAGGATGGCTTACAATAATATAATACTGGTCCTAACAGTCAAATGACTGTCATCCATGAGACACACTACTGTCTCATATCAAGACAAAAGTTTGTCTTTTACATACTATACGACCCAAATCTGGTCTTTATAGAAAAAAAAACACATACAGGAAAGGATAAGAGACTAAGTATACATAATATTTACAAACTTATTAACAACAAATAAAGTCTACTTAGCTCGTTCTTGAAAAATACATTCCCATAAAGTGGCACACTCCTCTTGAGTAACACAGTCAGAGCACAACAACAAAACTATTATATAAACATTATGGAGATTTAGTTCAAAAATAATGTACAAGGGTCAGCTCAAAGACTCAAGAGAAAGTGGCCATTGCATACAATTAACAGAGACTTAAATTATGTATTACGGGGGACTAACTCTTATTGGAAAAAAAAGAAGCTACCCTTATTGTCTCTCTTGTCACAGCCAGTGAGGGAAGAGGGTATCCAGGAGAAGGTTTGCTTGCTACCTTTAGCTCACATCTAAACTCAAGTTTGGGATTCAAACTCCCCCTTGCCACTCAACCACACATCCATATTTGTACACCAACTAACAAAATTGCAACATTTTTTTTTGTTGACAGGTTTTATTGAAGAAAAAAAAGAACACACACTTGGGTTTTTCACTGGGATGAAAACTGTGTTTACATTTAAACCATATCTTTGGGCCTCACTTACATTTCTTTTCCTGACTATTGCAATACAGGTATTTGTTAGATATCATTTTATGCTATCTAGTACAATACAGTTATTTGTTAGACATCATTTTATGTTCTCAAGTACAATACAGGTATTTGTTAGATATCATTTTATGCTATCTAGTACAATACAGGTATTTATTAGACATCATTCTATGTTCTCAAGTACAATACAGGTATTTGTTAGACATCATTTTATGTTCTCTGGAATGTTTTATTATTGTAACCTTTTAACCTTTGTTAACTGTAGGCCACAGAAACAGATGACATTCACATCATCTGCCCCATAGATCACAAGGTCTGAAAAGGGAACTTTACTTTACGTTAATTATCTATTTGCTTTGAATTTGAGAATATTTATTGACTGTGTGATTGTATTTAAGGAAAGGAGCAACGTTGCATGAAGATTTTTTTATTGTATTTCTTGTAAGATTCCTTTATATAAAATTGATTTATATATTTTCCAAAAAGAAGGGAAGGGTGGGTGACAGTTCCTGTTGAAAATCAACGTAGAGAATATTAAATATTTCAATTGAGAAGTTAAAGAAAAGTCTGAGATTCTACACAGGACTAACTTTTTTTGTTTAGGGTAGGTGGGAAGTGGATACATTAAACTGTCCAAAAACATGTTTGTCTGTGTGTGTGAGTCAGAGGGGTATTATAAAACAAGTTATTCCAGTTTAAAACAAATCTTTCAGAACATTATGATAAGCAGAAGAAAAAAAAAGGGGGGGGGGGGATATTGAGAGAGAAAGAAGGAAAGAAAAAAAGCATGGACCATTGCTACATTGTAACAGATTTAAAAATTTGAACGCTAATTGTTAAAATATGGACGTTTATTTAGAACTTAAAAAAAGGAGAGGATTTCCTGGCCATTATAAGCAATAAAAAGCCTGAGAACAAATCAATGGGGCTAGTGGATGTCTAATGCTAGGATATTCATATTTTGGAAATATAATTTATTTTTTTATTATAAATCAGATCTGTGTAATTTTAACTACTTTGTAATTTTAACTACTTGCTGATTTGACTAACTTTGGTCTCAGATAGTTCAAGGAAACATTGCTTTATACTGTACTCATGCTCTGAAGGAAGGGGAAGACTTTTCTAAATTTGTTTTTGTTTTGTTGGTGAGTAAAAGTGTTTTAATAAAGTTCAGTTCAATGTGACTATATAGATAAAACATTAACCATGTAACAATAGTTATCCTTGCACTATGGCATAAACAGGGGAATTTCTTATTTATAAAATTATTTCATTCCATAAAAATTAAAAAATATTTGGATTTTTTTTCTTACATTGTAATATTTTTTTTCAATGTAGATCATTTCTATAGTGTCAATGCCCCTCTGGCATTTTGTGAGTCAGAGATTCGGCAAGAAAAATGCTTATGCCACAGGAATGGTGGTAAGTAAACATTAGAATTCAACAAATTCACAATTGAGGTTGTATATAACAAAAGTTATAGATCTATTAGCAAACAGTAAAATTATAAATAAGTTTATATATATTGATTAGCAGTTACTTTTAACCTAATGCTACAATATTCTTATGGTTAATTTCTATTTCTTAAAAAAAAACAACCATTTAATAATAATATAGTCATTATTCTCTTGTCACGATGTGCTCATTTATTTTTATCTATTGTTCCCCAGTTATTTATTCCACTTCTATTTGCTCAACTGTACTTACCTTCCAAATCAAAAATAATTTATTACTTTGTCAATGCCATCGCAGGATTGTGTATTTCTGTCAGTTTTCTATTGCCTTGGTAAGTCAACAGGATTTTTTTTTCTAATGCCCTTATAATCAAACATGACATCAACTTTTTTCAATCTTTATCAACTCTTCTATTATTGATGGTGATGGAAAGTTATTTAAAATTGTAGAAAACAAAGTTAAAACATGACAGTGTTTGTTTCCCCTTATTAAGGATGCTGTCGATCTCAATGCATTAAGAATAAATTTTTTATTGACACTCATTTGTCATTGCATGCATAGCCTTAGTGAGCACTCATTGGCTTGACACTAATTTTTGTGATTAGTCACACTATCTTAATATAGCATGTGTAACATTTATAAATAGATCTAGTGGTGTGACATTCGTATATTTATCTTAAGTTCATAACTATTTCCCAAAAATTATATTTTTTAGGTCAGTATTGCCAGATGTCCTTGACCTGTACATGCTTGAAAAGGGACTTCGTCATGACGCACTTTTTTATTCATTCTATGTTTTTTTTAATAAACTGGCATCGGGCGTGGCACTAGCTGTATCTCAATTGGCTCTTGAGTAAGTCAACATTGAGCAATAGATTGTATGAATATTTACTATTGTTTGTTTACTTTCTGTTGGTTTTCAGTTCACTGTTCATAATGTTTTTTTGTAATTAGATTTGGAGGTTACATTTCTGGAGAGTGTCAACAGCCAGACTCAGTGGGTGACACATTGCGTTATCTAATAGCCCCTGGTCCAGTGATTCTCATGTTGATGGCCTTATTTTGCCTGTACATGTACCCCATAGATGAAAAGAAAAGGATCTGGATCAAAGAGCAAATCACAAATAAAACCATTGAGTGAGTACATCAGCACTAATCAAAGACGTTCTAGAAAACATTTGTTAATTCTTAGGGTTATTTTATTTATAGCCTTATGAAATCTATAAGAATAAAAAATTGAAGATGAAGAATTATGCCTCTTATTTAAGGACTAAGGTAAGCACACTGCATATTGACAAACTATAATAAATAAAATTTGGGGCATTCTATGTGGCTCTGACCAAAAGTTTTTTAAACAGCTGCCAAATAATTGACCTGAAAATCTAGGGAACTTCGATGGGAAGTTTTACCCAAAAATTTAAATATGGCTTGTGTATAATTAGCCAAACAGTTTCCTCCGACTAAATGATTTTTTAAATTTTATAGCCAATGTGTAAAACAAAATTCTAATTATTGCTGTGCTTTTCAGGGTGGATAATAAAAGTCTGAGATCTGTGGATGTAAGTCAAAGCTATGAAAGTTTCAAGCCAGTGACAGATACTTTTATGTGATGGTAGAGATAACACGTTTGCTTACATTTCATAGAAACATATTTAAGTTTGTTGTTTTGTTTGAAATACTGAAGTAGTTTTATACACTTTACTGAGGCAGCTTTATACTTAAGTAATTCAGATCAACACACGTGTTAATCTATAACATTCTTAGGTACCAGCATGCACAAATATAGGGCAAATCTGAAAATGAATGTATTGCATAAAGCTCTCTTAAAGCCTGCCAAACGGCAGGCAATTGTTATTACCCATGCTCTAATGTTAATCCTATGTGCCTTATAACAACAGTATTACCTAATGTACTAGTGTTCAAAAACCTTTCTTTTGTATTTTTCATAATGATTGAGGATCATCAAAATGTTTCAATCTTTCTGTTTTCAATTGTGGATCCTTGATGAAATAATTCACAGAAACTCAGACAACACTGAAACACAATTAACAAAGAAACAAAATCATTTAAACACTCACTTAAACATTAATTAGCTGAACTCAGGACAGTAGACTTTCAGAATGTAAAAGCCCCATTATTATAGAATTAAATTTAAATAAATAATATTATCTTATCACTAAGCTTTCATTTATGAAACTGACTTCTACTCTTCTTTTTGATAAGATTCATGAGTCAGACAATTCCACCAGTCCATGTAGTCATCCAAAAATTCTCTTAGTTGTTTTATTAGAAATTACAAGCAAGTGTGGCGTTATCGTAATATTAACTCTTCAAGACCGTAATGACGCTGACAGCGACCAGTCTCCCGGCCATGCTAACGTAATGACGCTTCCAACGTCCGATCACTATTTCCCTATTTACTTCTTTTTCTTTTCTAATCCACGTTTTTAATCCCTTAAATGGTTTAAATCTTAAAACGCGTGTGGAAGTTTAGCCTCAAAACATCAGAATTGTAATTCCAATTTGTAAGCACTCATTGTAAAACAGCTCAGCCCTTTAAGGGTTAAGGAAACGTCAGAGGGGCCATTTTGAAAGTTTTTTCCTTCTGATACTTTGTTGATCTAAGCTGTTTTTATTGTTCTAAATATTTTTTTTTGTAAGTGACTTGTGAATTTTTTGTTTTTTTGCATCAGACATCATGGCTGACAGGCCTTCTTGCCGTTTTACTGCTGATCAGGCTCTAAATATCTTTTTAGATACGAATGATAGTGACATGAGTGAGTTAGATAGAGATTCTAGAGCTAGAAAGTTATAATGAATGCGATTTTCAGACTCAAGCGAGTCTGATAGTGAATTATTCATCCCTAGATCTAGTAAAAGTAGTAAACGAAAGGGGGCGTCGCACCAGCCAGGCACTAGTAGATCTAAAAAGAAACCTCACTAAAAGTGTAAATATTGATCAAGTTTTACAAAGTTATGTTTTTTAAATAGATAATTGGATAGAGTTTAATATTTCATACAATAATAATGATCGAGGAATGTTGGAATATTCTTTTTTTACTTGGAAAAGTCAGTTTTTAAAGATCAAATTTAAAAAAAAATTTTTTCATGTCTGAAATTACCAAATTTTTTTTTCCAGTGACTATCTATAACATTGAAAGATAAATTATGTTGTAGTACATTCAATTTCCAACAAAATTTTATACAACATGTCTATGTTTTAACAAACAGAAAAAACAGTAGGGCGTTTATAAAAAGTCTTATGTGATAAAAATTGTGGGGAAAAAAAATAATTCCGGTAGAATGAGAAAAAAATTACGGTTTTTAAGAGTTAAAAACTGTGCTTGCCATCTTGCCCTGTGACAGTGTTATTGTAATATACATAAATGTAAATGGTTTTTTTAAATTTTTCACTGATTGATTTATTTTTGTTATAATGGTTGTTCATTCAATATTCTCCCTTTGTTGTTGTTATTATATTTGTTTTCTCTTAGGCTGTTGTTATTTTACTGCAAAATGTGTAAATTTGTTTTTTTATTTTTATTTTATTTTGTTTTGAATAGTTTTATCCTATTCTCTATTTTATTTTTTTTTTCTGAACATTTAAATAATATATAGCATTTAACATGTGTACATTTTGTATCCATTTTTTTTTTTTTATATTTTGTCAGCTGTGCAATAATCTAACAAGTCTCATGAACTTGAAGAGCTTGCATTTTTTGTATATATATTTGATTTTTTTTACTTTGAATTAATTAAAGATATGTTTCAGATTTACTTTTTTAATTATATTTGTTAAATTTCAATTAATTGATCCACTTAATTTTTAATTTAATATTGATATTTGAATAATAAAATAATTAGATGATTTCATTTTTTCCTCTTTTTTTTTTACTCTTTGATTTGTTATAAAAATAAAATTATCTAATGTTTTTTTTTTTGTTGTTTTGTATATTTGAGATCAACTGTTTAGATCATTTCTATATTTATGAGATTAACTGTTTAGATCATTGGTTTTCTATCTTTTTAGATTGGTGACCCTATATACTATTTATTACCATCTGGCAACCCCTAACTTGAAAAATAATATTCTACGGCCATCTCAATTAACTGCGCTATTAATAATGTTATAAAAATCAAGATCATAATGTAGATATCTGATATGCATTTCCCAAACCTAAATTATATTTTGTTTAAAATACATTTCTGCTTATAATTATAAAGTTGTAAAAAAAGGAAATTTAATATTTTTGATATCATTTATTTATTTTCTATTGTACTTTCCCCATATTCATGTTCTATACTTATGTGACTATTTAAAAAGCAACATATATATTCCAAAAATAGCCAAATGTCAAAATTTCAAGTTTTACATTTTAAAAAATCCAAAATTCTGTTGCAAAACTCCCATTTGATCCCAAAATGGGTCGCGATTCACAGGTTGAGAACCCCTGGTTTAGATAACTTCTTTTTTTATGAGATAAACTCTTTCTTTCATGCTTTTTTGTCTTTAATTTTTTAAAATTATTCTCTGTATTTTTTATATTTTTTTTTTGTAAAAACTTGTTAATAAAAGTTTGTTTGGTTTTGCTTCCTTTTATGTTTTTTTTTTTTGTTTGTTTGTTTGTTTTTTATAAGTGGGACATGGTTGTTATGTAAGGGTAATAGGTCAATTAATAACAAATTAATTAATTAATAACAAATAAGGATTAGAGTTCGTATACTTTTATACTTTGTTATATATATATATATATATATATAAACTGAATTAAGGGAGATAAATATTCTTTTCAAGTATGTCTTTAAAAGATGAGTTGTCTACCTTGTAAACGCTTCAAAGGCTATTTACATCAGTAAACAGTTAAAGAGTAAATACTACAGTTTTCACTACCCTGTTCCATTAGTAAGTAATATATTAAAATAACATAGAAATCATTATATCCATGACAAACTAAATTGGTTATTTGGTACTATTTATTTTTTGTAAATTTTAGAATCACCTTTACTATTTAACCCTTGGTCATCAATACCTATTTGTACATTATAATTAGTCAGGATTTATTTCCATCAGAATATTAATTAATATTATGTGCATATCTTTATTTTTCTACATTATTAGCAATATAGTTGTAGAATCGTAAGTGTAGTCATGCTGTAATGTATTTCTGAAGTATCTGTTGGTCAAGAACAAGTGTAAGCCCAAGAGAGAGAGAGAGGTGACAGTTGTAGAACAAGATGGTGCATCTAATAATGTAAGAAAACCTGGTGGTCTTCCAAGACAAAACAAACAAGTTTGACACTTTTCTTTGTACATTGAAACAAAATACAAAAGATTGTGTTTTTTTTTTTTAAAGTTGTTCCAAGACAAAAAGACGGTTACCGCTCATTGAGCTCCCTAAATATGTTTGTACAATTGAACCAACGCTTTGAGGATGTTTTATCTACAATGTATATATAGAAGCTTGTTTTATTAATGAAATAATAGTTTGCGAAGTATTGTTAAATTAAGGCACCTTTTATTTTGCATATTGTTTTAACTAAGAGCAAATTTCTTCACTGCTTTCTTCAAGTTCTTTACTCAATATGATGCCCAGTGGCTGTTTAAATTTTTTTTTAAATTTTAATAGCAATACAATTACAGATTAAAAGTTGAAATTCAAAATTTGTTTATTAGACATAATTTTCAAACCGTTGACGTCTGTAAGATGAGAAAATGTGTAGGGTGGAAGACCACCTGGGAAGTTACCGGGAGGCAGTCTGCCACTGAGTATAAGTATTGCGTAAGTTAAGGAGTTAAAACATATCTTGGGGGCCTCTTTTTTTCTGAAACACCAAGGGCATGCATGTTTCGATTATACAATGATACCCTAACATAGTTTACTATCAAACATTGATTAGTCTTAATTGACTGTTAGCCTCGCAAAGATAGCTCGGGAGAGGCGCAATGGTGTTCACACTGCATGACGTCATCAACTTCAAGTCTCCTGGACCTAGCGGAACTGTGTCAAGTGGGTTCTCGCTTTCATTAGATGCTGAGATGGCGTAATGTCATTATCTCCGTTGTATTTAACATTGTAGGGCGTCTCAAACCCGGATCGATGGGGAAAATGATAGTTGGATGTCTGAAGAAGCTTTTTTTTTTTTTATACAATGCGCTTCCACCAAAAACACAAAACACGAGTGTAAGGTATTGAATGTACATTCTTTTATCCACTAGATCGAACAGAGAATTGAAAAAGAAGTCCCTAATCTGAAATGATAGAACTTTGAAAGCCATTAATAGCTTAAATGGTAATACGTGATGTATGTACTATAGGAATCACTTTGTCACAACTGGCTACCCACCTAGGAAAAGAAAAACTCTGAATTGAAACCTTCGCTGCCTTGCAACTCTACCCACACATGGGAAAGGCTTCGGGTGTGGGGGGAGGGCATAGTTTCGAAAATGGCTAATGCCCTCATTTCAATGGATGATCCATAGTCGCTTCACGACTGAAGGAGCTCATGCTTCCGTGATATAATGTGTAAGACTTACATTTGAATAGAGCCTATATGATCAAATATCTTGATATTATTTCTGAGATATTTGAAATCTTGCTCATTTCATTGGAGCTGTCAGTTTCATTGTTGCAAATTGCGTCATGAACAACGAAACTTTGGAATCAAATGTTTGACATTAAGTTCCTAAGCTATTGGTGGAAAGCAATGTTGATAAAAACAAAGTTTGTTTTTGTTTTGTTATTGCCTAGTTTTAAAATGACGTTCAAACGTTCCCCATCAGCGAGTCTCGCAGCACTAGAACATGAGTGCACATTAAAGACAGACGTTTTGTGATGTTTTCAAGCATATTCAATATGAAAGAGAAAAATGAAGTTGTCATAAGAAGTAAATAAAACAGAGAGAGATGCTGGCTGGTGCCGAGTAAATAGAGAGAGAAAAAGAGAGAGAGAGAAAGATGAGAGAGTAAGCCTGTTGGACCAAAAAAAAGTGTAGCGTGGTGGGTGGGGTCGGAGGACCAGGGGAGGGACCAAAATGTTATCGTTCCACTTTCCACTGCCATAACCAGGAGAGGGGGGTTTGAAGACACGCGTAGTCCATAAAACAGCCACTCATTCAACTTCTGTAGATCTGTTTAATGCGCAAGGCCTATCTTTATTTAGCTCGCCTTTTACTTTGTCAGTTATACGATGACATATTTCTTTTAAAATCAGTTTCTTCTCTCAGTCACTTCTGCGTTCAGTCACGTTCATGCGCTTCTTCTCTCCCCTCTGAACTCTGTTAGTACTTGACCGTCTCAATCCATTTCCCCTTCATTGACCAGTTGAACGAAACAAATAGAGATAAACAATTGTAATAACGAAATTCGATGTATTCAGTGTTAGAAATATGGAAATATTAACAAGTAGTAGTATTACACAAATAAACAAGCATTTAGTCATTTTTCGAACATTTTAGCATTGCAGAGTAAAAGTCTAAACTTTTTTGCTTTTTATTCTCTTGGAGCAGATATTAATGTGTATGTGTTTCTTTCAATGTACTGGACTGGACTGGACTGGATTTTGTCTATTTCCAAACCTCTCATAATCTTCCTTTTTTCATTGAATTAAGTTATGGTTTTCTTTACGTTCCATTAAATCAGGGGTTCTCAACCTGTGGTTCCCTTGGGGTTCGATTGGCGATTTTCCATGGGTCGCCTAAGACCATAAGAACAAATATTTGTTTTCTTTTAAAAAAAATGACATTATACACATTTTTCAAGGCTATTAACTTAAAAAAAAATATGATTGTCATTCGAGGATAGACATTCGAACATCTGAATCCAATTCATTTGATACATAAATATTGCCGAATCATAGATATTATTTCTATTATTCATTTGGTGAAGATTTACGCACGTAATTGAAAAAGCTTATTCGTTTATAATTAGTAATACGCCATTATGTTATTGAAGGTAATATGAAAATGGATCTCTCGAAAAAATGAACGTCGAGATGAAATATAATGAAGATTATTCACCAATATGGTTTGACTTGACTAGTTATAGCCAGACTTGAACAATCACAATACGTCATTTCTAACGAAGTTCTATTCTCAGAGTCTGTCAAGGCCGTACACACTGAAACGTCATTTTGTTAACAAACAACCGAGCTTTGCCTGCAAAGAAATAACAGTATTATAGTTGTAAAGTTGACAGAGTCAAGAAAGCCAGGGTATAGAAATGATGGCGATTTTAAAGACGAGTTTGCTAACCTGTTCAAACTACAGCACTTGATGTACTTGACAAAATTTGTTTATTACTGGAAAAGAATAAATGTATTGGAAAAAATATTTATATTGTTTGCAAAGAGGCTGCGCTAAGTCTGCTTGATTGTTGGGTTAGAGTTCAAATCTGGTACAGAATGAGTCACCCGAAAATCATCGGAACTCACTGTATATAATTCATATAAAAATATGATTAGTTTCCACAAGAAGTCATAAAAAAAAAGAATTTAATGGGGAGGGGACCTGATTATAGTTGGGGAAAGTAAAGGCGATTGGTCTTGTGCTGGCTGTCACGAATCGATATTGTGACCTAATTCTACCTCTTCCCAGAAACCGGGGTCAGGTCAAGGCAGTAGCAGAACAAACACGTGTATAATTACAATCATCCAATCAGTAAACGAGGTCAGGAAAAAAGTGGCACATGTCAGTTTCTAGAAGGTCATAGCTTGTACTTATCAGTGTACTTGTCAGCGTACTTACCAGTAGTGTACTCATCAATGCACTCATCAGTGTACTCATCAATGTACTCAGCAGTGTACTTAGAAGTGTACTCAGTAGTGTACTTAGCAGTGTACTTAGTAGTGAATTCATCAGTGTATTCATAAGTGTACCATGATTAATCGAAATATGAAAATTCCCTGTAAGTTGGCGTTCAACACTTTTATTTGTCTCATAATGTCAAGTTCTTACAACGCCTATCTCTCTCTCTCTCTCTCTCTTTCCTCAAATGTGCGTGCCTCTAACATTTGGACATGTTTTTCTCAGGTTATTCCCCTCAGAATGTATGGATACAGCAAACCACGCCCACGAGCCTTACCGCCCTATGAGGACACTGTGTGTTTGTCTTCCTACGTGTGTGTGTGTAAGTGAATCATCAGAATCCATGCCATCTCAGTGTTGAGTTTCGTGGTGACGAGATAGTGAGAGCTGATTCCCACAATCAGAAATAGTCAGACAAAGCGATCAATCAGAGCTTATCCAGTTTCATTGGTTTCTATAGACTTGAATCAAAATGACCACAGACCACTGAACATTTATGCTAACAAGCATCACTGACCACAGAACGTGTGAGGCAAGGCAACTGACCACAAAACGTTTTGGCCAACAACGCAACTGACCACAGAACGTATAGACCAACAAGGGCCACCGACCATAGAACGTATAGACCAACAAGGGCCACCGACCATAAAACGTGTAGACCAACAAGGGCCACCGACCATAGAACGTGTAGACCAACAAGGGCCACCGACCATAGAACGTGTAGACCAACAAGGGCCACCGACCATAGAACGTGTAGACCAAGAAGGTTCATTATGTACAGAAAGTGATGTTACACATAAAAGAAGTCACAACCTAACTATCTAGTCGAGTGGTCTGCGCTCTGCACTGTCGTTCAGTGGTTTCAATGGTCCCGGGTTCGAACCCTGCTATCCCTTCTGCGATATATGTTTATATATGTTTATATAGTGTTAGTGAATTAGGTAAGGGGAAACAATTTCAAATGTTTGACATGTTTCAGATGTTCCTTCAGAGTTAAAGTTCATCTTCTCCCAAGTGCAGACCTCCAGCAGTAAGACGAGAGATAGCAGCGAGGGCTAGAGCTCGGAATTATTCTCAGTAACATTCACTCGTTCTGAGATGATTCTTTGTTGAACCATATTCGAATGTCAAGATTTTGACGGAAGGCACGGCAACCAAACACAGCACGGTAAAGTATGAAACAGATTATATGTATCACAAATGAGATTGGACCAAAAGCGCTTTGAGCATGCTATAAGCATGAAAGTAGCGCTATATAAAAGCTATAATAATAATATCAGCAGTTTACCCTGCACACTAATTATCTGGTAGGCGCCACACAGCAAAGGAAAGAACACACTTGTAATTAAAAACAACTTCCACACTTTTATGTACACAGCGAATCTGTTCTGAAAACTGTGCAATGAACTAAAAAACAGTCAGAGAAAAATATTAAATAAACACACACTTTCAAGCAGCGTTTCACGCTTTGCTTTAACATGTGTTAATCATTCTTTAGAATTCGTAGGCATTCTCTGCAATCCCTAGGCAAAGTATGAAATAGTGTAAAGTACTCCCCCCCCCCCCTTTTTTTTCTCAAAATCCAGGCATCACGCAAACACCGACTATCCCTCAGTTACATACATGGGTCAAATGTATTTTTTTTTTTTACTATTTTGTTCTAAACGAGTATACGTTGTGGAAAGGATTTTTTTTAAAGAAGGCGGTGGCCCGAAACAATTAGAGATCTACAAGTCTATTTTTGAGGCCCAAGTCTGATGGGACTTAATTTTTTTTTGCTAAACAGAGTTATACTGGGACGTTTGTAGATGAAAGCAGATGCTATATCCAGCCAATAGTCCACGGTTCAAATTCTGCAGTGAATTTCAACACAAGACATCGAAATATAAGTTTTAATCAGTAGAGGAGCAAGTCAGTGTAATGGGTCATTGGGTTGTCCACATTGTGTCCCGTCTCTACCGTCTATACGAGAAAGAGAGAAAGAGAAAGAAATTCAAAGTGAGAAAGAAATGGAAAGAAAAGATGAAACTGAAATAAAAGATAGAGTGAGAGAGAGTAACAGAAATGGAAAGATAGAGAGAGAGAGAGTAACAGAAATGGAAAGATAGAGAGAGAGAGAGAAATGAAAAGCGACGTAAAGAGGGGTAACAAATGGAAAGAGAGAGAGAACGAATGTGGGGGGGGGGGGGGGAGACTAAAATGACATTGATAATTTAAAAAAATATAATAGTTGTTTAATGTTTCAAATGTAACCCCTGGAGGCAGGGAGGGGGGGGGGGACAAAACAAAGTTCAATGACCTTCACTCTATGTATAAATTAGGACTACAAAGGTCAACTAATTATTTTTTCACACACACACACGCGACTCTCATGTCTTTCTTTAGATAAGAGAGAGGACCTATTTAACTGGAACACTTTTTATCTTCCATCTCCTCAATAAATGACTTTACCTCCTTCTGCAATTACACCTCCATGTCTCTCTCTCTCTCCCGCTTTCTTAACGTACTCACACACATGCACACTTAACGCCGCAATGCACACACAAACACACACACACACATCGTGAGCAATGTAATATCAGCGCGCGATGTCGCTGTGAGCGCAAGACCGAGAAACAGTTCAAGGGGACTGAACTCTCTCACTCGTCTTTCCCACACATCCAACTTTTTTTTTTGTGTGTTTACAAACGATCCCAGATTTTTTTGTCCACTTGCAAACGTTTGTTGTGGGGTGCGTGAAAATTGAGTCACGTGATTTCCTCCGATCGTTTTTTCTCTGACTTCTAAACAGAGAGAGCAGTGAGGATACAGTTCGAAGGACACATCGGTGCATTCTTGTTTTGGTTGATTTAAATATTCTAAAAGTTACTGGAGGAACACATTGGACAGCAATGGGAAGATCACGTTTAAAATGTGGCCTGTTTTCTCACTTCTGTTTAATGCTGATTGGATTTAACTTTGTTCAGGCCGCTAGAGCAGGTCAGTGGACAGTAATGATAAATGACTGAACTCTATCAAATCTCTTAGACCTCTAGTCTCTAGATCTATTATCTCTTTAAGTATAGAATCTAAAAATATTTAAAGAGCTAGCTCAATGTTGGACTGGCGAATTATACAGATCAAAAGCTTATTTAACAGTTATTAGGAAAATATAAGGGCAGACTCGTAATCATGATATATTTCGAGTTCAGGACAGAATGTCCGACTCAAGGCTAAAAAGTAAAGTAGCAATAAGATACGAAAGATTGAACCATAATTTACAAATACTCAAAACATAAGCGAATAAAACACTCAGAAAACACACAGATAAAGGTTTTTATTTCTTATTTTCGATGAAAGGACAAATTCGTACAAGTGCTTCATCATTAGTACCATTAGAATATAGAACAGGTAGTCTGTTTCAAAAAGGAAAATTAATGACTTAGTAGAGTTTAAGTCTCAAATTAACATGCAAGACCAAATTAACATATCATTTCGCGTAGGAGTTCATTTTCTTTTTTGTTTTAGTGAATTTCGATAATTTATAAGATAAAATAATTTGAAATGGTGAAAACACCAGCTGAAACTGGATATAAGATAATTTTATTTGTAGATCTTTTCATGTGAATGTACCTAAATTTAGAAAATGAAATCAAGACATTAAGTGCATGAGCACTTAATGAGTCTCTAACATTCATGGGTTCTAGATAAGTAAAGCTTTGAATTGTTGATCTAAATTTTACTTTGACCATAAAGTTAAGCGAAGTTCCATAAAGATTTTTTCAGTGGCTCGGGGTTGAGTTTGAGAATCACTGAAAAATACAAAAGTAATTTCTACTAATAAAATTACTTTTGTTTAAGATTTAAGGAGTTAAAAAAAAGGTATTTGTTTTTACTCTAATTGTAAGCTGTAACATGACTTCTGCTAAGACTATTGCTGCTGTCCAAGAAAACATTGCCCCAACTGGCCATAAGATAAGCCTTTGTATTGATTTTTGCGTGGTCTGTCTGAGGCGAGTTAGTCAGCTTCTGGCGTCACTAGGACAAGAAAAGATCACGTCTGCTTCCTGAGTCAGACAAACTATACGATGTTCTGAATCCATCCGTTTGTTAATAGAGACTTTATGGTGCGGTTTGAGGAGTCAATCTAGATGTTTTGTTTATCTTATCTTATATAATACAGACATTACTTCAAAAAAGAAGATGATTACGTCCTACGCGTCATGCATTTAGTCATGCATATTAACCAATGACTAAAATTCTGCCAAGTCACTGGTTTTTCTGGCTAGCTCAGGCAACCCATTCCATGCTCTAATAGCACTAGGGAAGAAGGAGTATTTGTACAAATTTGTCCTAGCATATGGGACGAGGAATGTGCCTTTATTTTTGTGTCTTGCTGAGTATTTTATTAAATTTTGTTTTTGTATTTGAAGATTATGGTTCAGTGTTTGGAGGCTAAATGTCTAGGTATCTGTAAAGCTCTCTAATATTATTAGAGAATAATATAATTATATTATATTATTAGTATCACATATTTTAAAAGGATAAAATAATTAAAATAATAAAGTCCTTGGACTTTACCAGGAAAAAAATCACACTAAAATTAAATATTTGTTTTACTGTGTTCAGGCCAAATATCTGAAACGATCACTCGTAATACCAAACACAATTCTAGATCTCATCTACAAACAACAGTTTTTCTAGGTTAATCTGTGTTGTTATCTAGGTCAACATGCTAAATGATGTAGCATTTAATGAAGGCTTCCGATGCATATTTTCTAGTTTCTGTTTGGTAACTAGAAGAATGAGCTTTGCTTTCTCTGAATTTAATTTGTCAACTTAAAAGAAAACATTCGCAATAATTAATCGAAATTCTTGTGTAATGCAAACGACTGTCAATACAAGAGGGTATTAGATTTGGTTCAAACATTTTATATAGATAAATGTTGCTAGACTTTATGTTGCCGAGGGTGGAAAATATAGAAAGGGGTGGGTGTACAGATGTCAATACAATTAGAGATAAAACTCCTTTGACCACGATGCGTACAAGATTGTTATCGGAAGACCGCAGTTCAAAACCTACACCGTTAGTTATTTCCCAAGAGTGCGAATCTAACTCAATTGGATCAATGCCCAAGTCTTTTTCAACGCGTGGACCTGACTATTCACACTGCTAAAAGGGTGTGACACTCTTCCACTAAGAAGGTTGAAGTATTTGACTGCATTCGTTATGCGGCCCCGTGACCTAAGCGCGAGGTCAACGGTTGTTTTTTTTTCTTTCTTTCTTCGTTTCGGTGTCAAAAGTGACACATCCGGACATTGGTGCTGGCACACTTTCTTCTGGACAAGAATACTTGCTGCTAAATAGGGGAAAGAACTACACAATTCTAGAGGAATGACTATGATATGTGTATTACTGGCACAGTCACTAGACAGGTTTTTTTCCTTTTTTTGTGACAACAAAAAGATGACTATTCTTGAATTATATTTTTAAAAGACCTACTTATTAAACTATATAAAGTGACAAATATTATATGGCCATCACGTGCGATTTTTTATATTTTATATTATTCGAATCACTGCTGTTATAAATTAATTGGGTGTCGAACTTTGTTACAATACATATTAATCTGTGGCACACAATCATGAGATGGACAGTTCAAGTAGAATCAATCAATCAAAGCTCAGAATGTGTTGTTTTTTTCTATGGAAAGGAGCTTATGAAGATATTTTAAGGAATAAGCTAGTGCTGAAGACTTTGCTCAGATCGTAAGGAAAAAATATATAACAGCAAAACAATGAAACCATAAGAGTCAAAACTTGAGTTAAACAGACGATAAAAAAGAGAGAGGCGATTGCTTCCCTTTAATCATTTTATAGATATGTTATTTTAATGAACAGAGACTTTGTTGAGGTGTATACTTCTCTCCCCCCCCCCCTCTCGATTTGATTGTTTGCACTTGGTCGTGTAGCCTGTCAGTAGAGTAGGACTTGTTTGCACTTGGTCGTGTAGCCTGTCAGTAGAGTAGGACTTGATTTGCACTTGGTCGTGTAGCCTGTCAGTAGAGTAGGACTTGTTTGCACTTGGTCGTGTAGCCTGTCAGTAGAGTAGGACTTGTTTGCACTTGGTCGTGTAGCCTGTCAGTAGAGTAGGACTTGTTTGCACTTGGTCGTGTAGCCTGTCAGTAGAGTAGGACTTGTTTGCACTTGGTCGTGTAGCCTGTCAGTAGAGTAGGACTTGTTTGCACTTGGTCGTGTAGCCTGTCAATAGAGTAGGACTTGATTTGCACTTGGTCGTGTAGCTGTCAGTAGAGTAGGACTTGTTTGCACTTGTTCGTGTAGCCTGTCAGTAGAGTAGGACTTGTTTGCACTTGGTCGTGTAGCCTGTCAGTAGAGTAGGACTTGTTTGCACTTGGTCGTGTAGCCTGTCAGTAGAGTAGGACTTGTTTGCACTTGGTCGTGTAGCCTGTCAATAGAGTAGGACTTGATTTGCACTTGGTCGTGTAGCCTGTCAGTAGAGTAGGACTTGTTTGCACTTGGTCGTGTAGCCTGTCAGTAGAGTAGGACTTGATTTGCACTTGGTCGTGTAGCCTGTCAGTAGAGTAGGACTTGTTTGCACTTGGTCGTGTAGCCTGTCAGTAGAGTAGGACTTGTTTGCACTTGGTCGTGTAGCCTGTCAGTAGAGTAGGACTTGTTTGCACTTGGTCGTGTAGCCTGTCAGTAGAGTAGGACTTGTTTGCACTTGGTCGTGTAGCCTGTCAGTAGAGTAGGACTTGTTTGCACTTGGTCGTGTAGCCTGTCAATAGAGTAGGACTTGATTTGCACTTGGTCGTGTAGCTGTCAGTAGAGTAGGACTTGTTTGCACTTGTTCGTGTAGCCTGTCAGTAGAGTAGGACTTGTTTGCACTTGGTCGTGTAGCCTGTCAGTAGAGTAGGACTTGTTTGCACTTGGTCGTGTAGCCTGTCAGTAGAGTAGGACTTGTTTGCACTTGGTCGTGTAGCCTGTCAATAGAGTAGGACTTGATTTGCACTTGGTCGTGTAGCTGTCAGTAGAGTAGGACTCGTTTGCACTTGGTCGTGTAGCCTGTCAGTAGAGTAGGACTTGATTTGCACTTGGTCGTGTAGCTGTCAGTAGAGTAGGACTTGTTTGCACTTGGTCGTGTAGCCTGTCAGTAGAGTAGGACGTACGTTCAGGGTCAAGTGTAAATCCAAGCTGGGTTTAAAACTGGGTATGAAAGCGTTAAAGTTAGTTTAGTCTTGTTTTGCATTGCTAGAAAGTACGAGCTTATAGTCCAGCGTAACGAGACTTACTTTTCCCGAGGTAATTATCGGAAGACGAGGTAATTGACCTATTTCTGTGCTCCATCATTAGATGCAAAAGATGATAACCTGGAGTGGTTCTGACACTGGTGTCTAAGGTTTCAGCTGTATTGAGTTGTGTTAAATCAGTTTTAGTGATGAAAATTCTTTTATTACTAAAAAAACAAACTTTGACGGTATTTATAAATGTCATAAGATCTTTCATAAAATGGCACACACAGAAGGCTATTATGTTCACATATTTTGGATTAATACTTAAATACATCGTACATAAAATATTCAATTAAAAATATACAATTGTCTAAAGTCGAACTACTCATATTACACACATAAACATACACAAATAGACATTGCCACCTAGCCTCAACTGTCCCCTGGTCTCTTGAATTGTTGGGGGTACCACCCATGATCAGTTGACCATCTTTCTCCTTTCATATCTGTCATCCTATCGCTTTCACCGTCTGCCTCTTTTGACTGAAGGAAGGTCTTCGCGAGCCTCAAGAACCTTGTGATACGGTCATAAAGCTTTAGTTTATATTTTTTGACAGTGGTCATCAGGTCCTCATGAAAATGTGATCCTGTTTCAAATTTTCAATTACCAAAAAGTTTTAATCTCTTAACCTTATTCTGCTACACGAACTCTTAGTGAACTTAAACTACTTGGGCGCTTCTTGTCTATTTAAGCAAAACACATTTTCAATAGGGATCAATATAGCAGACTTTGTCTTTGTAAATGTCTTTCTTATGCTTTCAACTCTTCACCGATTTTATTGTTTAAAAACTCTGCTTGTTATAGAGGCGGCACTCATAGCACAAGTAGCAATAGCCTATAGATAATTTACATAACTCTGCCTTGTTTTCTAAATTCTATTGCTACCAACACCGCACCTGTTTATTTGTCTTTGAACCCATCCTATTGACATTGACGCTAGTTTTTTTGGCACAGATTGCTGCCAGTTCTTGGGTTTTCCTCTTGCTAAAAGGTTAAGAAAACGTGTTGTTTTACGAAAGAATAGCCGAAAAACCTCTACATTCGTTCCATGTGACTCCTGACAGCAGCTTTTAGTTGGTAGTACTCCCTTTTAGAGTCTCTGACTGCATGTTTATATGAAACCGTGTCTTCCTTCAACATATGTTGAAAAGTAACCCCCCCCCCCCCTTTCCCTTTCCCCCCAAAAAAACATGATCCTAAACCCCCGCCCAAATGATCTCTGAAGTCATAGAGATTAAGTTCGAGATGACGTGAGTACATCAGAAATAAACAGGTGAGTTTATTGAGGCGTGTTCTTAATATTCGAGTTTCTTATAGCCCTTGTTTTATGCCTTCCCGCCTACTCTCTATGAGAGATTTCTGTGTAGTTATCTTTCCTTTCTTTTCAAATAGATATCATAATGGGAACCGCTAACTTTGATTTACGATTTAAGAAAGTGTGAAAGTTTGTGTGTGCGTAGCTTAGTGTAAAAATAGGAATGACACGAATAAAGCACACACACACACACCAGCATGCATGGAGTTATACTGTAACAGAGATTCAAACTGAGATCTTCCGATTTTGTAATTTCTGGTACAGCTCAGAAATATTAATCTACGTCTATCTAATTTAGGAAATAAGTTTTTTGAAATGCAATGTTCCCGTGTTCCCATGTTTCCGTGTTCCCATGTTTCCATGTTCCGAAAGGCGAATTTCTTCTTTACTATTTCAACTCAGATCAATAACACAGAAAATAAATTTTACACTTTGTGTAAGCTTTAGTTAACAAGTTAATCAACATGTGGACTAATTATTTTAATTAGATATTTGTCTTCATGAATACATACTAGTTGAACCCACTTTTATAGATCTTTCATTACCGAAACGAAATACTCCTCAATTTTAGAACCGCTGACCCATTTATTTGCACATTTATTATATTGATTATTCTACTATTGAATACAATGTGATGTATTGAGTCAAGGACTGAGAGGTCACATGGCGATGTGCTACAAAATTGTTTGCATTGCCAAGAACAACTTTCGATGTTTTTCAAACAAGTATATCTGGGTCAGATCTAGGACGAACATTGCCGCCCCCATCCCTATCATCACAAAACATGACAGCTATAAATAAAAGATATATTGAATTATTTATTCATAATGTCTTCCGTGAAAAACAACTGGAAATTAAATTTACAAAGTGATTTTTTAACAACTAGCATAAAAGTACATGCTTTTACTTCGTAAACATTTTATAGGTAACTATGACGTCATGATACCTCTTTCTCTATCTGACGTCTCTCGTGACCTGACCTGCTCATGAGATGGAGTATCCTCTTGTTGCTGATCTGAATAAACACTTTCTTTATCTGACAAACAATGAGAGCTAAATATAGCTCGATGAACTATAAATAGATGCCTGCAAGTCCTGCACCTTGTATTTAATCAAAACGCTTCTTCCAGCGCACACTCCTATATTATGTTCGTTTATACCCCATGCTCCAATAAGTCACTCCCAAACACACACACACACTTTTCCGTTGCTATTGTCTGCGCGGTCCCAATAAATGATGTAACTTCAACGCATGTGTACAGCACGTCCTGAGTTACACACTCACCGCCGCGCGCACCTCGCGTGCGGAACACACCACATCCGATGCGCAACCAACTTAAGGCGCATCGGTTGCATCGGTAAAAGGTCGAGACGCTGACATCTGTTAGCAATATGATCCTTTTATTTTTTAAAAATATTCTGTAACGACCACAATTAGATCCTATAAGTACATAACCCTAAGCGTGTTTAGAATTATGTAGGGCTTGTGTATTTAAATCTAAATCTATGTGTATTAGAACCATTTTAAGAAATACATTTTAAATCTAGCTCTATATAAATTACTGTGATGGGGCGGATATGCGTTCTTCTGATGTCACCATGAGGAAAGATGGGTGGATGTCACTCCAATCGTCAGTAACTCTCCTGCCCTTAAATTCAGTTTCTATTTTAAACGTATTTTAACGCACAAGACAACAATATTTGTGAGTTCTTGTCCGCACTTTATAACACAGTCAACATTTTCAAGAAAACTTAATGTTCTTCAATGGACCTCATTCACCAATCGTAAACAAACAACATTTAGCCACGCGGTGCTTTATCTCTTCTATTTAATTTACGATCTCATGTTTAATTCATGATGGTTGTCACGTGACATTTTTTTCATTGTTTTATCAATAAGATCACATAACTAAATGTTGTTTGTTTACGATTGGTGAATGAGGTCCATTGTATTAATTTTTTTTTATTCTGATATGTGTTTACTAGATGACAAAGCCGCGTGAATTTGAAATTTTTTCTTGCAAATAAGTAGGATTCTCCATTGTTGTGTTGTTCTTCAAACAACTGGACGAGAAATCATTTAATGGTTTGATCTTTTATTGTCTCTTTGTTTCAACTAAGATTCAGAACTACAAGTTCCTTGTGATGCTAGAGACTTTCAGTTAGAATTAACAAGAACTAATACAAATCGATTTTCTCCTGCTTTTACTGAAAGATTAATTCCCTTGATGGACTGCTAATTCATTATCCCAGTAGTTCGCGGAACACCTAATCAGGGCTGGCGGAACAATAGAGTTTTGTGGAACACCTAATCAGGGCTGGCGGAACACTAGGGTTCTGTGGAACACCTCATCAGGGCTGGCGGAACAATAGGGTTTTGTGGAACACCTCATCAGGGCTGGCGAAACACTAGGGTTCTTTGGAACACCTCATCAGGGCTGGCGGAACCCTAGGGTTCTTTGGAACACCTTATCAGGGCTGGCGGAACCCTAGGGTTCTGTGGAACACCTCATCAGGGCTGGCGAAACACTAGGGTTCTTTGGAACACCTCATCAGGGCTGGCGGAACCCTAGGGTTCTGTGGAACACCTCATCAGGGCTGGTGGAACAATAGGGTTTTGTGGAACACCTAATCAGGGCTGGCGGAAGACTAGGGTTTTTTGGAATACAGTTTGGTAAACACTGTTTTAAAGTCGCAACATTTTAAAATTCTGTATAGTGAGTATAACATAATGAGTAAGGTATAATATTGTCTTATGTCATTTTAATTAGTTTTTAGTATGAGGTATTGATATTCTGA
This sequence comes from Biomphalaria pfeifferi, assembly GCA_030265305.1. Lineage (NCBI taxonomy): Eukaryota > Metazoa > Mollusca > Gastropoda > Planorbidae > Biomphalaria > Biomphalaria pfeifferi. The sequence continues at coordinate 11,075,168 of JASAOG010000002.1, read as the reverse complement.
TTTGTATATTTTTGATTGATATTGAAATGCAGTTATCCAATCTTGACAATAACTTTTCATTTTTTTTTATTGTTAGTTCAGTGATTTAAACCAATCATTGGCATAAAAGTATATAAAGCTGCTTGGCGTGAACGATTTTTTTTTCCCAAAAGATAATGAAATATGTATTGTGTTTGGCTCTGACAGTTGTTGCTCTTGTTTTCTCCCCACCCATACCTATAAATAGCTGTCGCCATTCTCCACTCGAAGTGGGGACGAGATAACTCAACAACAAAACTCTTGTGACGTTTAGACTTGAACTCTCTATCATCAAGTACTCACAATTAACACACATGCACAGACTCGGATCATGAGACTATAGAGACTATAGACAATGGCAAATCTTGGTCCTTCTCTCGCTCTACTGACTCATGGGTAATTGTATGATACGCAAACCAAGGGAAGACAACTGCTCATTTTCATTCCTAAAAACAAAAAATAGCAACAACAAAAAGAAAAACCATCAGGACAGTTAAAGGACATTTCCAAAGATACAGGACATTTCCAAAGATACAGGACATTTCCAAAGTTAAAAGGACCTTTCCGTCACGATAAAGTTAAATAGTAAAAGAAATAATTGGTATGTTTCCAGTTTCATAGCAAGTCCTCATGTGGGGGGTGGGGGGGGGGTGGCGGGGAAGGGTGTAACTCTGCCAAAAAAGTGAATGAGAACATTTTTTTAAAATCTAAAAGGCAACTTATATATATATATATATATATATATATATATATACAACTACGTTTACACAAGGGAAATACAGTGACATTTATTTCCCTTTTTATATCAAATAAAATCAATTAATGACCGCTAATTAATTAGTTTGCTGTTGCTGTTATTACTGTTTTTATTCATTGTTTGTTAGGGACAATGATTAATGGTGCAAAGTTTCAACTTCATCCGACATTAGGAAGTGGAGAAATAACGTGTACAAAATTTGTACCAGAGAGTCAGACGGAGTGAGCTGATTAAAGTTTGTAAAATATTTTTTTTTTAATTTGTTAAGTCACGTTAGCCAGAACATTCCAAAATGTACAGTACATCTGAATCAATATAAACCAATGAAGATATCTACATCCTAGCCAGAATCTCCCGCAGGACGACTGGGGAATGGAGCAGGCATGGTATGAACCCGGGTCAATCGAGACAACCGAACGACAGTCCAGTGCACGACCAAGCAGCAGTCCATCTCGGGATTCTAGGCATTAATCTTGACTTAATTAAAGTCTTAAACAATGCATATTACATGTGTATTAAATGATTCCTAGACCTCGGTGCTCTGCAGAAGTCATCTAAGGTTCCTCGAACGCGTCCATCGCTCCATAATGGCAGGACTACCTTACAAATGACCATGTTCTGCTGGACCCTGGTGTAGGGTCGAACATTTATTCTGCATATGGGGGATCTTTTTTTTTTTGGCGAGCTTAAGGGCGGACGGCGTTACAGATGTTCCTGTTCCCCCCCCCCCCCCCTCCTTTCTAAGTGATCAACTCAGGCGCCGTTTTGCCCTCACTGGTATAGAGTATAGAGAAAGTAGCTGGCAGCAGATGGTTCCTAAAAGACAGGGCCGGTCCTAGCAATGGCGGGGCCCTATGCGAAACTGATTGCGGGGCCTAGTCTGTGTGGGAATAACGATAATAAGATTTTGCATAAGAAAAAAGTTCGACTTTACTAAGTTAAAAATTGCGATCTGTACTTTACGAACCTTGTAACCAATGGCATATTTATAGGCTAGTGACTATAAAAGTAAATAAAGTATTGGAATTTCCGATTAAGGTATAAATTCCCCTGATTATTGCATGAAAGGTGGCAATGCCTTTTTTTCTTTTTATCACGCGTAGTATTGGCGTTTTCCGCAATGAATGACACCCACAAATGACAATTTTGTCTATTTTTCTGGACATTTTAAAGAGTTTTCAAGAGATCGAAATAAATTGAAAAGATTTCCAGGAGTTTTTCGTATATATTTTTGCAATTTAATAATTACACCCTGAATTAGCACGGGGCCTATGAAAGCGCGGGGCCCACTGCGACCGCATAGATTGCAGTGGCCTAAGACCGGCCCTGCTGAAAGAGACGGAGAGCTCTCACGAAGCCTTGGTACACACATGTGAGGCCCAAAAAAAAAAAAGCCCTCGTAGAAGACAGGCGTAGAAGTCGTAGAGAAAAACGTACATAGACCCGCGAAGATTGGACAGGGCGGTTTTGTCTGCTGCATCTGATGTGGGGGGGGGGGGGGAACATGCACGTCCTTACTGGGATTGCGAAGTCATGTGAAACACTCCACTCATCTTTAATCTTCGGAGTCGAAGACTTTGTCATTTGTTTATAGTAAGTGCAATATCAGTCTGAAGTGGAGCTAATGAGCTAAATAGGAGATAGAACCTAACAGACTACAGTCACAACGTAGTAACACTTGGATTGTATCTTGACCCTCGGTCCCCCACTTCCCTTACTCCAAACCTTCCTCCAACCTTTCTTGCACTACTCTGGGGGTAACAAAATAAAACTGGACAAGTAACTCCCCCTCGTTTATTTGTTTGCGAGTATTACAAATACAGTACACAAACTACGCAAGGGAACATCATAAATCAAATGTCAATTAAACACGAAAATAGTCCCAGCGGTATACTTTAAACAATTAAAAAAGAGTGTTGCTTCACAAAATAACAGCCCCCCCCCCTGGGCCCCACACCCTGCACGCTTCCCACGGAGATTTTCAAAGACTACAGACAAGAGTTCCACATCATAATTCCTTCTGAAGTTGCTTCACGGGGTGTGACAAGTCATCATAGGGAAGTCCCGGGCTATCTTCAAGTTGTCTTGGTGTATAAAGAACTGTCAGAAACTCTGGAACTTGTCTTGTATGATAGACAGACATTCATGCTGAGACAGGGAACAGTTTTTGAAATGTAGTTTGGCTCACCGTGTTCCAGACAGACTAGTCTCCCCTGTTTTTGTTTTCTTTTTCAATAGAAAAACAAGTTTTTCGATAACTTTTTTTTTTCACATCCTTTTTTTTAAATTCCATTGAAATAAAAACAAACAGTTTTCCACCAATATTAAAACGGATTTCAAATATTTTTTCTGCAAAGCTGTCTGTGGTGTATCCAGCCCATAATTCATATAAAGCCTGCGGTACAAAAGGAAATAGGACTAAACTATTCTAGACGTAAAGTCTGTGGAACAAAGAGAAATAGGACTAAACTATTCTAGACGTAAAGTCTGTGGAACAAAGAGAAATAGGACTAAACTATTCTAGACGTAAAGTCTGTGGAACAAAGAGAAATAGGACTAAACTACTCTAGACATAAAGTCTGTGGTACAAAGAGAAATAGGTCTAAACTATTCGAGACATACAGTCTGTGGAACAAAGAGAAACAAGTCTAAACTATTCTAGATATAGAGTCTGTGGAGCAAGGGGAACAAATCCTAACTGGTGATGGGTGATGAGAAAAACAATCATGAGTTATCTGCCTACATTATTTTCAAACCTCGCCCATACAAACAGAATACGTACTTATCAATTCCAGGCTAAGGTCACGTCGCCCTCAATCATTTACCCACAAAACATTGTTTGCTTTGTGGCACTCGAGTGTGGTGGGGGGGGGGGGGGGCGAATGGAGTTGAACATAATGTCCAGTTGACTCCATAGACAGTTTAGTATGCAGGCTCATGGAGTGGACACGTTTGTTTTCTGAAGGAGGTTGAGGCAAAGAACAAAGTAGTTTAAAAGTTACAAGCGTACATACCACGTTCAGATAGCATAACATACATGCCAGCCACGTTCACATAGCATGACATACATGCCAGCCATGTTAAGATGGCATCGCATAGAAATGCTTGTTTGCTAGTAATTAATATGCGTAGTTTATGATTATTGAAAGGTATAGATGTGTAAGCAAATTAAACATGACGACTGTTTTGTGGCAATTTTATGTTAGAAATCTGTTCACGTAATAATTGGTTTTTGTTATCTCATTTGATCTTTGGGCATTTTAAGATCATTGTCTTGGTACGAATATATGAACTCTCTAAGGTTGAGGAGAAATAATTTCCTAATCTGTATTTCTCTTGAGGCTATCCTCTTTTACATCATCAGTTTCATGCTACGCAAGGAAGTAGTGGTTCTATTTATAGAACTCATTGTACAATCGAAACAACCCTAGTCCTGCTGAGGTCATCACTAATTACAGTGTTGAAATGAGCAGACGATAATAGAAAAAAACAAACACTTTGTTCCTATGAATATCTTTAGCATCATTAGTGGACAAAGGCAACTAGAATAACCTGATCAAGATAGTTTATCGTATTCACTGCCAGAAGTAAACTTTGGTTAACTTCTACATATTTTTACAAAGCTTCTATCAACTCACTTTGTCTGTCTGTCTGTCTGTCTGGTGCACATTACTTCTCCCACTTCCCATTCAATGATCTAGCTGAAACTTTGCTGAATTATTCATGCCTCTAACAAAAAATGAATCAATAAAAAAATTAACCAGTTAATAAATAAATTAATTAATTAATTGATTAATTTTTGTTTAATATAGAGAAAGGTAAATAAATATTGCAATATTCAGAGGTAGGGCCTATAGCTTAAAATAAATGTGCCATTCCTTCCCTTTTATAAGCTTTTTTTTTTTCGCTTGTTATTATTATGTACAGTTAAGCCAGTTACCAGAACAAGATTGAAAGTTATATGTGAGTTTAACCTTCTCATAACGTTACTATACTCTTACGGAGTGTCTGTCGTTTAATTTGTGCTTAAATTAATACTATCATATGACAAACTAACTGTCTAAGTAACTTGCAATCTGGACATTAGACTTAATTGAAAGAGTTTGAAATACTATATTTCTTAATGTTACCGAGTGTCCATATCAAAATGGGGCTTGGTTTAGGCGGCCGTTCACCTTTCTAGAAATCTGTTTTCCTATAGTCGTTTCTTATATCTAGGTCATCTCTCTAATCATGAATTACGCATGTTGCAAGGCTAACAGAGCATGGTGTCAGAAGGTAGGATAAGTCGGGGCTAGGCCAACTGCTAATAGAAACACTTAGCTCACGGATCTTGGTGCAAGATGTAGATAGTTTGAGATGAACATGTAAGCGTAGTCTTAAAAGAAATGGTGTACGCCATACAGGCGTGCCTATAGAGTGATCTGACATTGACACTCACACATGAAGGCATTAAGGCCAGAAAACAGACACATAGAGTAAGCAGATTGAACTAGGCAGAGTGGCTAAAGATAAAGTAAACTATCTCAAGGATGCAAAATTAAACTTCCGATATAATGTACAGGCCAGCTAAATAAACAATTCAAATCGGATGCATTATCGCTTGTTAGTTGCCCATTTGTTTTTTAAACCAGTTTTACGTCATAAAGTGAACGTCTGATCAATCTTTCATTAGTGAAATAAGTTTCTACTTTAAAATGAAGAGCTTAGAAAGTGCACACAAATTAGAACGTAGGCCTATCTTTAAAATAAACAACTTACCAACATATACGTCATCTTCGCACACCGGATACACCAAATAAGCGAGAAATTTGAGTTTTTTTGTACTGCAAAATCTGCCAATGGGCTACTATGAAACAAAGTAAAAGAACGAAAGCCCTGCAGACGACATGTTAATAACAACACACACACACAAGTACATTGATCTGAATAGATACCTTCTGTGCAACTTATTTATTCCCTGTACTTTTGTTGGTGTCCATGAAATGACGGGTTCATTTAGAGGTCACAGAATGCTACACCCTTATGTGTGTTTCGAGCTGACCAGAACGTCATAGTAACGGGAGGGGTTAAATTATTTACTGAAATTCATGTTTGGTTATTTTGATCCAGAGATGAAGATACTCTTGTCACATCCTTTTGTTCACTACTGTATCTCGAGGTCAGGTTTCAAATCCAACTAGTGGTGAGATCTGGCACCGCATACAGCTCTAATCATCTCGCTCTTGGTGGTTTAGTAAAATACCAAACCGGAGAAAGCCTTCATGAAACGAAATTAAAAAAATTTGCGTACTGATAACGAGTCGATGGCAAGAATACTTTTAGAACATCACTCTCTGTCTAGTAGATACTTTGGAGGAACCAACTCCAAATACTGAAAAGTTCTAAATACTTTTAAGTCTTCTTAAAAAGTTTCATAGTGCCGCCTTTGATACTTTTATCAATTGTAATTTTATGTAATCCGACAACCTTTTTTTTAAATGAGAATGAATATATGACAATATTGCAAATGTGATTTAAAGCATGGATTTAAACCAAGTTCTTTTTTTTTTAATCAAAGAATGCAATTTTTCTATAAGATGTGCATTTACTTTAAAAAAAAAAAAAAAGAATATAAATCTTGTTAAACAATTGTTACCTGGCCTTTTTTTTTTTTAAGCTTGTACAACTTGTCTGAGAAAACTGTGACAAGGTTGTATACTACTAAAAAGATTTTTAAATCCCATAAAAACATATGCAATACAATAACAAGAAGGATACAAGAAGAAATTCGTTTTGTTTGAACCTAAGGAAACGAAAGTAACAGCAGACGTTAGAAAGTTGATTAGTTCCGGCTTGGAAACTAGGGAATGTCGGGTAGTTTTCTTTTGAGGAACTTCAGACCAGAGATAGCACAAATGTTCTCTTTATAAACATATGTAGTTCGTGACCTTTAACCCGAGTTTAACGCTCTAGTTTCAACTTTAAAGCAGATCTTAGACACATTTACGTTCATTTTGTGTTCTTCAATCTTGAGTTTTAAAAAAATTCCTTTGACTTTGATATCACGTGACTTAAGATCGTATAATCTCTACACCGTCTTGCTCGCAGGTGCAACATTCATTCACCTCTGTAGTATAGGTCAGTGAAAACAAAATGAATACATTAATCTTTGTTTAGGTTTTAATGATTTAAGAAATTAATTTTTTACATTCTAAATTATTTATTTTAATTCACAAAACAGAAACATTAATTACATTGTATTGATTAGTCAATGTTAATTTAAATATTAACTCAGGCAACTATCTATCTAATCTATCTATCGATCTATCTATCTATCTGTTATTTCGTCCATACGTCTACACGTCTGTCTGTCTTTTATGTTATCGACATTTTGTCTAAACAAATGGGCAGAGAGTGGTATAAAATGACTACGCCCTAATGTTAGCTTTATTAGTTTGTACTTAGCACGCCTGTCTGTCTGTCTGTCTGTATGGTTGTTGTTGTACAAGTGATGTTTTTACATTCCCACGGAGTTAAGGTCTGAAACAAACTCATTGCAAATCACATAGTTTCAAGAGATTCTTCTCTACATTTGGATGTTTGCTGCTTCAATAACGATGGTGTCTTTGCCACTTTACAAGAGTGTTCTTAGGACGCTCGAAGATTAAAGTGGATAAATTATAATATCCTGCTTAAACAATGCATTCCTCACTACAGGAAGTGTTAAATCTTATCGCATTTCTGCCCTTGGCTCCGTCTGAGACATAGGAAATCTACAAGCTTCCTCGCCCCCCCCCCCCTCCGGCGTCTTAGTTCTTGGCGAGTCTCTTCAACTGTCCCTACGACTTTCCCAACTGCTAGGTATCTGCTTTCAAATCTATTGTCAGAAAGGTATATGGCTCTCAGGTTAAAAAGAATTGTGGGAATCACTGATCTACAGAAATGATTTTACTAATTAAGTATGGGCGTATGCGATCAGATCCATTTCAAGATCTCTTTTTAAGACGAAACTCGAATGTCGTAAGGTAGAATCTAGACAATCTTTCTGGAAATTGAAAGATTAACAGGAAAACTAGATCTCAATCTTGTACAGTTCATTCATAACCACCGAAGACAACCATTAACTTAAATTTGATTCGTTAGATTAGTCCGAAGTTGTTTTTTTAAGTTTTCTACTTAACTTCTGCTACCTGAAAGTGAATGAGAAAAAACAACAAAAAACTCACGAGATTTAATTTTGGAAGGGAATGTTGGCGGGTTGCAACAGGGCGTATATTTTGTTGAACAGGCGCCCAGTTTGTCTGCTGCATGTTAACGTGTTCATTCAACCACTCCATGGATACACTAACCGCCGCCCCTGTTCGACAGCCTCAGTGTCTTTGTTTCTTTGTGAGACCAGCTGTTGGAGATGTCAATAACGTCGGCGGTCTGCTTGCTAATGTCGGCTCTCGTTCACGAGGTAAAGATACATACTCACTCCCTGGCACGAACACACACACGCACACACACACGCACACACACGTAAGCACACGTAACAAAAAAAAACAACCCTGACCTCTTTAATTAAGAAAACTAAACAAAGCAATACATATACACACACCAATAGAAACACACACTATATATATATATATATTTATTTATTTATTTACAAGTTTCTACACACACACACACACACACACATATATATATATTGTGTGTGTGCAGAAACTTGTAAAAGATTCTCAGTTTCCTAAGTCGTCGCATGGTAACAGAAAACAGTATAACAACAGATCGCGAAACTATGCGGAGACGATGTACACTAAACTAAACTGTACAACAAACATGTATAACTATCAGGCTTTTTTTTTAATTCTTAGTATTTTCACAGGAGTGGTGTAAAATTAAAATTAGTTGCCTCCCACTTGTTGTGTTTCTTTTTTTCTCATTTTCTTTCCAAATATTTCATTGTTCAACTTGATAAGGCCCTAAAATTTTTGTAATCTTTGCTCTTTCTTCAAAATGATTCCAACAATCCCTGGAGTTTTTTTTTTGGGTGGGGGCCCTACCAAGTTGGGGCCCTAAGCTTTAACTTATATTGCCTAAAGGTATATTGCCACCCGGCTAAACAAAATAAGTTTATCGATTCAGATACTATAGCTACCATAGAGCTTAAGCCACCGAGAAATTCTGCGTTAATCTTCGGTGTTTGTATTTGTTATTTCTGCGAAATGTCGTTGTCTACGGTGCATCTCATTTCCATGAACTACTTCCGGTAAATCAAAAGTTGGACTCAATGTTCCGAGATTGTTGTAAAGGAACAAAAAACAATTTGCCGCTTTACACATTTTATCTTCACCTCGTCACTCTATTGACAGCATGGACCGACGGGGAATGAGTTCTGAACAGGAGGGAGGTCATAGGTCAGGAAGCAACATAAAGCGTTTTGTTTCAGTTCGAGGTAATGAGGTAAACAAATAAAATGAAACGTTAGGCGTGAGTCAAGAGTCAGGAGGGGAAAGACGGAGAGGGTGAAAGGGCGTCAGGGAGCAGGTAAGGGTGTAGTCCCTCTCTCATGAGGGAGACCGTTGTTTGATGCTGTTGTTGCCTCAGCCGTTGCTGAGGTTTATCCAAGGTCAATGACTGTATCAGAGAGTGGGGGGGGGGGGCTTATCTTGCCCCTGAACGATTCGCGTACAAGAAAGCAATGGTGAGTTTAGAAGGGTGAGTCTTAGGCGTAAAGACAAAAAACAAATCAGTAACTCCCAATAACATGATTTCATCCAAACTGATTGTATAGTCTGTCTGTCTGCCTGTCTACTTGAGATGAAGGTCAAACACGTGGCTTAAAAAAAAACCACGTGGGCATTCAGTTTTACTATTTATTTCCTCCTTTTCACAACACACTTGACCTTGAAACTGTGCACCAATAAACAATGAAACACTTCCCTACTATCAGGACTGGAATGATTGAGCCCCCTCTTTACAAAACAATCGCATTAGTGCACCCCACCCCTTCCTGCCCTTCCTAAACATCAAATCAAACTTCTTGATGTTTGTATGTGTGTGCGTGTGTGCTTGACAAAGAGCAAAATAGTTTCGGGGAAAACAAACAAAATACCGCCTTGTTAAAACCTAGTGTGTGTGTGTGTGTGTTAATTCTCATTGTTCGCAATCACTGCCACCGCCACATAACAGAATCGTTTACCTCCCTGACCCCCCTGTGTGACAAAGGGAATGTTCGATCCTGGATAGAGCTTATGTCCTTCAAAGACTGTTGTGCCCTACGCCCCAGTGTTTTCACTGATATGGTTCCAGCTTGTTTGGTGAATGCATGTTGAAGTATAGATAATGTGAAATGTTACCTAGTGCCAGGGCGTGGTCCAGCTGGGTTAATATCACCAAATATTCATCAACACAGCACAATCAGCACAGCCTCACGATTCCTACGAACACGGCTGAGACCGTTTCTTTGTGTGTCATGTAAGAAGACAAACTCTATCGCTGTCCAAATTAAAATGTAGGAAACGAGAAGACGTGTAGGTTCGCTGCAGACGACAGATGAATTAGATCTGCAGCAAAGATTCAGCAGACGTTATTTCATTTGTTTTGTCTCGCTGGTCGCATTAAGACGCATTGATGTGCAACTCTTGGCGTCTCCGCATAACGAAGTGCTAGTCGAATGAGCAACGTTGGTCGCCAACTTTAGACAACAACCATTTTATTTTCCGTTATTTTAAACAGTTTGGTACTTATTCAAATGTTTATTGTGTAGTTCTTATTTACTGAGAGATCATCTTTGTGGAAAGTATGTCTTCTCTTTGGATGGCACGTCAAGATAAGATCTGATAATATCATGGCATGGTGTTTGTAAATCTATCTTTTTAAACTTTGTTTTTACGACATAAGGGAGGGGCATGCGGGGGTACATTTCAATATAAAGAATTATAGGAACACTACAATGTAATTATTATTTACTGTATATAAACGGATGCTCTTGAAACAGAGGATGAGACTATGTTCTTTTATATTTCTACGTTAACTAATTAGATCTAAAGTTTCTGTTCAAGTCGAAAACATGGTTAATTTTTTTTTTATAATTGTAGATCTAGTAGTGAAATTAAAAAAACAAACTCTCCAGATCCAAGTTATGGATATTTCTTGACTGCCTTCCAAAATGTACAGTAATCCCAGCTCGCATCAGATAAGTGGATACAATCAATGTCTTGTTTAAACCCGAGTTGAGAAACTATGGGGCGGGATTGCTTTTCCTTTCACCCCATCCCCCCCCCCTTTTTTTCCCCTTCCAGCCTTTATCGTTGGAACAATAAATCTTTTCATAACTTACTGGCAAACATTAAAAACATAAACCACATTGTCACGCAGTTTCAAGGTTTTTTTTTCTCTACCCCCCCCCCCCCCTTTCCGTTTTTTTTAAAAGCGCATATTATGCGACACATCGTGAGCCTAATTCTGTCTGTTTAGGCTTCACAAACACTGTTTTTATATAGAAACATTACATTTTTATATGGCATACTTTACAGTTCTAATCATAATTTACGATATAAGCCACCCATCCAGTAAGTTCCTAGCATGCCAAGATTACAGCGCAATAGAGTTTTTATCTTCGGTCTTCTGTCAGTGCATGAGACAATGGCTTATCGAGAGGGGATCACAGAATGAGATTTCCTCTCGCACCTCATGAATGGAGTCAAGATAAGAAGAATATCAAATGCAATATATATATATATATATAAGTGAGGAATTTTTCATGTGTTGTGATAAAAAAATCTCAGGAGTTGAAAGTTGATAACGAGTTGATGTGTGGACGTTGATAGAATAGTAAATTAGGTGTCTACTTTTCCTTTTACCCTTTTCCATTGCCTCTTTAGCCTCTCGTCCATTGCCTGTTGAGCCTCTCTTCCATTGCCTGTTGAGCCTCTCTTCCATTGCCTGTTGAGCCTCTCTTCCATTGCCTGTTGAGCCTCTCTTCCATTGCCTGTTGAGCCTCTCTTCCATTGCCTGTTGAGCCTCTCTTCCATTGCCTGTTGAGCCTCTCTTCCATTGCCTGTTGAGCCTCTCTTCCATTGCCTGTTGAGCCTCTCTTCCATTGCCTGTTGAGCCTCTCTTCCATTGCCTGTTGAGCCTCTCTTCCATTGCCTGTTGAGCCTCTCTTCCATTGCCTGTTGAGCCTCTCTTCCATTGCCTGTTGAGCCTCTCTTCCATTGCCTGTTGAGCCTCTCTTCCATTGCCTGTTGAGCCTCTCTTCCATTGCCTGTTGAGCCTCTCTTCCATTGCCTGTTGAGCCTCTCTTCCATTGCCTGTTGAGCCTCTCTTCCATTGCCTGTTGAGCCTCTCTTCCATTGCCTGTTGAGCCTCTCTTCCATTGCCTGTTGAGCCTCTCTTCCATTGCCTGTTGAGCCTCTCTTCCATTGCCTGTTGAGCCTCTCTTCCATTGACATTTAAAGTCTGACGTGTCAATACTACAAGTTGTAAACGTTACTTACGCCGACTGTTGAAATCGTTTTCTGGTCTCTTCAGACACAAATAATAGCCTACATTGAACATGTATACCAATATAGCGCAGAAACAATTATTTTACAACGATTTAAAACTGCTGGACACATTTCGTGCGGCTTAGGTACCATAGACGTGTCACGCGATGCTTCTCGGAATAGAAAATGTTTACATCTGTCTGGTAGCATATCTTATAATAGAGACGACATAGAAGAGAGCACCTGGTTGCATGCGGCTTCAGAACGTGGCAGCTGGAGATCACTTACAAAGGCCGCGAAATACACATTTGAGACTAAAAGAAAATCTAAATCGACCACCGGCGGACAATGGTTATGACTGCGCTAGATGTGGCAAAATATGTAGGTCGCGGCTGGGGCTGCGTAACCACGAGAAATACTGCATTCCTTATTAATCTTCGGAATCGAACACAAGCCTTATTATCATTAGAGAGGAACAGAAGTGGGTCGGATAGCATCACGTCACGGGCCGAATCAGGCCCGCGGTTGATGGTTTTGGCACCATTGATCTAGAGTCTACACTACGAGTTTATCTGGCACTAACAACAAAAACTTTGAAAGCAAGTGTATACATATACATGTAGTCATTGACTAACATCTAAGGCATCGAAAGCAAGCGTTTACATATACATGTAGTCATTGACTAAAATGTAGTCACTATCTGATTTTTCTAAGCTATAACTTTGAAAGGAAATGTATACATATACATGTAAAAATTGAGTAACACATACGCTTTCAATGGTGCCGTTTTTTTTTTCATTTGTTTTCTGAGAAACAGTAACTAGATGAGTGGGACCCGCCATATTGAATGCGATTTTAAACTGTCGAGTGCTCTATGAAGGTTTGCAAATTAACAGGAGAAATTTCCTGAAGACTCATCAAATATTTCGGCCTTCAATTCAGCATTCTTTCATATTGCATCGGGAAATAAGAGTCTTCTTCCCACACTGAGTTTGTGCTCTTGGTGCAGCTGTCATGTAAGAGGTACAACGTTTTTGAAGCGTGAACTATAAACAATGTTACTTGATACTCTAACACACTGCGTGACTGGAAGCTGCACTCTAGGTTCAGAGGTCAGGTCTTGGTGGATTTAACTAGAAGAAAAATTGCTTTAAACTATGTCAAATAAACTTTTGGAACAAGTGCTCGCTTGCAAAAATTATTTTTTGTTTTACAAAGCTTAAATCAACTCACTCCGTCTGTCTGTCTGTCTGGTACAAATTTCGTCCAAGTTTTTGTCTCCCCTCGGATCAAGTTTAAACTTTCTACAATTATTCAGTGTCCCTAACAAACTTGACTCAATCAAAAACTAATTAATTAATTCGTGGTTACATAAACGTAACAGTCGCTCTCAAAGCAACAGCGCTTCAATTTCAGAATAACACGATGTTTGTAAATACACAGATTTAGCTCAGATGTCTCTTATAAATATGCTATAATGAAGCTTAACTATAAAATTCTACATCACGTTCGCCTTTATAATACCTGCAAAAGTAAAAATAAATTGCAATCAAACTAATAACCTTATAGATTTCTCTTTTTTTTTAATAAATTTATATCAGACTTTTTACCAAGCCTAAAAAAGAGTTTAGAAAAAATAACAAAAACTTTGTTGTCAATCTGGGCCTTGGTCGCAAACTAAATCCACCCTTGCACCTGCTATCCTCTACGTTTTCATCAACACTCTTTTATCTTTCATATTCTTTTAGACTCTCAATCATTTCCCATTTCTTTCGCCCCATCAACCCCCGTTATCTTCGGAAAACATCAAGTCATCTGATGGTGCCTAAAATAGCTGCCTATTAGCTTCCATCTCCCCAGACCTCAAGTTCCACTCCCATGTGTAGACGCCTTAGAGTTCCAGATTCGACAAAATGAGAAAGTTTACAACCTTTCAGCTTTATTTTGGAAACAATGAATTAAACGCGTAGATTGTCTTCCACAGTACGCGAGAATATTCATTGACTTCCGTCCTGGGCTTGCGCATGCGCTGATTGCGGGTTTTTTGTTATTTTCGGGAGCAAGCCCTCAGAATGAGTTAGATATCGCTAAGTGTGACAAGATAGTCTTGGCTGTATGAGAGAAGATGAAAACGAGTTGTTTTTTTTTTTGTATTTGCAACTTATATAAGCAATATTTTAGTCCACTAATGGCCGTATGCCTGGTGCACATGGTTCGGCGGCTTTTTCTCTTGAGTAGCTCGATAACAAAGCTTTCTGTCAAGTGGCCCACATGGGCTTTATCTGGACAACATTTTGGGGTGGGGCTCAACACTCGACTCAGACTTTTGCCTAGGAAACGCACTGCTGTAGATGGCGGGTGGTCCAGCATCGGAACATTTTTTTTAGAATTAAATCTTTGATCTATGTTGTTTTTTTTAAATTGTGTTTTGTAGATGATAAAGTTATGAGTAAGGAAATAAAAAAATTCTTTTTTAAATCTTGAAGCTTATCAAACTCTTCATAAAGTAGTTCTTACATTCTGAACACTTGTTCAATAAAGTACATGAACTTTTTGTGGAGAATAGATTTGCTATCACAATCTTCGTTATTATATCCTATTTTTTAGTTTACATTTGTATCTGCGACATCACGATATTGAGTGTTCGGTAGATTGTTTGTTTTTTTAAAGGAGAAATTTATGCAAAATTATAACATCAGAAACGCATTGTCCGATGAATACAATCTCATCGTGACATCAAGTAACAATTCGTGACAATCAGTCTCAAAAGACATCGTTGTCATCTGGCAATCAAACATATATCGTCACATCTGGTCCCTGAAGCGTTTTCTTTGTCCACCTTGTGAGCACTTCGTTATGTTGAAATGAGATGAAATAACTGTAGTAGACTTTAGTCATAATATTCTTTAACAAAATATAACTCACTATAATAACACAACCTTTCAGTCTTACGGTCTGGAGTCGTCTCTCTTAACTAAGACCAAGACCAAATGACGACAATGCCACCTATGTTGCATCATTCACAACCAATCGCTAACCTCTTCCCACCGTCACCATAGAAACACACACACACATTCCATAACATGTTAATGCTTTGCAGGCCCGCTCTTCGAAGGACTTTAGCATCAGGTATTTCTGTAGTACTGAATCTAGCGGACACTAGAATCCAGTTTTAGAACTACTCCTTGCGCGCTGAAATCAGTGGGTCTCACCCTCTAAGTACTTTTAAAAGGGACCTCTCAAGTATCCCCCCCCCCCCCCCCCCTGGTTCTATTGGAAGCAAGCCACTTGATCAGTTCACACTTAATGGAGTCTCAAGAAGTCCACATAAAAATATATATCAGTACACGTGTTAAGTGATATGAAACTAGATGTTTTGTGTTTCTTTCTTACTTTTTATTTTCTATTGTATGTTGTTTTTTTTGACAATAGGTTTAGGTTTTAATGTCATTTCTTTTGTTGTCAGAGTTTATTTGTAGTAATAATGTGCCGTCAATGACTGTAGGTTGACTACTAGCATTATTATTTTATGTTTATGTCTAGATTAGAATTTATGAATCACAAGAAATCTGTTCTAAAGAAAAGGGTTAAGGAAAAAAAAAAGATTCAATAGGTCGGTGAGGAGTGTTTCGGGAATGTATATAGTCTTCAGCTGAAAACAAAATGTTTGGCATTTCCAACAACTAGATCTAGAAACTAAGATTTACACACATTTACACACACATTTACACACATTCAACTCTGATCCATTCTTGTCTGGGTGTTTCAATGCCAGCTGGAATGTGGACACATTGAAATGAATGCTATAGCTCGAGTCTCCTTCACTTATGCTAATCACTCATTCTTCCTTTACACTCACATTTTTAAATGTCAAGGATCGGCCATTTTCTAACCAGACTTACATTCAATGGCTGTGATATCGGCTATCATTTTGTTGTTGTTGTTTTTTCTATATAACAAACTTTTTGTCAAAGTCGTATTTATATAATGTCTCTCGTAGTTCAGCGGGAAATAAAACGCTCTGCATACCCTGTAATTTCTTAGCATTTGCAAGGGGAACAAACTCTTCGGGGTTGCAAGGTCAACTTCTGAAACAGAGTTACCGCTTTTTATTATCTTTTACTATCTTACTGCTTAAGAGAATTCGATCATTTGAACTGACCTTGGTTACTGTACAGGGCCGGTCTTAGGCCAGTGCAACCTATGCGGCCTCAGTGGGCCCCGCACTTTCATAGGCCCCGCGCAAATTCTATGTGTAAATTATTAAATTAAACCATTTGAGCTTATTATTAAAGGGTTCCTGGAATTCTTCTGAAATTGCAAAATATACGAAAAAGTCATGAAAAGCTCCTGAAATTATTCAAATCTTCTGAAAACCCATGTAAATTTCCTTAAAAAACAGACAAAATTGTTGTTTCGGGGAGTCATTCAATATGGAAAACGCGAATTTTAACCAAAACAAGAAGTTCAAAGACTTAATTTACTTTAATAGTTACTGGCATATAAATATAGATATACATCTATCTCGACCTCTTTCAAAAAGAAAAAAGCGATATTTTGCTAGTCGACAGTAAATCT
This sequence comes from Biomphalaria pfeifferi, assembly GCA_030265305.1. Lineage (NCBI taxonomy): Eukaryota > Metazoa > Mollusca > Gastropoda > Planorbidae > Biomphalaria > Biomphalaria pfeifferi. The sequence goes on along the minus strand of JASAOG010000002.1, from coordinate 11,058,362 downwards.
AAAAGGCAGATCTGAATGTTTATCGGCTTTTTGTTGGAAAACTTCTATCTACTGGAGATGGCTCGTAAAGTTCATTGGACAGTGATTTTGTACTTATTAAAGTATGAATAAAATGCAAAGACAAATTTATTTGCTAATACAAAATCTTAATTTTCACTTATTATCCTTATCCCTACCTAGACTGGGCCCCGCGCAATCCGTTTCGCATAGGGCCCCGCAATCTTTAGGGCCGGCCCTGTGTTTACAGACGATGTGTGGCAATTGTAGAGTGGGGGGGAGGAAGGTAAGCCTCATAAGAATTTCACAAGTTTTACAGAATGCTATTTAAAAAAAATGTTTTACAATAAAAAAAACTAGAAGTGTCTCCGTAGCAGCTGAACAAGATGCATAGGAAAACAACAAGGGAGTTAGCGCTTCTGCTCTGCATTGGCAATGCTAATATTAACACTGTGTTGATACTCAGTCGTTGGTTTGTAGTTTCAAAATGGCTAATACAACTAATTCGATTATTAAATTCGAAATAAACCTGAACAGACTTCTTTCAAAACAAGTTTGAACAAAACTTATATTTATAAATATACCCAGTTCCAGCTTGAAGGTAGATCTATGTACTAGGACTAATGAAATAATTTAAGCACAATCTCACAACAAATACACGTCTCCTCTTTCATTTTTACGCAAGTCTTTTAAACTAACTTTAATTACGACAGTCCACCTCGTGGTTTCGTCAGAAACTCTTCAGCCTACACAACCAAAACATCCGCCCTACTTTCCTCAGAGTTACATCAGCAACACAAACACATACACTTCATACACACTGCTCAGTAAAGAATGGATTCATTCACTTTATAGCAACAAATATTATCCCATTCAGCTTTCTTGGAGCACTAGCTACCAAGTCACGCATCAGCACAGCATTGTTCAAAGTTTGTCCTGTTTCAATGCAACCAACGCATTCGACTTCTAAACTTATCTTCGTTACGTAATTTACACCTACACACGCACACACGAGGAATACTGATTATCTCGTCTGCAATGACAGGAAATGAACTCCAGCGAATGCCCACGTAATACACGACGCTATGACGTGTAGATTCAGAAATAAACTACTGCATTTTACTACGTTTGCTTGCGCAAACGCAGTGGATCTAGAAGCGCGTGCTGATCATGCCGGACCTAGACTATTATCTCTTCTGACGCTCGCAGTCTAGTTTTGAGACGGCAGGCATGTAGCGAGCGCCAGATAAGTTTTTTGGTTTCCTAGGGTCGGGGGACCAAAATTTGTAAAGATAAGATAATGAAGTATGTAAACATATTTGGCATGTACGACATTACGTCATAAACACTACATTCACTTGGCCAGGTCAATGTACATTTTGTTTTCTAAAATTAGAACTAAAAAAGTAATGTAAAATAAGTAAACTAAATTCATACTTTTTCAAATAATACAGAAAACTAAACATTCATATATTTTCATTGAAAAATAAAAATAAATGGCCGATATGGGGATCGAACGCACGATATTCGAGTTAATAGCACGACGCATTAACACCTTTTCCAATAGACCTCATTCACCAATTGTAAACAAGCAACTTTTAGCCACGTGATTCTCTATCTCTTCTATAGAAAATACGATCTAATTTTTAATACACAATGGCTATCACGTGACAGTTTTTTCCCGTTGTTTTATCAATATTATCACGTGACAAAATGTTGTTTGTTTACGATTGGCGAATGAGGTCCATTAGCTAAACGATTAAGGACAAATTTTAACTTCTAATAAAAGATTCAAATGATTCGACTTTCGGTTTTGAGTTTTGTATTTGTGGTTTAGAATTACTTAAAGTGTGAGTAGGAATTGAATGCAAACTTGAACTCAGCCATCTTTGGACAATGCCTTTGGGATTGAGTTTCGAAGGGTTAAGTTGAAGTGAGCAAGTGACAAAAAGTGTGGGGCAAACAAGGTCAACACAACTGTAACATTGGATGGCAGTGATATCGTGACATTTCAAGTCTAGAGTTGAAGTACTGTACAACAAGAGCTACCTGTAACATCTGAGATCTTTTAATTCGTAACTCTCTAACACTTTACAGTCTTAAAGGATGAAATACGTGGCTCTAAACTTAGTTGTCTAAATTTAATTCGTAAATCTAAACTTAATTGTCTAAATTTAATATGTGGCTCTAAACTTAATTGTCTAAATACGTGGCTCTAAACGTAATTGTCTAATTTTAATATGTGGCTCTAAGCATAAATTTAATACGTAACTCTAAACTTAGTCTAAATACGTTGCTCTAAACTTAATTGTCTAAATTTATTACGTGGCTCTAAACTTAATTGTCTAAATACGTGCTCTAAACGTAATTGTCTAATTTTAATATGTGGCTCTAAACATAAATTTAATACGTAACTCTAAACTTAGTCTAAATACGTTGCTCTAAACTTAATTGTCTAAATTTATTACGTGGCTCTAAACTTAATTGTCTAAATACGTGGCTCTAAACGTAATTGTCTAAATTTAATATGTGGCTCTATACTGGAGTCTAAAAGATATAAGCTTTGGCAGATAGAGTGAGCCCTGAGGTATGGAGGTGTGGCTTGGAATTAATCTAGTCAAGTTTGAATAATGACTGAAAGAACATTAACCTTACCAGTTCTTTTTAATTGACAATGGTAAAGTCTAACATACATGTGATATTACTTTTTGTAAAAAATAAGTTAGGACTTTGTTGTAATATTTGCGATTCCTGATGTTAAGAAAAGTTAGATATTAATCAGATCAAATCCCTAAAGACAAATATATTAAAGAAAAATCAATTTTAAAAAAATCGAAACACAGAACAAAAAATGTCAGAACTTGACTACAAATCCCAGCATTCAGGAACAGAAACTCTAACATCCTAACCAGACTCACCATTAAGTCGTCTGTGTGATATTGAACGTGACACGCACGTGTCTTCCTACGTTACAACACAAGGCACATTGTTGTGAGAGCAATCTATACATCTCTGTGACTGCTCACACTTATATGTGTGTGTGGAAAGCATCCTTCTTGGTCTAGAAACAGCTTTATTATAACTCTAACGTGACCTTTGTTAAGAATCACCAAACGACATCTGGCAAACATTGTTTCGCTTTCTAATATTACAGTTTATGTTGTATTTGTTTGACATTCAATTATTTTTTTTTATAATTGAATTTTATAATCGTTAAAACACTACTAATCAAACAATTAATGCTGGTACATAGTGCTGGTACATAGTGCTGGTACATAGTGCTGGTACATAGTGCTGGTACATAGTGCTGGTACATAGTGCTGGTACATAGTGCTGGTACATTGTGTTGGTACGTTGTGTTGGTATGTTGTGTTGGTACATTGTGTTGGTACATTGTGCTGGTACATTGTGTTGGTACATTGCGTTGGTATGTTGTGCTGGTACATTGTGCTGGTACATTGTGCTGGTACATTGTGCTGGTACATAGTGCTGGTACATTGTGTTGGTACATTGTGTTGGTACATTGTGTTGGTACATTGTGTTGGTACATTGTGTTGGTACGTTGTGTTGGTATGTTGTGTTGGTACATTGTGTTGGTACATTGTGCTGGTACATTGTGTTGGTACATTGCGTTGGTATGTTGTGCTGGTACATTGTGCTGGTACATTGTGCTGGTACATTGTGCTGGTACATAGTGCTGGTACATTGTGTTGGTACATTGTGTTGGTACATTGTGTTGGTACATTGTGTTGGTACATTGTGTTGGTACATTGTGCTGGTACGTTGTGTTGGTACATTGCGTTGGTATGTTGTGCTGGTACATTGTGCTGGTATGTTATTTTAAATGGTCGTGTGAAATAAAAAAAAACATTACAAACATCCACACTCTTCTCTGACGTACGTAAAATGCTAATAGAAGAGTGTGTGATTCTACAAACACAGGGGAAAAGCCAAAATTGACAGTCGAATAGAGAAGAAAATGGGATGACTTTGATTAGAACCCAGTGTAAACGTTAGTGCAGATATATCTGACTAGATAACATGACGCGTTTGCTCCACAGCACCCCCTACAATACACGTCATGGTTCTGTGAAATGAAATTAAGTGATAACCACTTATATTTAAGTTTTACCATTTCTTTTTATTTTTTTAAATTTAATATCATGGATGTTACTGTCATGTCTGCATGTAAGATCTAAGGGTGTATAGATTTATATCTAATAATATATACGAGCCAATAAACTAGTCTGTTTTTTTCCCACCTGGCTCTTGAAGCATCAAACATCAGCAAACATTTGATTATCAACTGAATTGTGTTTGTGTGTTTGTATGTGGCTGGGGATGGGGGTGCACATTCTAACGTATATGTGTGTCTGTATGAGGAGGTGGACGTATGGATGTACGCCTCATTAAGGTCAGCTTGCTCATGAACATCAAGTGCATCATTTCAAGGCTAGATCTGCTGCGCTAGTTGTCACCCTTGGAACATTTAGAGTTGCCTCAAACATTGGCTCAACGTTTTTTTTCTTTATGATTACGGTGTGGTATCCATGACAACGGTACTCAAAGCCCCAGGATGTTATTTACCCAGTCACCAAGTAAATAACTGACCAAGTAAATAACTGACCAAGTAAATAACTGTTCAAGTAAATATTAAATTGAAGTTGCCATTTACTTCATGAATTGAGACTTAGAACTGAAGGAGTTTGTTTTGCACAAAAAGCTATTCATAATCATAGTTTGCAAAACAATAAAAATAAAAAAATAAATTAAAAGCAAAAACGACTTCGATCACTGTCCTGGCTATACAGTACAATCTGGCATGTTATAATCCTTTATTTGGTCGTTTAAACTCTACGCGTATTAGGTTTAGTTTATTCTTTATAAGGTTACCAGATTTTGTTGTTTTTACTCCGAGCTGTGACATCACTGGTAGAGCTATGGCAGTGATTCCGTAGTTCACACTTAATAGAAACCCTGACCCTTGTATAGCAACAGTCCTTGAAAACGTCTGCATTGGAGCATAATTGGATGTGGTGTAAAATATGCAGGTAACTGTTTTTGTGGTCATGTGTGGTCATCCTTAATCTTCGGAATAGCACAATTCTTGCATATATAATTAACACACACACACACACACACACATATATATATATATATATATATATATATATGTATATATATATATATATATATACATATATATATATTGTTACGTATTTCTGAATCTTCTGGCTAAATGTACTAGTAGGCACACAAATAAAAACACTGCAAAGAACTTGTCGACTCAACTTTCAGCTTTTTATAACTTATTGAATATTAACTATAACAATTCGTCACTGTAACATGTAGCGTATACGTCTTACATCGACTGTATCGACTGTAACGGCTCAAGTCCACTCTCTTCTACTGTCTCGCACAGTAGACAACAGTAACGACGACTGTACCGACTCTTTTCACATTAACTCTCTGGTTTATATAGTTCCTAATCGCTTGTCCAATATTGCAAAAACACTGCTAGTATCCTCTGGAACAACACGGGAGGAAACATCACATCCTGTCGTTGTTTATACATGTCGATTCCAGAGAACACCTGCTGCAGTGTCATCTCGCCAAGGTATTGTCACTGTTCATTTATAACACTGCCCCCCTTCGTGGATCTGTTCGTCCCCTGGAATAACACGTGAGGGCACGTCACATCCTGTCTTTGTTTACACGCATAGTTTCCAGAGAACACTCGGTGCTGTGTCATCTATCTATCTACATATATATACATATATAATACATATGTCACTTTTGCTTTAAATTGTTCACTTTCTAGGTTTTGTTTTAAGTTTGTCACTAATAGCAGCGTGAAAACGTCTGTCGCTGTGTTCATTGGCTTGATGCATCTATTTTTAAACGCCCCTTGCACACTATCGCTTGCCCTTTATTATTCTTATCCTATTTCGTCCTCTGTCGGAACTAATAAAGATAAGCTCTCCCCCCCCCCCCTCTCCTTCCTGACATACGCCTAAAGATACCTGTATTTCCTCTCCGTAGTTTGTAGCTAAAAGGTAGCTTGTCAAAGAGTAGCCACTTAATTTGGCTGGTCAAGGGCCATAGAGGATGATACTTGTTATAGTCACATTTTATTGACCATGCGATAGCGTTTTATCTGTAAGCTAATTGCCAAGCCCTTTCTACATTAAAATAGAAACCGAATAGCAAAATGCTGAGATGAAACATTTGGCTTTGTGTTTTCCATTCACAAGATGGGCGGCATCACTTTGCAGTGTTTTTTACCTTCAACTCGAGATTCTGTTTTTCCCACTTTTTATTTCAAGTTTAACCTTCATCAGACCTACAAAACCTGGCAGATGATTTCAGCGTAATCTCCGTTCGCTGGCAACTTGGCAAATGATGCACTTTCACGACTTTATCTAAGGGAGCTAACTATCAAAGGTTATACTCGAGAGTTGTTCCTTTTGTTGCCGAAAAGCTGGAGATATCTTGATTCTAGGTCGACTCGGCTCCTTCTTTCAACGTCAGAGCATTCTCACTTTCATTGTAAGAGTTATCTCTCATGCTACAACGGATATCTCTTTCATATATCTATTTATTACATTTTTAAAAAAGGGGAAGAGGCGATCTTCTGTTACTTCGTAGAAACGGAAACAAAACACTAAGAAAAAATCTGGCACATATTTGTCACAGACCTCACTATCTCAAAACTTCAACGTTCCGAATGAAACGACTCGGCTTCGTTGTGTACTTCGGTCAGAAGTGACGCTGAGACAAATGCCTTTTTGTCTCTAGCCGAACATGGCCGAAAAAAAAGAGACATTGCTGCTTTAATTAAAAACAGAGCTACACCATAAACTATACATTGGTCATGTATAGTCTTGTATACATAGGTCCTGTGTAGTCTATTATACATAGGTCATGTATAGTCTTGTATACATAGGTCCTGCGTAGTCTATTATACATAGGTCATGTATAGTCTTGTATGCATAGGTCCTGTGTAGTCTATTATACATAGGTCATGTATAGTCTATTATCTATTCAAACATTACACCCGGACTAAACTACAAACAACCAACCATCAAAACACATTTACTAAATAACACCTTAACAAAAGAATCAAATCCACTGGAGCTCAAAGTAGGCACGCTTGAAACAATCGAAAGCTATCAAAAAACAGCTATCCATATTTATACAGACAGATCGGCTTTCAAAGCTACCATCAATGCTGGTTTTGGTGCCTTCCTGGTCTTCCCTAAAAATAAACACTTTGAGATAAGCGCACCCTGTGGCGTTTACTGCTCAAACTTCCAAGCCGAAATTGAGGCTATTACCATAGCACTTCAGACAGTGGAAAACAAATTATATGAAGGAGTGCAACCACCATCAGATATTGTTGTCTTTACAGACTCCCAATCTACTCTGCAAGCACTTAACAGCAGCACCTCAAACAGCCCAAGAGAGTTGACAACACTCATTGTGATAATCCACCAGATGATATCAAAATTAAATATCAATATCACACTACAGTGGATCCCTGGACACATTGGCATCATGGGAAATGAAAAGGCAGATAAGCTATTAAAGGCAGGTTCATCGATGGAACAACCAGATAGACGTGTTAACTACGTCACCCTAAGGTCAATGTTAGTCAACAATCACAAAGAGGAGTGGCTCAACCAATGGGCATCAGGAAACACAGGCTGAGCCATGTACAGAGAAATGACTACGCCTAACAAACTGGACAGTATGAACTTCCTCCCCCGCAAAGAACAATCTACAATCTTCCAACTAAGAACAGGACATACACCACTATTAAATTACCACCTGAACAAAATACTCCACACAACTACCCCTTTGCAGACACTGCGCCCACCCCTTTGAAACCGTAAACCAGATCCTCTTTGAATGCCCCTCCCTAATCCACCTTAGGCAGACCCTACTTCCACTACAGCCCAACATAACCAACACCCTGTACGGCAGTGCTGAACAACTGAAGAAAACAGCACACTTTTTTTCCTTGGCACAGTCTGCAAAAGAGCTCACAGCTCAGCAGCAATAAAGCTGGCTAGAAGAAGAAGAATAGTCTATTATACATAGGTCCTGTGTAGTTTATTATACATAGGTCATGTATAGTCTATTATACATAGGTCATGTGCAGTCTATTATACATAGGTCATGTGCAGTCTATTATACATAGGTCATGTGCAGTCTATTATACATAGGTCATGTGCAGTCTATTATACATAGGTCATGTGTAGTCTATTATACATAGGTCATGTGTAGTCTATTATACATAGGTCATGTGCAGTCTAGACGGCCTCTCATCCTTTACCTCCAGCTTTATTATGCCGACATGCATTCAATAGTACGTTACTTTGTTTTGCTAAAGTTAGTACATAAAGCTGTTAGCTAAATACGAAGTTTGTCGCTGTGATGCTATTAGTATCGTGTGGATTTGTAGTCGTTAGGTTGTAGCTCCAAACTAGTCCAACGTAACCGTTTTTTAAACAGAAAAATAAACATAACTTTTTTTTATAGTATAACTATTTTTATACTGTATAGTGTATACTATCTACAGCTTTGGACTGAGTTGTGACTTCCATATGCCGATGTCTGTGGAGAGAGTTTGCCGCCCTATTGAGCCTCAAAGCGTGGGAGAATATAAGTCTAATTAAAGCAAAACTTCAAGACACATGTAGGCCCAATGTCGTAACGCAAATGAAATTGTATCATAACAATTGAACAAAAGCTCAAACTCCAAGGGTCTTTCTGTCAGTCGTGTCCAGCTTGTACTCAACCCCCCCCCCCCCCTATTTATCACCTCAACTGGACTTACTCATGAGAAACACACACACACACTGCGGCAAATCTTAAATTCGCTTTCTCCCAGTAAATTCGACTTCAACCCAAACTAAAAGACTACAGCTGCAATGTGCTCGTTTCTACGTTGCAGTCGGCGCGTGCTCTGGTGAACGTTTTTAAAAAGTGACAGATTATATAGCTGTTATATTTAGGAGACTAGTGGCCACTTGAACGGCCGTGACAGACAGTCTACAGAAAGTGAAGTGTTTCTTGGTCCTGGAGAGGGGGCTGTGTTAATGTAGCCAGAAAGATAGGTGAAAAGGGGGGGAGCGGGGTTAGCCGTGTAGGAAATTCAATTAAGTTCAAGTGCAGAGTACTGCAGTTCATCGCCTAAACATGTGACTACAGAGGTGGAACCTGGAGCTGACTATGCAGTGACGATTGTGATTGTTGCTTACACAAACTGACACACATCATGACGTAATATACTTTAATACTTTGTCAATACTTTGTCAATACCTCGTCAATACTTAGTCAATACTTTCTCAATACTTTGTCAATACTTTGTCAAAACTTTGTCAATACTTTGTCAAAACTTTGTCAATACTTTATCAATACTTTGTTAATACTTAGTCAATACTTTATCAATACTTTGTCAATACTTTGTCAATACTTTATCAATACTTTGTCAATACTTTGTCAATACTTTGTCAATACTTTGTCAATACTTTGTCAATACTTTATCAATACTTTATCAATACTTTGTCAATACTCTGTCAATACGTTATCAATACATTTATCAATACTTTGTCAATACTTTATCAATACTTTATCAATACTTTGTCAATACTTTATCAATACTTTATCAATACTTTGTCAGTACTTTGCCAATACTTTGTCAATACTTTGCCAATACTTTGTCAATACTTTGCAAATACTTTGTCAATACTTTATCAATACTCTGTCAATACTTTGTCAATACTCTGTCAATACTGTCAATACGCTGTTAGAACTTCGTCAATACTCTGTCAATACTTTGTCAATACTTTGTCAATACTTTGTCAATACTCTGTCAATACTTTGTCAATATTTTGTCAATTCTTTATCAATACTTTGCCAATACTTTATCAATACTTTCTCAATACTCTGTCAATACTTTATCAATACTTTGTCAATACTTTTGTCAATACTTTGTCAATACTTTGTCAATACTTTGTCAATACTTTGTCAATACTTTGTCAATACTTTGCCAATACTTTGTCAATACTTTGCAAATACTTTGTCAATACTTTATCAATACTCTGTCAATATTTTATCAATACTCTGTCAATACTTTATCAATACTCTGTCAATACTGTCAATACGCTGTTAGAACTTCGTCAATACTCTGTCAATACTCTGTCAATACTTTGTCAATACTCTGTCAATACTTTGTCATTACTGTCAATACGCTGTTAATACTTCGTCAATACTTTGTCAATACTGTCAATACTCTGTCAAAACTTTGTAAATATTATGCTTCAATATTGTGTCAATTCTTTGTTAATACTTCCTTAATACTCGGTTTTATTATTGGATAGATTTCGGATGTTCCATAAGAAATTAAGATTAAAATGACGTGCTAGCTAGATCTTCTGCATGACGCCGCTAACCTCACGTATTAGACACGCAAACAGACACGTGGTTTGGGGCTGGATACAACTATTTTTAAATCTAATTCCTGAATGAGCTATTGTGGACGCCTCCTCTACATTTGTGTTTTATTGCCAAAGAACTTTGGTCTCAGACTGCAAGTTTCCTGACTCTGCTGTCTGGGCACTTACGTCATAACGGGAAACCACGTGTTGGATACAACATTTGTACAATCAGCTCATCTTAATGTCAGCACACAGAGGCTTGTACTCGCACTTGGTTGTGGGGGAACAATAGAAAGGTGAGCAGAGGACTCACGGAGGGGAGGAAGTCTTGATTTCCTTTCATCTAGAACAATGCAACAAACTGGAGTTAGAAAGGTTAGGGTTCATAGGAGTTCGTCAAAGGGAAAAAACTGAAACGTATGGTGTAGGCGTGATGACATTTAGAGTTGTCCTTCTTGAACAAATAGAAAATGATATGTATGGCCACTACTTGATTAAAATAATCTTATTTCACATTTGAGTATTAGCGAGATAGTCTATATGTGGTGTGGGCACTTAATTATGTCACGTGACTACAAAATTCAAGAGCACTATGATTAAAAGAAGCTCGAGTCACTGAAAAAAAAGGTCACTGGAAATATTTGGAGATTTTCACGATAAAGTAAACATTGTCAAGGACTCTAAATGGATCTTAAAAATTGCAAAGTAAATAATAGTCACAAACAAAAGTGCTTAAAGAAATTAATTCTGTAGTGTTAAAATGTGCACAGAAACTGATGGTATACCTTTTTAAAAGCATAGCTTAGCCACACCTCCTTTATTTTCTACACTGAATACACCAAAAAGCTTTGCTATTTTTAGGTTTTCCTCCATGTTTGAAAATCTTCAATTATGTCCAGAAATCATGAAATCTCAAATCAGTGGATTTGTTTCCTTCTGTTTAGCCTCTCTGATCACACTCTACTCTCGATCCGTCTCCGCCAAAGTTCAAGTCCCTGCCACACATGTATAAGCTTAAGTTATTCAAATTCCACGTAAAGTAGTAGCTCTATGAAATGCCTACTACGACTTTCCATGAGACGACACTTCGCCACGTGGTAGATCCTTCTTCAAAAAAACTTGCAACAGCAGCATTTTAAAAGCATTTATTTAGCTGTCATCTCCCACAGTTGTCTATCTTGTGTCGACAAGAATTAGTGAAGCAGATTTATTGAAGTGACCCGTTCCTAGATCTGTTCCCCTCCAGGGGGATTCTTTCTTCGTTACTTACTACTCCAGGAAGGAAACAAACGAGTCAAGTGTTTTGTTTTCAATCCATTCCTACTTTATAAAGCTGATGGTGCCCTGACAGTTAGCAGTAGGTCTTGTGATGATGCCCTGACAGTTAGCAGCAGGTCTTGTGATGGTGCCCTGACAGTTAGCAGCAGGTCTTGTGATGGTGGCCTGACAGTTAGCAGCAGGTCTTGTGATGGTGGCCTAACAGTTAGCAGCAGGTCTTGTGATGGTGCCCTGACAGTTAGCAGCAGGTCTTGTGATGGTGGCCTGACAGTTAGCAGCAGGTCTTGTGATGGTGCCCTGACAGTTAGCAGCAGGTCTTGTGATGGTGCCCTGACAGTTAGCAGCAGGTCTTGTGATGGTGCCCTGACAGTTAGCAGCAGGTCTTGTGATGGTGCCCTGACAGTTAGCAGTAGGTCTTGTGATGGTGGCCTGACAGTTAGCAGCAGGTCTTGTGATGGTGGCCTGACAGTTAGCAGCAGGTCTTGTGATGGTGCCCTGACAGTTAGCAGCAGGTCTTGTGATGGTGGCCTGACAGTTAGCAGCAGGTCTTGAAAAGCTTCATGTTTGCAAGGACTATGTTCACTGCCCCTGGTGTGACGTAGTCAGTCCAAAAATATTCGTTTCTTTGACGTCGTCAGGACCAATTTCTTTGCACACACAAACAACGTGAGGCCTAATTTCCTTTTTAGAGGATGAAATAATTGTGAATAATTATATAGGTCAGATTAAAGTTGTATCTTCAGTTCGTTTGTGATTTTTTCCCCCAACATACAAATGTCAAATTTCTTGGAAAATCGATAGAGCCGTTTTCGAAATACAAGAGCTTTTTTTTTTTTTTTTTAAAATAATCTACATCTAACAGGAAGCCAGAGGATAGCAGCGGACAGGGTATTAACCTGGGATCATCGAGAATGATCGAACGACAGCCCGGCGCGCATACAGCACGACCACGCAGCCTCATCTCTGTATAAACTCGAACCTTCGAGAAGCGAATGTATAAATAAACTTCCCGTGTACACTTTGTTGGGACCTTGACGTGTACACCACGAGAAATATACACACATACACATTTTACACACACACACGTGTATGCACATTAACAAAGACTTTCCGTTACAAAAATATTTCCCGATCTCACTGACATATTTTTAAAGACATTCTCAGGCGTTGAACAATTCCAGCAAGTGTTTCCTTTCGGATGTGTTAGCTACTCCAGTGTATATCTCAGATGATAATGAAAGTGGATTTTTAATATAAACTAATTGTAATCATCCTAGTGTATCAGAAACTTTCACGAACTTAAGTGTTCTAACATCTAGTAATACGAATCTCTCCCCCCCCCCCCCCCCTTTTGCGAGAAACACTCTGAATAGAATCATACAAAATTTAGTGTTGGACATTTTCGAAAACCTTTTATTGATTTGTTACCAAATTATTGTGTGCATTATATACATCTTCTGGTATGTTATACTTCACGATAGTTCACAATTTCCTTACCATTTACAACAAAATATATAATTTCCTTTTTGTCTAATTGATAAAAGTCTGGCCAATGTTTCCCTCGTATAACAAATGAAAAAGTTGTTTTCAAAACATATTTTTTCTTAAGTGTGGGAATGTTCTATGCTCTTTGTCTAAGGATTATTTTGTAAATGGAGTCTTTGGTGTATCCGGTTTGCAAAATTCTGGAAAAGGATACGTTATGCATTTTAAAAAAAATGAAAAAAATTGTTTGTGCATTTTAGCACTTCTGAATGGAAGTTCTTAACTTTTGCGCATGTAGGATAAAATTATTTGTATTATTTAGTTTAAATAGCAATCTTTAAATCCAATTTCATTGGCATTGTTGTTTTAAATTTATTTCAAGATCTTTCACAATCTTCCTCTTTTTATTTTCTTACCTATTTTTCTCAAAGTTGCATTATATCCCCACCACATTTCTTCTTTTCGCTAACTCTTCTTTTTTTTTCTTACGGTATTTTATTGCTTAAAGAAAGTAAGCAAGATCTTTTTAAATAAGAAACAAAGAGAAGATAACTGTGATTATGAGAATCACCAATGAAATTTAATGTCAGGAAATGCTTGATTATCTGTTTGCTGAAAGGATATGGGTTAGTGCTGATTAAAAACTGCGCATTCTGAACACGCTGTACACTGAGATAAAGTTGGGCCTATCTTTAGGGAGATTTATCATCAAGGATAGGTACTTATCATGTAAACATTATCATCTTCTATACATTTTTCATTTACGTTAGAAGAAAATATGAATGTGAGCTATTCCATCTCAGGTGTGTGTATGTGTGTGTAAAAACATCTCCTGCGATTCAAAGGTTCTCCAGCTGTTTGAATTGACATCCTTGCTATCTGCAACAAGTGAAGCACGTTGGTACTAATTGAATCAACATTCCCAGCCCAGCAGTCAACCAGTGGGTGTTGCCTCCTTCAGTGACTACGTCATAAGTCTATCATTTCCAACTCCACCTTGTTTGAAAGAAATCTTTACTTCTGCTCAAGATGTTTCCGTTACGGATTTGCCGCGAAACTTTAAAGCATTGTGTGCGATTGGGTTGGGGGAAAGGGAGGTGTTGATGTGGAAACACGGGAATAAAGGAAAGTCGACTTTCTAAGCAGCCATTTTATTTTTCCCAAAAATATTCTTCTACTTCGAATGCCCATCATTCAACGCGTTCTAGCAGTAGCTAGGGCGCCATGAAAAATAAACACTATAGAATGGATATCACCTTTCTGACACGGATACAAGAGACTCAATTCAGAAATCTACGGGAAAATAATTATGTTTTTAAAAAATTCTGCAAATACATTTCGTGAACAAAGCATAAGACAGAGCCGGCAGACATCTAGTAATCTCATATCTTAATGATCATTTTCTGCTCCTTGTCAGAATATATAAATCATAATGTGTACTATGGAGAGAGATCTTGCCAAGAAACATTTATTCACACCAGTATCTACCAACATAGAGACTGCTAGTGGAAGCATAAAGATGACCAAAAAAAAGGCAGATTCATAAATACAATAATACCGAAAACATAGGGCTCCGCATTTTAGTTCTTTTTTCTCAATTGGTTTTTTTTTTTTGGGGGGGGGGGGGGGGTAGGATTTTAATTTAGGTACATTATTTTGTTAGTATATATGCCTTTGTGTATGCAAGTATTTGTGCGTTTGTTGTGTGTGTGTTTTGTAATAGTAGAGACAGATTCGTGCATGGGTGTCGCACTTTGATGTACAATTACAACGCATTTACAGCATTGTTTTGAATTTTACTTTTCCTTTTTGTTGAAATTAGCCGAGTTTTGAACAGGTCTAGAAATCAAAAAAGGAAACGACCTGAATTCGAACTTAACAGGCTTCTTAAGCCAAAGCGGTAACCACTCTACTAGTGAATAGTCTATGAACATGGAAGATTGTTTAGTTATCTATTGTTTCTATTTCATGTTTGTGTTCACTAAGCCTGAGACGGCAGCCTAATATAAAGGGGACTAATTCAGTTTACACTTCAGTCAAGTACTATTTCATTCTATTGTTTGAGATACCAAACAAAGTAATTTATTACCAATAATAAATTAACTGTTGTTTTTTTTTTATTATTCATTCTTGTGTTGTCAGGTAATAATAATAATTGTGTAAAATTTCAGCTTCATCCGAGATTGGGTGTGGGAGAAATAACGTGTACAAACCTTTGACCAGACAGACAAGAGTGAGTGGTAAAAAAAAACGATGTTACACCGATCTCTTCTGCTTTTCAATTATGCCCCTTTTTCTTAACTCCCTTTACTTTAGGTTATAAATAACTACCCTGAGCAATGCAACCTTTCATTTCCTATCAAAGAAAATGTGCAGTATTGCTTAACGTTGGCTCCATACAAGCTTAAAGGGGAAAAAAATGTGTAAATAAATGTTCTTGTGCTTAAATATTAATACGTCAAATTACTTCTCTGATTCTTTAAGTAGTTGGCTCAAGTCGACTATTTTTGTGTAAGCCACATTTTGAGTTAGACCATTCTGTTATTCCCACAGTGTCAATAGCACAGTGTCTGACAAGAGCGCGCTTGATGTAATGAATTTTTAAATTTTTAAAAAAAGTTTAAAGCAGGGCCGAATAAGAGTAGACATGTGGAAGGTCGCAGCTGTTGGTGTCAGTGGTCAAATTAACTCAGGAGCTCAATCAAACAGTAAAATACAAAACAGAACTTGTATCAGTGTTGTTTGGGAGGGTGGAGGGTAGCTAATGAGGTTATGTGGGCGCATAAGTTTGAACAGATTTGTTTAGGAAGCGAGAAAGAGACTAACAATGTTATAGAAAATTCGAATGCTGACAGAACATTTTGTAAGGAATTATTTTGTTTTTAAAGAAAAAGATGAACTATTCTTGTCATTTCACAGCACACGAACAAAGACGTCTTCACATTCCCTTTCTAATGGCTTTTAAATGCCATTCGTTGTTTTATAATTTAAGTAAAGCTTGAATGGTAGATGAAACATTTAATATTATATTGTTCATCATTATCATCATCATCATTATCATCACCATCATTATCATTATGATCATCATTCATCACCATTATTATCACCATTGCTAGTGTGTCATTGTGCGTGCTGTAAAGTGTGTCTGGACAAATAGAGATCTGTGCTGCGGTCATACTTAATGAGTAAACTTAATTGTGCTTAGAATTAACTGTCTGACTATCAGCTGATTGATGTGAGAGTGGGGAAAAATTGAAAGTAGCGGTAGAAAATCAACAAAGAAAACAAAGGCTTACTCCGAAACGTCGAATATTCAATGTTTACATGTCTCAATGTTGTGAATTATGCACACAGATGTTCACCAGGGTAGACTTTTTCAGAATTTCAGCATTATAGTCTATCCATCCCAGTGGTAGAGGAACACACGTTACCATATTCCACTTCAACACATCTTTCATTCAGATCTCTCTTTAGCTTTTCTTCTTCATTCCTAAACTCTAAGTTGTTGCAGATCTGCCTCTATATCATCAATCCATTGTATTCCAGGTCTGCCATTGGGACGCCTACCTTTTGGTTATTGCCGGTATTTTTGCTCCTCTGATTGGTGCTAAAACAAAACAAGTTAAAATACTAAGCAAATCCAAGCTGATGTTTAAATGTACATTATTTCTTCCTGTTTGGGTGTGTATGTGTGTGTGTGTGCGTTGGTATGTGTTTGTCATTAAGTACGTTTTGGTAAGCTTGAATTTCTTTGTCGAAAAAATGTTTTGGAAATTTTCAGCAACTATAAATAAAATGATCTTACACATAATGTGTGCGGTAGCTAGGGCCTGCTTTAAGGAAGGGCAGATGGGGCTACGGAATCCGTAAGAAAGGGGCCTCCATAGAAGGGAAAAAAAATATCTGAAATTTGACGGGTCAGAAACTTTAAAGCTGTTTTTTTTTTCTACCCTTTTTTCTCTAATTTCTACGGTTGGCAAAAATGTTGTGATCAATTAAGAAGTGTACGTTTGCAGCATGCTCGTAATATGTCAATAGCAGCGCTTCTGATTTACGGCAGTGCGTGTGACGGAAAGATGTTAAAAATCCTGAGACAGATTTGTGTATTCGAAACCTCAAAATATTCATTGTCTATGATCTTACTATCAGCATTTAGAATTGTTAAAAGTTTATATGGTCTTATAATTTTTACACTACAAAAAAAAAAAACCCAACAAAAACACTCGGGGTTTATTGGCTGTTTTCTCTCTTCAGTATTTTAGATGACCACGTACATAATACTAAACATAGGAAAGAAGGGAAACAAAACTACTGGAACCTATTTCTTTCTCATGAAAAATGAAGTTGTGCTCTCCCCTTGGCAGACTTATGACCAGACGGCGCGATAAGGGAAACAGGAACGCGATTGTATTATCTCTTCTCGTGGCCATCTTGTTGCCATGGACGCTTAACAGGAAGCTCATTAAGAAGAAATCTACGAGTGTTCAGACACTTCAGTCATTCGGGATTTCCCGAAACATTTTCATATCTCGCCTTGATATTTTATTTGACTAATAGAAGAGTGAAAACACTAAGACATAAAACTCTTAAGTGTTTGCAGAAAAAAATCTAGTCAATATTTCTCTTATTAAAGTTGGACTATCTCTCAATTAGCTCACTTTCAATAAGCTGTTTTGATCTGACAAACTGTTTTTTAGTCCAAATTATCCATGCTTTGAAAACTTTAGTTCATCTTTAAACAAACAAAAAAAAATTCTCAAAAAAGAAATGATTTTAAAATACCAAGGTATAAAGCTGACGTCAACAAAAATATGTTTTTAGAAATGTAAAAAAACAACTTGTTTCCACAGAGAATGATGTCAATGTTACTTGTCAAGAAGGTTGGACCAAACTCCACAGAGGATGTTATAAATTTGTGAAAGAAGAAACAACATGGACTGATGCTGTAGAGAAATGTCAATCAGACAATGCTGAACTTTCTGCTCTATTAAGTGAATCTGAGAAGGTAACTGGGAACTTATATTTAGATTAATTGTTTTTCTACCCAATACAAGCCCACAGCCTTCAAAAAACAAAATCTGGAAATAATATAAAATTCTGTTGAAAGAGTTAAGGTAATAAACTAACACCACTCCAGTGTCATTTCAGCACTCTGATAGCTTCACACTGTCATTTCAGCACTCTGATAGCTTCACACTGTCATTTCAGCACTCTGATAGCTTCACACTGTCATTTCAGCACTCTGATAGCTTCACACCAATGTCATTTCAGCACTCTGATAGCTTCACACCAATGTCATTTCAGCACTCTGACAGAATCACACTGTCATTTCAGCACTCTGATAGCTTCACACTAGTGTCATTTCAACACTCTGACAGAATCACACTGTCATTTCAGCACTCTGATAGCTTCACACCAATGTCATTTCAGCACTCTGATAGCTTCACACCAATGTCATTTCAGCACTCTGATAGCTTCACACCAAAGTCATTTCAGCACTCTGATAGCTTCACACCAATGTCATTTCAGCACTCTGACAGAATCACACTGTCATTTCAGCACTCTGATAGCTTCACACCAATGTCATTTCAGCACTCTGACAGAATCACACTGTCATTTCAGCACTCTGATAGCTTCACACCAATGTCATTTCAGCACTCTGATAGCTTCACACCAATGTCATTTCAGCACTCTGACAGAATCACACTGTCATTTCAGCACTCTGATAGCTTCACACCAATGTCATTTCAGCACTCTGA
This sequence comes from Biomphalaria pfeifferi, assembly GCA_030265305.1. NCBI lineage: Eukaryota > Metazoa > Mollusca > Gastropoda > Planorbidae > Biomphalaria > Biomphalaria pfeifferi. The sequence continues at coordinate 11,039,398 of JASAOG010000002.1, read as the reverse complement.
TAGCCTTACACCAATGTCATTTCAGCAATCTGACAACAGCACAAAGTATTTCTCGATGTCTGTGCATTCATTCGTCAAGTCTTAGTGAATCGGGCGACTTCGGTCCATCAAGAGTAAAACTGAGCGGTACAAAAACTCATTCGTTCCTTGCTCTGTCAGACATATGAATAGGTCAAGACGTTAATGTGTAGTCACTGAACGAACTTTTTTCTCTGTTCTGTCTGTTCTTTATATGTGGAATGTCGCTTTTATTTTTGAGAAAAGAGTCCTTGTAATCTCAACAAATTTCCAATCACGATGAAATCCGTTGAATGAAGCAGTTGTAGTCATCATAACTACAGTCAAAGTTGATATTAACGACCTTGTCTGTCTGGTAAAAAGTTTGTACATGCTAGAACTTATTTCTCCCACACACATTCTTGGATCAAGATGAAATTTTAATTTATTTCTTGGCATAGACAAGACATGAATCAATTGAAAAATAACCAATTAATCCATCAGTTACTTCTTATTAATTGCTTTCCTATAAGTTAAATTAATCCTTCAGTATTCAGGGATACGGCTAGTTCTGTAGGTTTCGTCAGATAATTGAAAATCCATTTTAGAATGAAGTTAAAATTTTAAAAAATTATTTTTTATCTAACAATATATCAAACAATGAAAAAAAAAATCAGCTAGTCAATTTATTATTGGTGATTAATTATTGTGTTTGATATTGGATAAGGAAAATAGCTTCTTCATTATTGAAATATATAGTTGTAATTACCGAGTTCTTTCCCTTAGATTTGTGTTGTTTTGTTTTTTTGAAGGATTTACAATATTTTTCTTTTTTTTGTCTATTGTTATTGTTGAGCGCCACTTCCTGCTCCTCAGTGTGTGCTCTGATCCAATCACTTGGTGAGCTGGGAGAGGAGTTTTAGGGATGGGGAGGAGAAGCCATTTTTTTTTTAAAGTTGCTCGATTTGAATTCGAACTCGAGGACTCATGTACCCTCAATCTGACACTTTAGTTAGTCTGTTTGTTTTGTGCTAATGAAATTTAAAGTTTTTTAGTTATATTTATCAATTGTTAGTAACACATTTTTAGGCGATGACCTGATTCTCTACACAAGGGTAATAGCCGGTTAGTACTGTATTTAGTACTATTATTGACCCTATCTCCAACAAAATTAATTTATTATGACTAATTGCTAGAATAATTGGTCCATTTTTCGATTGATTCCTGTGTTGTTAGGGGCAATGAATAATTTTAAGTTGATCCGAGATTGAGAAGTTGGAGACACAGCGTGTACAAAGTGCCATCCAAACAGACAGAGTGAGTTGATGGAAGTTTTGTCAATATTACATATACCACCTTTAAACAACGGCTTTGTCTGCGGTACTTGTGATAAAATATGTCGGTCGCAACTGGGACTGCTTAGACACGCAGAGAACTACATTCTTCCTACATCTTTGAAGTAATGCATTCTTTGGAACCGAGCCAAAATGTAGCGTCTTGTAACTTGGTTTGTCAGAGGTGCTTTTTTTTGTGACAGTACGCACCGGTACGGTGTTCCGGCACCTTTTCTAATGGGAAAAGGGGGGGGGGATTATTACTTTTCTTGTATTTTAAAGTTTATTTTTAATTTATTAGTAGTTAAAAGTTAGGCAATCCATTACTGTGTACCGGCACCTATTTTTTTTTACAAACAAGGTTACAAAGACAGTATGTGTTGAAACACAAACTCAAAATCGGCCCCCCCCCCGGAGTTGTCCACTCAGGCAGGTAAAAAAACAGGTTTCAATAATTTCAGAAAGAATATCAGAATGAAATTCTATCAACGACAGATGACAAAGAAGAATGGAGAAAAAGGTTGACAGACGCACGGACAGACATTCCACACAAAACTAATAGCGTCTTTTCCCCTTTGGGGAGGGGGGGCGCTAAAAAAAAGCACTGTACATTAGTATTGCTTTCTTTCCTTCCTGATATTTATACACAAAAACTGTTGGCTGAACAAACATTCTTCATCCATCTAAAGATGTTTTTATTTAATTTCAAACCAATAGAAACTACAAATAGAATACCAGCGCCTTATCTAAATAGTGTATATTATATCTCAGCACTACAGTACGCATATCCCAGTGACTATTTTCTCTTCTACTCTCCAGGATGATGTACAACAATATTTCATCTCAAACGATGAAATAAAGGATAAGAGGTGGTGGGTGGGGCTGACCAGAGAGAAAAATACTGGATCAAAATGGATCTGGACTGACAAGGACCTTACACAAATTGATACGAAAATAACGTAAGTTCTAGACCTATTGATGGATCAGATTTGATTACAGTCAATCAGAAAGTGAAAGTACTATGGCGCCTCTTCCAGACCTTGCGAATAGAAAGGATATCTATTTCTATCTTATCTTATCTTATATAATACAGACGTTACTTAAAAAGAAGATGATTACGTCCTACGCGTCATGCATTTAGTAATGCATATTAATCAATGACCTAAATTCTGTCAGGTCTTTTGTTTTCATGGCTAGCTCAGGCAACCCATTCCATGCTCTTATAGCACTAGGGAAGATGCAACATTTGTACAAATTTGTCCTAGCATATGGAACAAGGAATGTTGAAGAGGCTGACATGTGCCCAGCACAGCGACCAACCAATTTAATTTCTCAAACTTATGTCAAGTACCCATTAGAGTTTGTTGGACCATGGGGCCTCTTAAAATCACTAAATTTAAATCCTAGTCTATATCGAGATTCAAACACCCTAAGTTCGGAAGCCTCGAACTTTAACACTCAGCTGCCACAGTAAAACGAACGCTCACACTATGAAAACTCTTTGTAATTTAAGAAAAAACTTCTAATAAACCTATACCAAAGGTGTTATATTTTTTTAACGCGAGCAAAGATCTTATTTCTTATTAAAATAAACGAGAGTTGGGGCACGGTGGTTGAGTGGTTAAGCGCTTGGCTTCCGAACCTAGGTTCCTTGGTTCGAATCTCGGTGAAGACTGGGATTTTGAACTTCGGGATTTTTAAGGCCTCTGGGAATCATTAAGTCCACCCAGCTCTATTGGGTACCTGACTTAAGTTGGCTGGCAGCATGATACCCTGCTCGTTAACCGTTGGCCAAAGAAACAAATAACTTTAACATCATCTGCCCTATAGACCGCATAGTCTGAAAGGAGAACTTTTACATCCCAAAGGTTTAATATTCGTTAGATTCAGGCATGTCAAACACGACGTTCGGGGGCTGCATGCGGCCCGCGACCGCTTAGCATGCGGCCCGCGTGGCCACCTTAAAAATATCAAAATGATGTTAAACTATTACGCTGCGAAATAAGAGATGACAAGCTACTTGAATTGAAAAATATTCTGCAGTCTGCAGTGAAAGCAAGCTACATTTTGTCAAACTTCATTGCAAGCCATTGCAAATTATTTAGTGAATGTGATTTTATGAAGGAGTGTGTCGTAAAGCCGAAGTAATTTTGTCCAGAAAAGGTGAAAGCATTCAAAGAAATAGCGTTATCTAAGAACACTGTGGCAGACAGAATAAATGACATGCCAGTCAATTGGCGGGAACAATTAAAGAATAGAATAGTTGATTTTGAATTATTTTCATTGGCTCTCGATGAGTCAACTGATGTAAAGGGTTTAGCACAGTTGGCTATATTCATAGGGGCTTTGACAGGAATTTTGAGATACATGAGGAGCTATTTGAGCTCTGTTCTATGCATAACACCACAACTAGAGAAGATGTTTTTGAGAAACAGCAGGAGGTGATATTGCAGTACAATTAATCTTTGGTAAAGCTAGCTAGTCTAACAACGGATGGCGCACCAATCATGAAATGAAATGGGTTTGATGAAAAGCTACTTGCAAAAATAAGTTAGACTGATGCTAATTTTAAATGTGTCCATTTTCAGTGCATCACTCACCAAGAAACATTCTGCGCAAAGCAATTACAGTTCCAACATGTCGTCAGACCGTTTTCAGTCGCTCTCAATTTTATTCGTGCCCGTGGTTTAAATCATCGCCAATTTTCAATGTTCCTGGATGACATTGGACACGAATTTGATTTTGTTCTCTACTAAACAGAAGTCCGCCGGCTCTCATGTCATAAAGTGTTGAAGAGATTTTTTGCACTGCGTGAAGAAATTGTATTGTTTCTGAACACCAAAGGTGAACCAGTTGAACATTTCCAAACTGGCGAACGGGTTCAGGATTTGGCATTAGCAGATTATCTCACTGGTCACCTGCAAGACTTAAATTTGAAACGTCAAGGTAAAGACAAAATTGCCACAACTGCGTGTGATGGTGTGAAGTGCTTACAAGCAAAGTTACGACTGTGGATAAACCAAATATGAAAAGAAAATCTTGTTCACGTTTCAACGTGTTAGAAACTAAAAATATTTAATACGGCTGCAACATTTCGTAAATATGTAAAATGTTTGTAAAATGTTTTACATGTTTCGGATGTTCCTTCAGAGTTGAAGATAGTTTACTTTCTAGTCCAAACCTCCCGCAGGACGACGGGGGATGGGATTGGGCAGGGTTTGAACCCTCGACCGTCGATAAATCCGAACGACAGTCCAGCGCGCAAACCGCACGACCAGGCAGCCATATGTCCTACACCTGGAATCGTCATTAGATGCTTTCAATTATCATTTTTGTGACTTCGTTTCATACGGAACTATAAAAAAGTAGCTTCAGTGTATGGAGGCGCGGTAACTGAGTGGTGAAACGCTTGGCTTCTAAACCAAGGGTTCCGGGTTCGAATCCTGGTGAAGACTGGGAGAAGACTGGGAGTCATAAAGTCCACCCAACTCTAATGGGTACCTTACATTAGTTGAGGAGAAGTAAAGGCCATTGGTTGTTGTGCTGGCCACATGACACTGTCGTTAACCGTGCGCCACAGAAACAGATGGCCTTGACATCATCGGCCCCAAACATCGCAAGTTCTGAATGGAGTTCTTTACTTTTTTTTTAGCTTCGGTGTATGGAGCCTACAAGGAATCCGGGAAATTTAAAGAACTAACAGAAAAGCTATTTAATAGATATGTATAACATTCACTTAATGTGGTCAACATTCTTTTTCAGAAAATGCTTCTTGCCTAAAATATTTGGTACAATGGACATCTTTTTTTTTGTTCTAAAATTATCTCCTTTAGAGGCGCAGTTTAAGATCTATTGCCTGATTCACTGACCCCCTTTTTATAGTTGTTTAGCAATCAATGAATGTAGTTAATAATAAGGTATAAGTATGATGGCTCAACAAACAAACAAAAAAACCACGAAATGTTTTTTTTTTTGGGAAGGGGGGGGATAACACCCTGAGATGACCGCACCAGGTGACACCTACCCTAGTGACGCCACTGGATAAATGTGTCAGTGGCAAACAAACATCAAACTGACATTAATATACTTGTATCCCAGAAAAGATGTCAAGCATTAAGACAAAGAAAATAATGCGTAATCATAGTAATTTTTTATTACTAAATAGTACTACAAATTTAGCTAAGGGACAGGTATGCCATTAATTATTGTAATCTATTATATTGTTCTAATTTACATAAAACTAGAAGACTGTTTTGCAACTGAGTTTTTTGCTGCGGCCCCTCAGGTCATATTAAGTTGTTTATGTGGCCCATACACCTTAATGAGTTTGACATGCCTGTGATAGATAAATAGAAAATTAACGAAAAAATATGATTGGCTTTATCTTTGCTGCCGGGAAAATGATGTAAAATTTCTGTCTAGCTTGCCTTGTGAATACATAGTGATGGTCAACATTAATAATAGCGCGGGTGTGATCTCCACTGGCTTGCGTGGACAGGCCAACTTTTATTTTGCCCTAAAAAGGATGGATACTATTCAGAAAGTCAGGAAAATGAACATTGTCGTAGGTAATACACTTCATCACAAGATAGAACGTGCGAGACCTAAGGTGAAGGTCGACTATGTTTACATGTGTTACATAATGTAATAGTGTTGGCTCCAAAGTATGTCGTTGTAAAATAAAGTGTCCATGGCGTTGAAATGAAATACGACTTTTCAAGTCTCCATGTATTACGTATTTAGGATGGTTTTGTATACGAGTAAACTATTAGTACGCTGATAACTGTTGAATTGCATACATGATTAAATATCATTCTTTTGTTTTTTTAGTCCTTGGTTCCAAAACAGTCAAAGCACTAAGCCAGGGGAACTCTCTGCAACTATAGAACTCAACTCTGGCAGATTAGTTTTAAGATCTGACTTCCGTGATGACCAAGAGGTTATATACCCATTCATTTGTGAATTTCACAAAGGTAAATTTACATGTTACATTTTTTATTCCAGCCACAAACAATTGCAAGTTTTTATTTTAAACTTTGCCAAGCTGTCAGCTGATACAACGAGAATAAGTTCATGTCAGTTAATCAACTCTTTGTTTCTCTCTCCTGCTGCTACACAATGTGTGCACAAATCTTTTTTATTTCTAGTCAATGGCAGAAAGTGAACAGATTTTCTTATTAGATAATTAATATTACTTTAGAAGTAGCTGCATTGTTCACCTAATAAAACATAAATGTGTGTTTAAACACATGACAAGAGAACGAAACAAGATCCCATGTACGTTATAAAATCCCCGCTACCTTGTCACATAGTTACTTTTTAAAACAAAAAAAAACCTTAAAACTTTTTTTTTTTGCACGACTAGAATTGTACTAACTATTTAAATTTGGAATCTAAGACTCTAATGAAATTGTAAATCTTATTTTCCATGGGCAAAGATGTCTGTAATGATTTGTTTCATTTACATTGTTCCACTTTAAAGTTTTGATGAAGTTACGACTTACATTTATTGCAACTCGAATGTTCGTTTTGTACTGCGCGATGTTTTGAGAAAAAAAAAAATGGTCGCTTCTTTTTTAATTCACGCTTTAACCTACGAAGCATGTCTGGACAAAGTATTGACTCACCCAAAAACTAACTTTTGAATGATGTTGAAGCATGCAGGACAAAAGTGTTGACCAAGGCTTCTGTCAGAAGGACAATTTTTACATGTCTTCCTCAGTGTCTCAGCGAGTGTCCTATGCAACTACAACATTTCAACCACCTGATCTTAAAGAAGCAATCCAAACTTCTGATGAACCAGACAATGAGCCATCATACGTCCAGCGTGACTATGCCACGCCCGCGCCTCAAGAACCAGCAGTCACGCCACAAACTGCCACGGAGAGTAGCCCATGCGCCGTGGACAGTGACAACACGGACTACGGGCGTGTCATCAGACGACTGCATAGCGCGGACGATCCACTATACAAGCAGTATCTCCAGAGTGAGATCAACGCCAATGTGGCCAAGATGGCCTACTACACCAGAGTGGCCGGGCTGTACGAAGCAGCTCTCCAGCAACAGAACCAGTATTATGAGAGCTCCAGAGAGAAACTGCGTCTTGAGATAGATCGTCTGAATCAACCTTTAACCTGTACATAATTCACGTCATCAGAAGTGAAGGCCGTCATATAGTCTCAGTATGAACTACCAATATAACCAGAGCTTGAAATATTTGTTTAGCTTCATCCAAACATCGCATTTCAGTTGAAAAATTCAATATTTTTATTTTTACATGTTTGTATAGCATGGGCGTAGCCAGGATTTTTTTTCGGGGGGGGCGGGTTTGGGGTTAGGGGTTCTCCCCCCCCCCGCCATATATATATATATATATGCATATGTGTGTGTGTTAACAATTAATCTTTATTACATTCTTTTGGCAGACGTTTATTGTACTCTAGAATAGGTTCTTCCTGGAATTAGTGGAAAAATTGTAGACTACAGGCCCCTGGCTAGAAAGGGGGTCTGGGGGAGCTCTGCGAGCTCCCCAGCGCTGGGCGAAGCCCCGCCGCCAAACACTATTTCGGTATTAAAAGCCAACAAAATACATATTCTGAGGTATCTACAGTGCATTATCCTGCTATTAAAAAGTTTTATTTCAAAAACTTAATGGGCTATTCTTACTGACTTAGATCCCTCCGCGCTGTTCGGCGCATTGGTCGAAAATCGTACTCTAGAATAGGTTCTTCCTGGAGTTAGTGGAAAAATTGTAGACTACCGGCCGTTGTTAGCAAGGTGGTCTGGGGGAGCTCTCACCGCTGCCAAACACTATTTACGATATTAAAAGCCAACAAAATACATATTCTGAGGTATCTATATGCATTATCCTGCTATTAAAAAGTTTTTTTTTCAAAAACTTAATGGGCTATTCTTACTGACTTAGATCCTCCCCGCTGTTCAGCGCATTGTGCGGAAATCTGATTCCACATAATTCTGTCACTGGCAATGTCTGAAGCCTCTTCCCATCTGCTCTGAGGTCCGCCATAAAAGTGTGGCGTGAATTAGTACTAGAATGTCCCTGTTTGCGCTTTCCTCGTAATTATGTGTAGGCTAATTCATTTTGTCGGAGAACATCTCCCATAAATCCTTTTTCTACGCTCTGTCACAACCTTACTAAGGGGTTAACTCCCAGTTCGGCAGAGGATTTCCTTGATTGACACCCGATCTCTATAACTGACTCCTAAAATCCGTCTTAGCCATCTTTGTTGAGTTACATTTAGTGTTTTTTTTTAATTTCGGCCGATGACTATTCACTGCACGTTATTAATGGAGCCCAGTCACTGATAGAAATTTGTAACCTCTCTTGAAGAGAGAAGTTTTCAGCCTCAAAACTCTCTGTAAGAGGGATTTAAAACTCAAAACCATCTGGAGAGGTTTTAAACTTTTTTAAAAAGCCCTATGGAGTAGAGGGGTTCAAACTCAAAACCCCTCTAGGCTTGGCTTCGCTCATAGAATTTTAATGTGTAAATTCCTTTTTTGAAGAGGTATTTTTTAGCTTCCAACCCCGCTGAAGGGGGGTAAAGTCAAAAACCCCTTTGGCTACGCTCATATAATTTTGAGGGTGTAATTTGCTTTTTTTATAATGAAGAGGTATAAAGGTATTTTTCTTAGCTTCAACCCCGCTTAAGGGGGGGGATTTAAACTCAAAACCCCCTTGGCTGCGCTGGGGCAAGTGATGGTTAAGTATTAAAATCTCTCCTAAAATAAAGAAAATCAGCAAAAAATCAGTCACTGGGGGGGGGGTTTCATTTCGGGGGGGGGGGGGGGTTGAACCCCAAACCCCCCCCCCCCTGGCTACGCCCATGTTGTATAGATATCAAACAGATTCAAAAATAAAATTCTAAAAATGTTAATTTAATGTTTTATTTCATTTTTTTTTTGTTTTTTTGTTTTTTACAAACACAATTTTTTTAAAAAGCTGTATTTACCTTGCTATGTTTCTTACTAATTGTTAATAGAACTATTCAAACGAATGAATGTACTATTGATTTGACTCTATTTCGTACATCATGTAGACTTTGAGAACAAGATGACTGTTTCTACTGCTGTATGTAAGTAGTCGTAAACTGTGCAATTCTAGATATCGCAAAGTAGTGCCTTGACAAAATCCGCTCACTTGTGTAGTCTATGTAATTGTAGCGCTGAGATCAACAATTAATTATTACTGCATATCAAAATGAAGTTTAATTTTTTATTTGCTTTATTTTGTAATTAATGCGATGACAGAATTGAAAACAGTTTTTTAAAACTGAACTTTACAAATAGATTAAATTTAATTGTATGTTATGGTTTCTCTGCCAGACATAGATACATGACTATTATAGCTGACTAGTTTTGGATGCAGGAAATAGATTATTTGGATAAAACAATATCAATGTGAAAACAAGAAAACAACAAAGATGCTACACAGCGAAATGAGTTCAGAGAGCGATGGATAGAGATATAAAGAGAATAATTGTGTGTATGGAATATTAAGTTCTCTTTGTGACTACATCATGGCAGCTCCATGACGTTGTCATTCGCTATTAATGAATCAGGATCAAAACACTGAGCTTAAGGGTGAACGTTTGAATGTCAGTTTAAAAATGTTGATTCACTTTTTACAATTCACATCCTGCAAGACAAACACATAATGTTGTTTTCATCATTTACACATCTATTATTTTTGGGGCAACATATTTATGCCATGTTTCTAAATCTAAAAAAAGAACCTAATTGTGCATCATTTATTTTATATTCTGACGATTACAATTACATGTATATATATATATATAGTATGTCACAGAAAACATAAATTTGGTTGTGTAACTACTCTGCACATTTACACACACACAAAGTCTCACTTATTTTAATTGAAACTGTCACGTCACTGCTCAAAGCTCGACACATCTGCTTACTGAGATGTAAAACACTTGGTACATGCACTTCATTTATTACTAAATTAGTAACTTCCTGACTTAACTAGACCATTTGGACCAAATAGTTTTATGTACCTATGTCACACGATACACTCTAGACCATTTGGACCAAATAGTTTTATGTACCTATGTCACACGATACACTCTAGTACATTTGGACCAAATAGTTTTAAGTACCTATGTCACACGATACACTCTAGTACATTTGGACCAAATAGTTTTATGTACCTATGTAACGCGATACACTCTAGTACATTTGTGTGTCATCCTAACCAAAGATTTGTGACTCTGTTGACATCATGTCATGTTTGGACAAAAGATACTTGTAGATGAATTTATGTATTAACAGAATCAATAATATATTAACAGAGCTTTAAAATATATTTTTTATTTACTGTACAGTCCATAACAATGCTTTGAGAAATAAAGTCATATATATTTTTATTCTTCTAGCTAACAACATGTGTCCAGAGTGTCATGTTTAGTGTGAGATTGGTAATTAGTCTTATAGAGTTCATCAATGATGAAAAGTTCTTTCAAATTGTTTACTTTTGGTTAAACTTTAAGACTCAAAAACAAAGAGGGTGAACGACTGTATTGAAAATACAATATCCATGCATATATTTGACCCTGCGAACCGTACGTCCGGCAGGGTCACATTTAGGCAAGTTTATTGTATTTTAAAACTTTTAAAGTTTAAATATATAAGGTTTGTTCAGTTTTATTAGAAATTATGTTTCAAATCATTATCAGTCTGGATATTGAACTAGAAAGAAATATCTTGTTAAAAGTTATCCAGCTTCTCGTAGAACAAATAAACAAAACTAATTAACAAAACTAAATTTCTGCACACAATCACTTAAAGAATTACAAACAAGAAGAAAATGGTCAGAAGAGCCAATCTCAACATGCTGGGCTCACTACTCAAGTTCAAGAAGAGCCAATCTCAACATACTGGGCTCACTACTGAAGTTCAAGAAGAGCCAATCTCAACATGCTGGGCTCACTACTCAAGTTCAAGAAGAGCCAATCTCAACATACTGGGCTCACTACTGAAGTTCAAGAAGAGCCAATCTCAACATGCTGGGCTCACTACTCAAGTTCAAGAAGAGCCAATCTCAACATGCTGGGCTCACAACTCAAGTTCAAGAAGAGCCAATCTCAACATGCTGGGCTCACTACTCAAGTTCAAGAAGAGCCAATCTCAACATGCTGGGCTCATAACTCAAGTTCAAGAAGAGCCAATCTCAACATGCTGGGTTCCCTACTCAAGTTCAAGAAGAGCCAATCTCAACATGCTGGGCTCACTACTCAAGTTCAAGAAGAGCCAATCTCAACATGCTGGGCTCACTACTCAAGTTCAAGAAGAGAAAAAAAAGTTAATACAGGAGGGCATTACTATTTTATTAGCTGACCTTCAAGCGATCATTGAGGCTACAGATACATTACAACTACTACAGATACATTACAACTACTACAGATACATTACAACTACTACAGATACATTACAACTACTACAGATACATTACAACTACTACAGATACATTACAACTACTACAGATACATTACAACTACTACAGATACATTACAACTACTACAGATACATTACAACTACTACAGATACATTACAACTACTACAGATACATTACAACTACTACAGATACATTACAACTACTACAGATACATTACAGCTACTACAGATACATTACAGCTACTACAGATACATTACAACTACTACAGATACATTACAACTACTACAGATACATTACAACTACTACAGATACATTACAACTACTACAGATACATTACAACCACTACAGATACATTACAACCACTACAGGTACATTACAACCACTACAGGTACATTACAACCACTACAGGTACATTACAACCACTACAGGTACATTACAACCACTACAGATACATTACAACCACTACAGATACATTACAACCACTACAGATACATTACAACCACTACAGATACATTACAACCACTACAGATACATTACAACTACTACAGATACATTACAACTACTACAGATACATTACAACTACTACAGATACATTACAACTACTACAGATACATTACAACTTCTACAGATACATTACAACTTCTACAGATACATTACAACTACTACAGATACATTACAACTTCTACAGATACATTACAACTACTACAGATACATTACAACTACTACAGATACATTACAACTACTACAGATACATTATAACTACTACAGATACATTACAACTACTACAGATACATTACAACTACTACAGATACATTACAACTACTACAGATGTATGAGTGTTGCGTAACGGAAGCCTTTCTACATAAATATTGAGTTAGTAAGGAAATTTAGTGGGGTTGTTAATCAATTAAAGCAAACATCAAATATTGTTACAATGATTTACATCTGATTGTACTAAATGGTAAAATGTATTTGATCTACTTTACTACTCTGCCCTCTAGATAATAGTTAGTTTGACACAACAGCTCTGCTTGGATCTTAGGCCCGATGCTTCAGTCAGAACTGATGTTTGTTTTACAGCTAATTGTTACTGTGAGAAGTTGAGTTCAGCCAAATTATAACTTGACACATTCAAAACAGGCTCAATCAAAACTAAACAAGAACTTTGAAAGGATCTCATTACATTTCTTGTTCAAATAAAATTGGGTTATCCTAGAGTGCCGTTGATGGTAACGTTAGCTTTAATATCTACACCAAGACCCCCCCCCCTCTCCCCGCCCAGAAAAAAAAAAGAAAATAGGTAAAAAATGAAATTTTGATGAAGATTACAAAACATTACACTTGTAATTAATGCAGAATTCGTCTACACCTATCTGAAAACACATATTGTTTCCTAACACAGACTTCATTACATATTTTTATGTTTAGCTCAGGAAATAAAATAGTCAATAAAAACTTTTTTTATTAAGAAACCTTTTATCAGTGAGTTAGAAATAGAACTAATCAAAGACAGCTGCAATCACTTTCATTTCAGTTTGTTAAAAAATATTTAGAATTTAACCGCGTAAATGAAATTTCCAAGACTCAAAACAAATGTCATATTTCAATTTTCAGTTACACCTCGACCCCCGCCTGTAAACGGAACCACGGAGAGTGATGACACCAGTACAATATCGACATTAAAAGAGAGTGACTACACGTATAGTACGCAGAAAGTATCAAGCTACAGTTTTAGTTCTAAAACCTCCACTCCTACAGGCAGTGCACGAGGAAAGTTGTCTTCAAAGACAAGCCAAGCACACAACTCCACTTCCACTTCTAGAGCTACAACTACCACCAGCTCCACCGCAGCAGAGGCTACAACTACCACCAGCGCCACCGCGGCAGAGACTACAGCTGCAACACTGCAAACCCTAAACCTCACAACACATACCAATGATTCTAAACCGTAAGTCATTTTTTCTTATCAGCCATGGAAGTCAATAGCTGTGTTAATTCTTGGTTCATTTGTCACGTTTAGATTTCAGAACAAGCAAATTATAAAACAAAAAAATATTTTTAAAATACTTTAAAGAAAACAAAGCTTATATTAAGTGTAATTGTATCAATTTGGATCTGTCATGAAATTTAATTTTGTAATAGATCTAGAATAGCAATAATAAATATATGCGATTAGAAATATTTTGATCAATGGTTTTGTTTACCGCTATTTCATGCTTTTAACTTTCTCAATATGCTACGATCCTATCACTTATTAAGACCATTTGGGAAAGGGGTGGGGGTGGAGGGTGGGTGGATTGAAGGGGTATCTGGCTGAATATTACTGTCATTGCTTGTCAATTCATTATTGAAAAAAAAAGGGGGGATGGCGACGTGAATTAGTACTGGAGGGCTCTAGGCGACGTGAATTAGTACTGGAGGGCTCTAGGCGACGTGAATTAGTACTGGAGGGCTCTAGGCGACGTGAATTAGTACTGGAGGGCTCTAGGCGACGTGAATTAGTACTGGAGGGCTCTAGACGACGTGAATTAGTACTGGAGGGCTCTAGGCGACGCACTAACCAATCTTAAACTTTAAAGCGGCGACTTGTCTAGGGAACTATGGGGGCGCGGTGGTCGATTAAGCGCTTGGCTTCCGAACCGAAGGTCCTGGTTTCGAATCTCGGTGAAGACAGGGATTTGAATTTCTGGATTTTTAGAGCGCCCCAGCTCTAATAATAGCTGACTTGAGTTGGGGAAATTAAAGGGGTTTGGCCACATGACACCCTGCTTATTAACCGTTGGCCAAAGAAACAGATGACCTTAACATCATCTGCCCCCATGGATCGCAAGGTCTGAAAGGGGAAACTTTTTTTTAATCCACTATATACCACCACATCAGTCAAGTACAACTGCTTTCCCTTATTCTATACCAAACAGAATAATTAATCACCAATAGTAAATTAATTCATTGGTTAATTTTCTATTGACTCTTATGTTTGGAGATAAAGGAATAAGTGTGCGAAATTTTAGCTTGATGCGAGATTGGTTGTTAAGAGGAATTAGGTGTAAAAACAGACAGACAGACAGACAGAGTGAGTTAAGTAAACAAAAAAAAACTTATCAAGGGGAAGAACTCCGCTTTTACTATTATATCTCAATAATGTAGTTATTTCCCTTATTCGATATCAAACAAAGAAATTAATTACCAATAATTAATTGACTAAATTGTTAATTGTTTTATGTTTTGTTGGGTACTATATATTGTTGTTTAAAGTATACACATGATCTGATAATGTGTAGGGGAAAAATGGCGTTAACAATTATCTAAGCAGACAAAACCCTACAAGTTAAGCCATATATGTGAATACTTAAGGATTAATTTCACTTGTTGGCATCAAACAAAATAATTAATTACCAGTTATTAATTCAATAATTGTTTTTTTAAATTGATTTGTGTCTTTTCTATGCTAATGAATAATTATGCAACGTTTCAACGATCCGAAACGGTTGTGGGAGAAATAGCGTGTTCAATTTGTTTCATCACACAGACAAACAGACAGATTGACTTGATATAAGCTTTGTAAAATAATTTAAAAAATACATACGAGCTTTTGAAAATTTGAATTCATCATGCGTGTGCCGCGTGTTTGTAAGTGGTGTTATGACTTTGGTCTTCAAAATGAACCTTTTTTTATATTAATTGTGCTAAATAATTGCTAACAATGCGTATACATGTTAAAATACACGACTTTTGAATTTATTTTTATCTCCCAAATAAGTGTTATTTGTAAAAATGAGTTTGTGTGAGCGTAAACTTCCTATACTATTAAGTTTGAAATTTTAAAAAAAATTATTTCCATCAAGAAATAAAAGAAAGGCCGATAGCTGAAGTCTGCGTGACAAAGTCAGAAGCATGAAATGTCAAAATGTTTACAGCTGTACCCCAGCAACCCTTAAAGGTTGTCCTGAAAAGTAAACAATTAATGTTGCCTTTGACATACCAGACTGTACTATGTTCTGCTTCAACTCAAGAAACAACCACATGATGGCGATATTAACAGACCACGTGTAGGCCTACTCTAACATGTAGGGGTTTTATATTGTTGTGTAGGTCAGTTTAGAATACCTGAAATTATATTGGTTTGACAGAATCGTCTTTGAGTAGGCAGAGTGTAGTAATTCAGGTCCCTACGCAGACCCAACTGTGACCTACATATTTGTAAATAAGTAATTACATAGTTTAACACATTTCAATCTTTAATATTGTGATTTTGATGATAGAGTTTTGAAGTTGTACTGGTGCATATCAACTCATAAGGGCACTGGGAAATATCAACTCACGGGGGCACTAGAAAATGTCAACTCACGGGGGCACTAGAAAATGTCAACTCACGGGGGCACTAGAAAATGTCAACTCTTGGGGGCACTGGTAAATATCAACTCATAAGGGCACTGGGAAATGTCAACTCACGGGGGCACTAGAAAATGTCAACTCACGGGGGCACTAGAAAATGTCAACTCACGGGGGCACTAGAAAATGTCAACTCTTGGGGGCACTGGTAAATATCAACTCTTGGGGGCACTGGTAAATATCAACTCTTGGGGGCACTGGTAAATATCAACTCTTGGGGGCAATGGTAAATATCAACTCGCGGGGGCACTAGAAAATGTCAACTCTTGGGGGCACTGGTAAATATCAACTCTTGGGGGCACTGGTAAATATCAACTCTTGGGGGCACTGGTAAATATCAACTCTTGGGGGCAATGGTAAATATCAACTCGCGGGGGCACTAGAAAATGTCAACTCTTGGGGGCACTGGTAAATATCAACTCTTGGGGGCACTGGTAAATATCAACTCTTGGGGGCAATGGTAAATATCAACTCGCGGGGGCACTAGAAAATGTCAACTCTTGGGGGCACTGGTAAATATCAACTCTTGGGGGCACTGGTAAATATCAACTCTTGGGGGCACTGGTAAATATCAAATCTTGGGGGCACTGGTTAATATCAACTCTTGGGGGCAATGGTAAATATCAACTCTTGGGGCACTGGTTAATATAAACTCTTAGGGGCACTGGTAAATATCAACTCACGGGGGCACTAGAAAATGTCAACTCAATAGTCACTGTAAATTAAAATGCTATTGTTTTTTTAAAAAGTTGAAAATTTTTGTTGCAGGCCAAATAGGAGCTCATCCACTACCACATCAACATCTACTTCTACCACATCAACATCTACTTCTACCACATCAACATCTAATTCTACCACATCAACATCTACTTCTACCACGTCTGTATTCACAACAACATCCACCACATCTACCACTAGCACAACAACAAAACGAAGACCATCGACCCCACCTACCTCACCTCCTGCTGACGTGAGGCCTCCTTCACCTACGACTGAAAACTGGGAAGAAGCCGCCAAGATGTACGAGAGATGCTACATACCAGGCACTGGTGGGAGCCAGATGGAGCGGATCGCGTCTGCCAGAGAGTTCTACAAAGCTGGTAGTCAGACGTGTCCACAAACACGAGCGAGTTCCTATGCTTGGGAAGCAACAAGAGAAGGCAAAACAGCTCAAACTTACTGCTCATCTGGTGAAGGTAGGTAACTCTAATGGATTGTAAACATGGCTAATTACTACTATTGTCAACTAGCTGGATATTTGTCATGTTCGTTGCTAAACGGAAATCTTACGTCTTGACTATTCGTTTCAAATCCAACCAAAAACATCTAGCCACTTGTCTCTATGGTGCTGGAAATATTTTATTGAAAAGTTTAAAATATCCTACAACTATAAAACAGAATGAAATTGTGAGAAAGAGGAGGGAAAGAAATGGAGAGTCTGCTGTCGACAAATGACTTCATTACAATGGTCACCTCTCAAAACCAAAGATTTTTTTTTTTACTGCTTACAAACAATTTTGAAATTCTGTAGCATATGTTTAAAATTGTCTGACTTTTGCCTATGTTTGTCTAATGGTTGTGTTTTTTATTTTCTACTACATTTAGGGTTTGCCACGTGGCCCTGTTTAAATAATGGCAATGGTGTCACATGTTGGAGTGAGGCTCCAGATGTCCAAGATTGCGCCTCAAAAATATTTAAGGCAATCATTCAGGTGAGACTATGTTTTGACTGCTCATATAGTTTGTCCTAGCCTGCGCTAGATGTGGAAAATATGTATGTCACAAGCGTGGCTGCGTAGTCACGGGAAATACTGCATTCTTCGTTGTTCTGTATAATGTAAGGTCATCAGTTGTTATGGTCCAGGGGTAACGAGGGTATCATGTGGCCAGCAAAACAACCGATCGCCTTTACTTTCCGCAACTAATTTCAGGTACCCATTAGAGCAGGGTGGACTCAGAGATACCCTAAGTTCCCATTATTAAAAATCCCAATCTTCACCAGGATTCAAACCCAGCAACCAAAGTTTGGAAACTAAGCACTTTATCGTTCAGCCACCGCGCCTCCTTCTAGAAAACTGTGTTTACATTTTTTTTTTAAATGGGTAAATAGAAAGATACGATAATTTAGTAAACTGATACATGTTGTCTCTTTTACTTCTAAATGGTCTCCCTTTATTTACCAAAGTAGTTTTTAACCTTTATGTCTGTTTTTTTTAATAACGAACTTATTTCTTTATCAGTTCTGTAGCTACTACTTCGTTCCAACTTGTTACCTCTTTCAATAAAATAGTTCATATTCATATGTTTACACTTCTAGCACTTAAAAAAAAAAAAAAAAAAAAAAAAAACAACTTGATACAATGTGCAATACTCTTTTTTTTGGGTCAGAATCTCCCAGAAAATAAATCCGTGGACGTCCAACAGACCATCGCCGTGACTGCAGAGCTGGTGACTGTGACCCAGTCAGAGAACATCACATTAGAGGATATCCTCGTGACGTCCCAGATCATGTCTGCCTACGCCATGAAGGTGGACAACATCCAGAATACCTCAGAGGTCAAAACTATTGTGGATGTAAGTCTTTGTGTTTTGACGTTAATGTTTGTCGTTGAGTTTTTATGTGTTTAAGTTCATGTAAGTGTTTTTAATGTGTTTAAGCTCATTGAAGTGTTTTTGATGTAAGTCTATTCTTTACGTAAATACAGAGCCCGCCAACCAATGAAGAGCCTACGAGAGCTGGGGACTACGTTTTTACAGACTCGAATTAACAAATAAAAATGTTACTAGACAATAAAAGACAATAAAAGACAATAAAAGACAATACAAGACAATACAAGACAAGACAAGAGAAGACAATAGAAGACATTAGAAGACAATAGAAGACAAGACAAGACAAGACAATAGAAGACAAGACAAGACAACGGGTCAACAAACCTAAGCTTACTTCTACATTCGAGCCTATCCACCTTCTTCTTGATACACACACATATGCAAATCTGCTTATACACATTCCCACATATATTAAATGAATAGTACAAATGAAGATTTATCATTAGAAAGAGATATGGTCAAGTGAGATATAGCCTTGAATTTATTACTAATTAAGCAATTGTGTAGTGAGCTAAAAGTCACCTATATACCCCATTCTTTTTCTTTTTTTTTGGTTAGTATTTATATTGTAGTGGATATTTTTGGACTTTCCTTCGTTGCAATACAATTTCTACTGACCTGATATATATTTATTTAAAAAAAACAACTCATCTTTGATTCTGTATGTATTTATTATTTATATACTGCCCGTGAAAAAAAATCTCTCTAGCTTCAATAAATCTTCACTCGTGAGCACTTGTGTCGGTTAATGTATTGATGTGTCAAGATACACAACTCTGCAGTCTTAGCTCCCATCTTGAATCAGCGGGAAGCTATCTCCCCATGGTTGATGACGTTATCTAGAGCTAAAACATAGATACTGACAGTAGAATATTTCAGGCTTACTTGTGTGTTCTGAGTTAAAGTAACTGAATTCATTGATGCCCACTAATTATTGGAGAATTATAACTCATTAAATAGCAAGAACATTGGCTCATTAAGAAGTGAGAACATCGGTTCATTAAGTAGTGAGAATATTGGGTCATTAGGTAATGAGAATATTGGCTCTTTAAGTAGTGAGAGTATTGGCTCATTAAGTAGTGAGAATATTGGCTCATTAAGTAATTAGAAAATTGGCTCATTAAGTAGTGAGAATATTGGCTCATTAAGTAGTGAGAATATTGGCTCATTAAGTATTGAGAATATTGGGTCATTAAGTAATTAGAAAATTGGCTCATTAAGTAGTGAGAATATTGGGTCATTAGATAGTGAAAATATTATTGGCTCATTAAGTAGAGAGAATATTGGCTCATTAAGTAGTGAAAATATTATTGGCTCATTAAGTAGTGAGAGTATTGGCTCATTAAGTAGTGAGAATATTGGCTCATTAAGTAGTGAGAATATTGGCTCATTAAGTAATGAGAAAAGATTTTCCTGCAAAAACTTTGCTCTATCTCAGAAGCAATAAAGGTGAAATACTTCCCATTAACATCACAATTCAAATTCATTCGACGTTAGTAGCTTACAATTTCTCTTTTGAACTCACTGCGTCTCTCTCTATCTCTCTCTCTCTCTTTCTCTCTGTTTGCCTATCTCTGTTTCTGTCTCTCTCTGTCTTTCTCTCTGCCTGTCTCTCTCTCTCTCTGTTTATCTCTCTGTCGGTCTGTCTGTTTGTGTTTATCTCTCTGTCGGTCTGTCTCTCTCTCTCTGTTTCTCTCTGTGTCTCTCTGTCTCTTTCTTAATGTCTCATTCTCTCTCTGTCCCTCTCTCTCTCTTTCTCTGTCTCACTTTCTTTGTCTTTCTCTGTCACTTTGTCTCTCTCTCTCTCTCTCTCGCTTATCAATATTATCACTATTTAAGAGAGAAAACTTTCTAAAGTATTTAAATTCGATGAACTAACCTTTAGATGTATAGTTGCTACCTCACTGATGTACTCGGTCTTCGCTTACGTTCCAGAATGTACACAGAGTTGATCCAATGGAAGTTGGTTAGATTTTGTAAAGTGTGGGAAGACAGTCTCTATTGAACTTAATTATTATTACACCTTTTTTTTTTATTTGTTATATTCTGCGAATTCCTCAGAACTTTGCAAAAGTCGGAAGCACTCTTGTTTCTAAAAAGAAGGCAAAGGTCTGGAAAAAGATGTCGTCCGATGACAAGGTGAGATCGGCCTCCACCTTACTGGTTGCCATGGAGAACGCCACGCTATCATTGGTGGAAGAGATCAAAGAGCCAAAAGTAATCACTACCAAGACAGACAATATAGGTAGATGTTCAGACAGTTATGAAATCGACTTACATATAGATAGATGTAGTTAAATATTAGACGCTAATTATGTCAAATAATATTGTAAATGTCTTGTAGTAAAATAAATTGATTTTTATTTCAGACCTGAGACTGGAGGTTGTGGATGTCACAAAGATGGAGCAACAAGAATTGGTCTATGAGTCTGACTCAGACTTTGCTACAGTGTCAATACCAAAAGAGACTTTGGTCAATCAAAGCGAAGGTAAAACAACGGAGTTGTACTAGCTATTTTTATCATTGCTGTTAATGATGAAGACTTGGGTCTGGACTGATGTTCGGCTGATTTGACAGTAACATATTCTCTGGCATTGTGGGTTTGATTTGTTGTTGATCAGGGTATGTTGTTTGTTTGCCTACAATGTTGACATTGTTTGGATTTGTTTTGAACATCCTTTTGTGTATTTGTTCCTGATGGAAATGTTCTCTGGGCTGCTGGTATTAGAAATTGATTTTCATTACTCTACATACTTTTCACAATAAATGTAATACAAAAGTACCTAACGAAATAAACACAAACTGAAAATAACAAATCTACTTATGAGAATTGAACTTACTGCTCTCGAGTCTTTACTCAAACCGAAGTGGGACGCTCTTTTAAGATTTGTATAGTTCTATATTTATGTTTATTTGTTAGCTCTCTAGTGTACTTAATAATGTCCACGACTATTTGTTCCTACAGGCTCGTTGGCCAAAGCTGTCTTCATTACCCACTACTCCATGTCCAGTTTACTCGGTGGCATGTCCAAGAAAAAAACGAAAGAGAAGAACTTATCAGGTGATGATGAGACAGACGACAAGAGCAAGGAAGAGTCAAACAATGAGGAGACAGATAATAAAAATGGTGAAAATGAAGTTGAAGAACTTCAATCCAGGCCTCGAATAGCCAGTTACATCCTCAGTGCGTCCTTAGGGAAAGATGGACACAGCAGGAAGTTACCTAAACCAATTACCTTCACCATGAAACTAACTGAGGTACTTTACACATAATTCCCAAGTTCAAACTGAACTCATTGTATTATATTTATCTTTTTATTTTGTCCTCTTTTTGTCCTCCTAAGGAGGTCCAGGTGTCTGGTTATACTACACAATCACACAGGTGCCTAGCTAACCTTTTAAAGTAAAACCTGATGTTTTGTGTCGCTTTAATTAACATCATTAGAACTAAATCTATTTGTAACAAAGAACCAAATCATCGACTTATCCCGTTGTTTTGTCTATTGAGTTATAGAAGTTTCTAAGAAAATGATTTAGAATGAAACAACTCGGCTGTAAACTGAAGGTCCTGAGTCTCTCAATGAAACAACTCGGCTGTAAACTGAAGGTTCTGAGTCTCTCATTGAAGCAACTCAGCTGTAAACTGAAGGTTCTAGGTCTCTCAAAGAAACAACTCGGCTGTAAACTGAAGGTCCTGGGTCTCTCAATGAAACAACTCGGCTGTAAACTGAAGGTTCTGAGTCTCTCATTGAAGCAACTCAGCTGTAAACTGAAGGTTCTAGGTCTCTCAAAGAAACAACTCGGCTGTAAACTGAAGGTCCTGAGTCTCTCAATAAAACGATTCGGCTGTAAACTGAAGGTCCTGGGTCTCTCAATGAAACAGCTCGGCTGTAAACTGAAGGTTCTGAGTCTCTCATTGAAGCAACTCGGCTGTAAACTGAAGGTTCTAGGTCTCTCAAAGAAACAACTCGGCTGTAAACTGAAGGTCCTGAGTCTCTCAATAAAACGATTCGGCTGTAAACTGAAGGTCCTGGGTCTCTCAATGAGACAGCTCGGCTGTAAACTGAATGTCCTGGGTTATAAAATGAAACAGCTCGGCTGTAAACTGAAGGTCATGAGTCTCTCAATAAAACAACTCGGCTGTAAACTGAAGGTTCTAGGTCTCTCAATGAAACAACTCGGCTGTAAACTGAAGGTTCTAGGTCTCTCAATCAAGCAACTCGGCTGTAAACTGAAGGTCCTGAGTCTCTTAATGAAACAAGGCTGTAAACTGAAGGTCCTGAGTCTCTCACTGAAACAACTCGGCTGTAAACTGAAGGTTCTAGGTCTCTCAATGAAGCAACTCGGCTGTAAACTGAAGGTCCTGAGTCTCTCAATGAAACAACTCGGCTGTAAACTGAAGGTTTTAGGTCTCTCAATGAAGCAACTCGGCTGTAAACTGAAGGTCCTGAGTCTCTCAATGAAACAACTCTGCTGTAAACTGAAGGTCCTGGGTCTCTATGAAACTTCAGACCATTTCTTCGACCAAATATTTCAATCTTCAATACTTCATTGAACTCTTGACCTGTGTCTCTTGTGTGTGTATGCGGGGAGGGGGTGCAAGCCGCTGCAGGTGATCAAAGTTTTTAGTTTCATGTAGTCACTAGTCACACACCATTTACTTTGGCGTATCCAGAGACTTGTGAGGTCATTATTTCTGAACATCATATGAGTTTCACATGCAGACGAGGTGCGTTGTGTAAGTTACCTCTTATAGAAGTGATACTCAAACTACGACCCTCGGGCCTCATTAGGCCATAACGAGATGGTATCCATTTCCTCAAAATCATTGCCAACCAAGAAACATCTATCAACAGCCAGAGACGCAGCTCTATCGGACGATCCTTTGCAGTGACGTTGCCCGTGACAGGGGCACCCTTGGCCGATAAAAATTGGGCACCTCTCCTTATAGGATACTTATGACAAAGGAATCATGGCTCAAAGTAAGTTTTAACCACACAAAGGTGTATCGCCGCCCCTGCCAGCCCAATGGCTATGGAACCAATACAATGCAGATCCATCCCCTCTTTACAGTGCACAAAGTAGGCCCGCCGCTAGAAATATTTGGGGCCTTAAGACAGCTGGGTACGTGTGGGTCCTTCTGCCTTCACCCCGCTTACCAAAAACCTTCAGATGCGTATACAAGATGCATTTTAAAAAGCTTGAAGCGTCCCTCTTCTGCAAGATGTATTATTTGAGTACTGTTTCCCCCCCCCCCCTCCACGAAAGTGGGCCTGCGCAAAGGGAAAATAAATTTCATTTTGTTTAATCAGAATAGAGCTTCCATCGAGTTATATTAATATTAAATAAAAAAGCTCGAAATAACGAAGGGCAATGTTTGTATCAAGCTTTAGACACAGTGTTAGTGAAAGTCTCATCGATGCTGTTTGCTCTCTGGGCTACGATCTACCAAACATTAGTTCGAATAATAGCGTCTGTATCTTAGTCACAAATCTAGCGTCTGTATCTTAGTCACGAATCTAGCGTCTGAATCTTAGTGTCACAATCATCAATAGTGGATGTCAGATGTCACAGGTCTATACAGATGCTATGATAGATGTCACGTTGAAGATTATCTTGATCTATATCACACTATCAATGATCGTCATTGCAGAGGATCTTGAAATCGTCTTTTCACAAATTCACAAATAATTACAATGGTTAAATGTACTTGAATAAAATGATAGATCTACACAATAATATAATTGAGTTCTAATACAAAACTCTAGTACATGTTCTAACTTCCATGTTCCATACAAGACTGACTAAAAATCTAGACCCTTTCCCCGGGTATAGCGTTGTCACGTGTCTAACGCACCTCGTTGCAATGCCAACCAATGAGTGCAGCCCAATTTACAATAATTAATATTTCAAAACCAATCACATCCATAGCTCTCCGCGTGAAGGAATTTCCCGAGGTCGCTGACGAGCTAAATATAGATACTGTGTACGTGACACTAAGTCACAAATCTAGCGTCTGTATCTTAGTCACAAATCTAGCGTCTGTATCTTAGTCACAAATCTAGCGTCTGTATCTTAGTCACAAATCTAGCGTCCGCGCTATTTTGTCGGCGCTATTTTCTCCGCGTTATTTTGTCGGGTCACACAATTCTGTATTATGCCGTAAATTGTAATAAATACTATTTTTTTCCTACAGGAAAAGAAACATGATCAGATTACTCTGTGCTCATTCTGGAACGTAAGCCAAGGGTGAGTAGATAATCAGCGATGCAGCAACCATGGCGCAAAAAGGTTCCTAGGCTCATGACCATTGGGGGCCACAGTGGCCATTAAAGAACGTAAACATGATCTTTCAAGTGTAAACAAATTGCGTTTAGCTACTGGATTCTATAGCCTCCAATGTAACGCAAATATCTACCCTACACAAGTCTACATTTTTACAGTATCTTTAAAATATAAGTCTAAGTTTTTCTACATAAGCCTACATTTATACACAGAAGTATAAGCTTTCTCTATAAACTTACATTTATCTGACTAAGCCTGCATCTCTCTTAATAAGCCCACATCTCTCTACATAAGGCCACATCTCTGTAAATAACCCTATATCTCTCTACATAAGTCTACATATATTTACATAAGCTTACATTTATCTACATAAGCATCTATATAAATAAAAAGTAATCTCAAAGCTAGACTTTTTCTTAATATTCTTCCCTAGAAACACTTTAATGTCTGGACTAGAACAAGAGATAACATTTATATAGTGACCATTAATTTCCCTTCTGATTCGTATTTGACTAGATTATGTTATATAAAGATATCAGTAGGTCCCTAGAATAGATATCAATGAGAACTCTGGCCTGGCCTCTAAATGTTTTGTTATTTTTTCCTCATAGCAAATATTTTTCTACTTAAGTAAATGAAGTCCTTATTTACATTTTAACTTTAATTGAAAAGAACATTATTAATGAACAGATTAAATCATTTAAATGTTATCGGCCTTGTTTTACCCACTTAGTTTACGTTACACCACGTGACCTGGTGCTATTTCCAGTCGTGACCTAGTTTTAGCACATTTTAAAAAAAAAAACAGCTTTTAAACTGAAAACTTATCATGAACTTTTTATCACACTATTTCTCTTGTAATGATTTCTGGAACTTCTCAGAGACACAAGAAACTAAAGCGTGTTGCAATAACAAAGTATACAGTGAATAGCATGTGGAAGAAATGTCCTCCAATAATGTTATTTTCGTTTTAGTTCTTTGGAAACAAGTAGATTTAGTTTTCATATTTTGGCAATACAAGATTTGGGTTGTTGGTGTTGTTGTTATTGTTCTTATAGTAGCTAGAACTTACGACCATACCTAAATGAAATAAATAAAAAAAAAGATAATAAAAAAAAAGATTAAAGATAATAATAAGGCTTTTCTTCGAATCCGAAGATTAGTGAGGAATGCAATTTTTGCCGTGGATGCGCAGCCCCAGCTCTGACCTACATATTTTGCCACATTCAGGGAGAGCATAACCATTGTCCGCAGGTGGTCGATTCAGATTTTCTATTCGCCGTCTGCGTTTGTCCTCGGCAGTGAATTTCCTTTTGGTCTCAAATTTAAGATGAACAAATCATTTTCATACATACAAGCTATAAGTTAATTAGAGTTGTGAATTAGTTGACATACAAGTTATAAGTAAGTTAGAGCTGTGAATTTTCTAACCGATCTGAATAAGAAAGTAATATGAATACCATAAAAAAAAGTTTTGGTCTGCTATGACAATTAGAATCATCTGTTTAAATAAATAAAATTAGTTAAATTCGTTTCTATTTTTAAATCCTATCTGGCAAACTTCCACGAAACTGAAGAAACTTAGTTTAATGTTTCTGGTTTAACTTTTCACTTGTAGAATCCCCTAGAACTCCTTGCACAAGCTTCTTGACATCTGATCTGTGTTTTGGCTTGCTTTCGTGTCAACTAATTATTCCTACGTCTGTAAATTCAAAACAGTTTATGTTTAAAAATGATTTTCTTGGTGTGAATGAGTAGAAACTGATTATCAGATCAAATTGAAACTAAACGTGAGCACTGAACGTGATCATTACGAGAGAGAATTGGCACTTTATCTTGTTTGGGGGCGGGGTACATCTTCGTTCTGAAATCAATAATTGGTCTTATGAATGAAATATATATTTAAAGCTATTGGTTAAATAATGTGCTTGTATATTACTATGTTAGTAAAAACTTGCCTCAAGAAGTTTTTGTAGAGGTTAAAACTATTGCCAAAAATCAGACTTCAGAAAATTGAAGATGACAAAATAACTTGTTTCTCTCACCAGAGAGGCTGGTGGCTTCTGGTCGCAGGAAGGCTGCCTAAGAGTCGAGTCACTAAGCAACAGGAGTCACACCACGTGTCAGTGTGATCACATGACCAGCTTCGCCATCCTCTTGGACGTGCACGGCCTGAAGGTAAATTGGACTGGTCAGAAGTCTTACTGGCTACGTCTTGCAACTGTTGAGTGACATTAACACTAAACCTCCGGTCACTTGTCATGCCATACAAATAACTTCATAATAGAAAATAAAGGAAGCAGGGTTTGGCCGAGACTTTATCGAAGAAAATATTAAGATGGTCACCAAGACTAGTCGGTTTCCCCTGTTCCTAGGCCCCGCTGTTATGCAACACGGTGCTATGGTATCTAAATGTATTTTAGAAAGTTTGTTAATCTAACGAAAATTCTGATTAATTGTTCAGCTGACAGGCATTTAGTTTTATTATAGTCTTTGACAATTTTTTGAAACTTCAGGGACAATTTTTGTTTACGCTTTGGATCCATTGTTCGGATATTCCTTTAGTCTTTTTTCTTTAACAAGAAACATGTAATAGGTTTAGAAACTAAGAAATTGCTCTATTCATTTGTAGAAACTTCACTTTCAGAAAAGGACTTTTCCATGCATCTTTTATGTTTAATGCTGACTACTAGAGTCGTATGGCCTTGTATGTCTCAACATTGGTGTTTGAGTTTCTGGTTGGTTTCTCGGTGATTTCATGAGTTCATTTATTAAGGCTGAAAACTAAACCTTTTGTTTTATATAGAGAAAGTTAAATATAATTTGTAGTATTGATATAAATATCTATATCTATATATCTGGTGGGAAGCGTGGTTGAGAGACCAAGTGCGCTTGAACTTGGCTTGGCTACCTAGAAGGGGGCTCGAGGTTCGACACCTGACTGTTTACTGAGCGCCTAAAGGCAGCACGGAAAAACAACTCCTAGATACCCCCCTCCCCCCCACTGGTCCACAAATGAGATTGGACCAAAAGCGCTCTGAGCATGCTATAAGCAAGAAAGTAGCGCTAGATAAGAGCTATAATATCTAATATTTTATCATTTCTTTTTATTTTCTTTTAGTTTTATCATTTATCTGTTTCAAATTAATCTATTTCTTTGAACTCAATTAGTTTTCTATTCACTGTCCACCTTCATCACAGATATTTCTATTGGCTTTACAAAATAATAAGAACAATAGTGTTGGAGGCAATGATGGGCCAAGACATTTCATGAGGAAATTTGAAATATTAAGCAAAACTTAACCGAAGTCCAGGTTGAAAACACCTACGAAAGCCTCCTCCCCCTCCCCCTCAAGACTTGTTCTATCTCTCTCTACACTCTTTTCCCTATATGAAGAAAGCCTCCCCCCCCCTCAAGACTTGTTCTATCTCTCTCTACACTCTTTTTCCTATATGAAGAAAGCCTCCCCCCCCCCTTCAAGACTTGTTCTATCTCTCTCTACACTCTTTTCCCTATATGAAGAAAGCCTCCCCCCCCTCAAGACTTGTTCTATCTCTCTCTACACTCTTTTTCCTATATGAAGAAAGCCTCCCCCCCCCCCCTCAAGACTTGTTCTATCTCTCTCTACACTCTTTTTCCTATATGAAGAAAGCCTTGTTGACTTTTTCTATCTCTCTCTACACTCTTTTCACTATATGAAGAAAGCCTCCCTCCCCCTCAAGACTTGTTCTATCTCTCTCTACACTCTTTTCTCTATATGAAGAAAGCCGGTATATTTGTGTTAGGCTGCAAGATGTTGCAATAAGAGTTGGCAGGTTCAGCCGGTATATTTGTGTTAGGCTGCAAGCTGTTGCAATAAGAGTTGGCAGGTTCAGCCGGTATATTTGTGTTAGGCTGCAAGCTGTTGCAATAAGAGTTGGCAGGTTCAGCCGGTATATTTGTGTTAGGCTGCAAGCTGTTGCAATAAGAGATGGCAGGCTCAGCCGGTATCTGCATTATTTATGCCTCTCTCCAGCCCCAGACACTGTTGCCTAATTCTATCTCAGTAATGTAACATTGAAAACAAGAAAATGCGTGAGTCTAAATATACATTCAACTAAACGGGTAGCCACTTTGTTTCACCTATGAACTAAACTAGAGATAAGAACCATCTCGAGGCGATAAACTGGGGCCACCCAGGGTGCTGATGTTCTTAAAACTAAAACGAAAGCGATTTTTTTTAAATGTTCGTTCATGAATCATTTTAAGTAAAAAAAAAGAAGCTTCCAACAATCAATACCTGATCCCTATGTTACGTCCTATCCCCATCAATCCCTAGGTGACATCGTATTTCTAAGTAATAACACATCCTCTTTATCGAAATGACATTTTACCATCACATTCCCAGGTAACATCACTCCACCTCCCTCTGTAATATTATTTTAACGTATCAGAACCAATGTTTGATCAATGAACTGTAAAGTCCAGCGGTCACTGTTCTGCTCCTCAGGTCAATGAAATCCATGAATCTTTGTTGAATCTAGTGACCATCATCGGGTGTGTGATTTCTTGCACAGCGTTACTGGCTAGTTGGGTCACTTTCCAGTGTTTCAGGTAAGTGCAACCAAAAGAAGTAGAAGAAGATTGTAATTGAATTAAACATCATACATCTTGAATCATCTTCCACTTGACATCTTGAATCATCTTACACTTGACATCTTGAATCATCTTACACTTGACATCTTGAATCATCTTCCACTTGACATCTTGAATCATCTTACACTTGACATCTTGAATCATCTTACACTTGACATCTTGAATCATCTTCCACTTGACATCTTCCACTTGACATCTTGAATCATCTTACACTTGACATCTTGAATCATCTTACACTTGACATCTTGAATCATCTTACACTTGACATCTTGAATCATCTTACACTTGAATCATCTTACACTTAACTTCTTGAATCATGTTACTGGACGTCTTGAATAATCTTGCATTTAACATCCCTAACCTTTGACTGTCACCATCTTTGAGTCTCTAAGTTTGAAGTATCTACTTACGTCACTCTTATCATCCATTTTTAATCTAAAAATAATTTATAGTTTTAATGTGCAATTTCCGGGTTGAAGGTAGATTTTCAAAGTTTAAAGCGCAATTGACGTAACTGATAGGCAGCTGTTAGGTAGCCGATAGGTAGCTGTTACATTGCTGTTACATAGTTCTGAACAGTGCTTTTTTATTGTGATTAGGTGCTGGTACTCAGTAGTTGATTGCCTAACTTTTAACTACTAAAAATTAATAATATACGTTAAAATACAAGAAAAGTATTCTTTTTTTTGTTTCAAAAAGGTGCCGGTACGCCGTGCCGGTACGCCGTGCCGGTACGCCGTGCCGGTGCGTACCGTACAAAAAAAGTCCTGGTTTTGACGTACCGGTAGCTGATAGGTAGTTATTAGGTAGCTGATAGGTAGTTATTAGGTAGCTGATAGGTAGTTATTAGGTAGCTGATAGGTAGTTATTAGGCAGCTGATAGGTAGCTGTTGCATTACTGTTACATAGTTTTGACGTAGCTGATATGCAGCTGTTACATAGATGCTACATAGTTGCGCTAGGTAGCTGTCACATAGCCTTCTCATATTGCGCCTTTAATTTGTTACTAACTTAGACACGTTGTTTAATAACTTTGAAAAGTGCCTGCACAGATCGACACAGACACACACCTGCTGGGAACAATTCTTGATATTATTGGGTGTACAGGTGTTTCTAATCGGGCGTTCACGTTGAGTCACATATCTGGATCATTCTGACGTTATTTGAAATGCAATGCGCGTCCCCTGGATGCAGTCATCGCCATGCGAAGGAGTGGTCGGAGCTGGCTCTTCCCCTTTGTGTCAATTTGTGTAAACAAATAAAAATTTTGGGTGACTCTGACTCGCACTCATCTCATAGGCATGCCCCCGTGCCATCACTCGCTTCCTAGAAGTCACAGTATGACACTGACCTAGACCTTTGTGCTAGTGTCAAGTTCATCTGTTATGCTTTAACGAAAGGGAGGTAATTCGCACAAAAACTTCGGAAAAGAAATGCTATAATTTAATAGTGTGTATACATTACTGCTATCTTCCTGTGAGTTATGAGTAAACATGTACACATGAGCTTCTCCTTACCTACGTAAACCAGAGCAGCCCATCCATCAGCAAGTTGGAAACAACGTATCTTAACAAGATTCTCTCAACTCTGATAACTATTTCACTCTTGTCCACCAACACCCTTTTTTTCTTTCAAATTTTTGCTTATAAGGAAACCCTCTCCATGTTAAAGGAAACGCCATACAATGGCAGAATTCAATTTTATTTACCATCTCGTGTGTGCTAAAAGTGTATAGACATATAGTGAGTTTTTAGTATTCAGAACAATTAAATAATTATTGAAACATTATGACTTAGTTATATTTTTTTAAATTTTAATCGTATTTTGACGTAAATCTCTCGCATTTTCCGAAGAGTGCGATTTATCATAATAGGCGTTCAACTATTTTCAAGCCATATTCATTATTCCCCTTTATTTATATCTGGTTTGTGTGTGTGTGTGTGTGTCTTTTGAACTTTTTATCTGCTTCATTTCATCTAACAATATGCCATAGGCTGATATAAAACATTGCTTGCAAAACCATTATTTCATGGGACAATCTTTTCTATGTTGATACAACCAAGTGACAAGCATGTATCCCAAAATTCCCTACCTCCCAGATTCCAGCGCCATCACACTAGATAACGCTCGAGATAAAAGAATACAAGCGTGATAACTCTGAAACTGTAAATATGTTTTGTAATGCAAAGTGCGGCCCCTGTGGGCTTGTTAGGTCAGGCAAGTATGTGCGCCTGTATCAGCAGTAAATCAGATAGCCAGCGTCCCCTTCTGGTCTTGTTAGGTCAGGCAAGTATGTGCGCCTGTATCTTCAGTAGATCAGATAGCCAGCGTCCCCCTTCTGGCCTTGTTATGTGACAAGTGACAAAATACGACAATAAGCTCTTATCACTGGGTCAACGACCAGACACGTACATCTATATAGATCTAGACTCGAACTGGTTACGTTTGCTTGACCGAGAAGGATTTTTTGGGACTGGATTAATTTTTGTTTGCGGCTTAAGGGACAATAGTACATAAAAAGGTCTTATTACATTACTTGAAGAATTGAAAAAAAAAACTAAACGCAGATTGATCATAGTATAAGAAAGGACTATGGATGCAGATTGATCATAGTACAAGAAAGGACTATGGATGCAGATTGATCATATTATAAGAAAGGACTATGGATGCAGATTGATCATATTACAAGAAAGGACTATGGATGCAGATTGATCATAGTACAAGAAAGGACTATGGATGCAGATTGATCATATTATAAGAAAGGACTATGGATGCAGATTGATCATATTATAAGAAAGGACTATGGATGCAGATTGATCATATTATAAGAAAGGACTATGGATGCAGATTGATCATAGTACAAGAAAGGACTATGGATGCAGATTGATCATATTATAAGAAAGGACTATGGATGCAGATTGATCATAGTACAAGAAAGGACTATGGATGCAGATTGATCATAGTACAAGAAAGGACTATGGATGCAGATTGATCATATTACAAGAAAGGACTATGGATGCAGATTGATCATATTATAAGAAAGGACTATGGATGCAGATTGATCATAGTACAAGAAAGGACTATGGATGCAGATTGATCATATTATAAGAAAGGACTATGGATGCAGATTGATCATAGTACAAGAAAGGACTATGGATGCAGATTGATCATATTATAAGAAAGGACTATGGATGCAGATTGATCATAGTACAAGAAAGGACTATGGATGCAGATTGATCATAGTACAAGAAAGGACTATGGATGCAGATTGATCATATTATAAGAAAGGACTATGGATGCAGATTGATCATATTATAAGAAAGGACTATGGATGCAGATTGATCATATTATAAGAAAGGACTATGGATGCAGATTGATCATATTATAAGAAAGGACTATGGATGCAGATTGATCATATTATAAGAAAGGACTATGGATGCAGATTGATCATATTATAAGAAAGGACTATGGATGCAGATTGATCATATTATAAGAAAGGACTATGGATGCAGATTGATCATATTATAAGAAAGGACTATGGATGCAGATTGATCATATTATAAGAAAGGACTATGGATGCAGATTGATCATAGTACAAGAAAGGACTATGGATGCAGATTGATCATATTATAAGAAAGGACTATGGATGCAGATTGATCATATTACAAGAAAGGACTATGGATGCAGATTGATCATATTATAAGAAAGGACTATGGATGCAGATTGATCATATTATAAGAAAGGACTATGGATGCAGATTGATCATATTATAAGAAAGGACTATGGATGCAGATTGATCATATTATAAGAAAGGACTATGGATGCAGATTGATCATATTATAAGAAAGGACTATGGATGCAGATTGATCATATTATAAGAAAGGACTATGGATGCAGATTGATCATATTATAAGAAAGGACTATGGATGCAGATTGATCATATTATAAGAAAGGACTATGGATGCAGATTGATCATATTATAAGAAAGGACTATGGATGCAGATTGATCATATTATAAGAAAGGACTATGGATGCAGATTGATCATATTATAAGAAAGGACTATGGATGCAGATTGATCATATTATAAGAAAGGACTATGGATGCAGATTGATCATAGTACAAGAAAGGACTATGGATGCAGATTGATCATATTATAAGAAAGGACTATGGATGCAGATTGATCATAGTACAAGAAAGGACTATGGATGCAGATTGATCATATTATAAGAAAGGACTATGGATGCAGATTGATCATATTATAAGAAAGGACTATGGATGCAGATTGATCATATTATAAGAAAGGACTATGGATGCAGATTGATCATAGTACAAGAAAGGACTATGGATGCAGATTGATCATATTATAAGAAAGGACTATGGATGCAGATTGATCATATTATAAGAAAGGACTATGGATGCAGATTGATCATATTATAAGAAAGGACTATGGATGCAGATTGATCATATTATAAGAAAGGACTATGGATGCAGATTGATCATAGTACAAGAAAGGACTATGGATGCAGATTGATCATATTATAAGAAAGGACTATGGATGCAGATTGATCATATTACAAGAAAGGACTATGGATGCAGATTGATCATATTATAAGAAAGGACTATGGATGCAGATTGATCATATTATAAGAAAGGACTATGGATGCAGATTGATCATATTATAAGAAAGGACTATGGATGCAGATTGATCATATTATAAGAAAGGACTATGGATGCAGATTGATCATATTATAAGAAAGGACTATGGATGCAGATTGATCATATTATAAGAAAGGGCTATGGATGCAGATTGATCATATTATAAGAAAGGACTATGGATGCAGATTGATCATATTATAAGAAAGGACTATGGATGCAGATTGATCATATTATAAGAAAGGACTATGGATGCAGATTGATCATAGTACAAGAAAGGACTATGGATGCAGATTGATCATATTATAAGAAAGGACTATGGATGCAGATTGATCATATTATAAGAAAGGACTATGGATGCAGATTGATCATAGTACAAGAAAGGACTATGGATGCAGATTGATCATATTATAAGAAAGGACTATGGATGCAGATTGATCATATTATAAGAAAGGACTATGGATGCAGATTGATCATATTATAAGAAAGGACTATGGATGCAGATTAATCATATTATAAGAAAGGACTATGGATGCAGATTGATCATATTATAAGAAAGGACTATGGATGCAGATTGATCATATTATAAGAAAGGACTATGGATGCAGATTGATCATATTATAAGAAAGGACTATGGATGCAGATTGATCATATTATAAGAAAGGACTATGGATGCAGATTGATCATATTATAAGAAAGGACTATGGATGCAGATTGATCATATTATAAGAAAGGACTATGGATGCAGATTGATCATATTATAAGAAAGGACTATGGATGCAGATTGATCATAGTACAAGAAAGGACTATGGATGCAGATTGATCATATTATAAGAAAGGACTATGGATGCAGATTGATCATAGTACAAGAAAGGACTATGGATGCAGATTGATCATATTATAAGAAAGGACTATGGATGCAGATTGATCATATTATAAGAAAGGACTATGGATGCAGATTGATCATATTATAAGAAAGGACTATGGATGCAGATTGATCATAGTACAAGAAAGGACTATGGATGCAGATTGATCATATTATAAGAAAGGACTATGGATGCAGATTGATCATATTACAAGAAAGGACTATGGATGCAGATTGATCATATTATAAGAAAGGACTATGGATGCAGATTGATCATAGTACAAGAAAGGACTATGGATGCAGATTGATCATATTATAAGAAAGGACTATGGATGCAGATTGATCATATTACAAGAAAGGACTATGGATGCAGATTGATCATATTATAAGAAAGGACTATGGATGCAGATTGATCATATTATAAGAAAGGACTATGGATGCAGATTGATCATATTATAAGAAAGGACTATGGATGCAGATTGACCATAGTATAAGAAAGGACTATGGATGCAAATTGACCATAGTATAAGAAAGGACTATGGATGCAGATTGATCATATTATAAGAAAGGACTAGGGATGCAGATTGACCATAGTATAAGAAAGGACTAGGGATTCAGATTGACCATAGTATAAGAAAGGACTAGGGATGCAGATTGACTATAGTATAAGAAAGGACTAATAGTTCAGATTGACCATAGTATAAGAAAGGAGTAGGGATTCAGATTGATCATAGTATAAGAAAGGACTAGGGATGCAGATTGACCATAGTATAAGAAAGGACTAGGGATGCAGATTGACCATAGTATAAGAAAGGACTATGGATGCAGATTGACCATAGTATAAGAAAGGACTATGGATGCAGATTGACTATAGTATAAGAAAGGACTATGGATGCAGATTGACCATAGTATAAGAAAGGACTATGGATGCAGATTGACCATAGTATAAGAAAGGACTATGGATGCAGATTGACCATATTATAAGAAAGGACTAGGAATTCAGATTGACCATAGTATAAGAAAGGATTAAGGATGCAGATTGACCATAGTATAAGAAAGGACTAGGAATTCAGATTGACCATAATATAAGAAAGAACTATGGATGCAGATTGACCATAGTATAAGAAAGGACTAGGAATTCAGATTGACCATAGTATAAGAAAGGATTAAGGATGCAGATTGACCATAGTATAAGAAAGGACTAGGAATTCAGATTGACCATAGTATAATAAAGAACTATGGATGCAGATTGACCATAGTATAAGAAAGGACTAGGGATGCAGATTGACTATAGTATAAGAAAGGACTAGTATTTCAGATTGACCATAGTATAAGAAAGGACTATGTATGCAGATTGACCATAGTATAAGAAAGGACTAGGGATGCAGATTGACCATAGTATAAGAAAGGACTATGGATGCAGATTGACCATAGTATAAGAAAGGACTAGTATTTCAGATTGACCATAGTATAAGAAAGGACTAGGGATGTAGATTGACCATAGTATAAGAAAGAACTAGGGATGCAGATTGACCATAGTATAAGAAAGGACTAGGGATTCAGATTGACCATAGTATAAGAAAGAACTATGGATGCAGATTTAAATTAAGAAAGACAAATTGGCGGAATGGTGGTTTTATTTCTACTATCCTAATGATGCTCTTTTATTTCTGAAATCCTTGTTGTGTTGTTTTACTTAACATTCTACATGGTGCTGTTTTACTTTAACATTCTACATGGTGCTGTTTTACTTTAACATTCTACTTGGTGCTGTTTAACTTTAACATTCTACATGCTGCTGTTTTACTTTAACATTCTGCATGGTGCTGTTTTGCTTGTAAAATTTTGGGTCCTTTTTTTTTACTTTCTGAACTCTTATGCTGGTAAATGTTTTGCTTATAATAATTTCTTGGTGCTAATTCTTTTCTCTATTAGTTTAATACGTTACTCTTTGTGAGGTCATAGGATGTTCCTTTTTTTACAAAGCTTATATCAAATCAAATTGTCTGTCTGTCTGGTACAAAGCTATTTACACGTTATTTCTTAAACACTCAATCTCGGATCAAGCTGAAATTTTGCATTATTATTTATTTTTCTTGACGAACTAACAATCCATGAATCCACCCCTAGAGCCCTTTCTTCCCCCCCCCCCCCCCATTTTTCCAACTTTTTCCACATGAGTGATGAGATCAATTGAGGAAGCTAAATGCATGAAATAAAGCTAAACAAAAACTTTTGCTAAACAATATTATTAATCGTACAGATATATTGTTGTTGGTCTATATCTATTACAAAATTAATTACAGGACTGAACAGAACTCATTGATACAAGTATAAGTGTTGTGTTGTTTTTTTTAACTACAGATTAAATTGAAACAAAACGTACAAGTCTAGATTAGAAAAGAATTTCAGAATTCTAGGTACGTCACTGGACTATGTTCACCCTGGCCTCAGTATCACACCAATGTCAACATTTCAAGTCACATAACTGTCAAGAAGTCATGAAGTAACGCCCATGTCACGTGACAATCGTGGAGTTATCGGAAACAAATCGGTTCTGTTTTTTGGTTTTTGTTTCGTTGTATTCATTCAAAACCTTTGCTCCCATTTTTTATTCTGTCCGCGACTTTTCGTCAAGCCACAATTTGATGCAAGTACATGGCAGGATTAAAAGATAGCGCCATGACAGGGTGCTGCTCCACTGATGTGAGTTTAATGACCTAAGTGAACTCACCTAGTCGCCTGATAGTGTGTGTTTTTTTAAAGTTTGAAATGTCAAACCTGACAGGATTAACTGATGGTGTTGAGTTTTTTGTTTTCTTTCTTTTGAAATAGAAATGGTTGGGATAATTTTTTATGTGCACAAAGACACGCACGATTTCTGGGAACAGCTTTGACATTGTGTCAGAAATGCCAGACTTTTCAAACAACACATGAACTCTATAGACTGTCTGTTTCTACAACGATTCTTCTTGCCAACTTTTTTTCTGCTAAGCTTTAAAACTCTTTTGCAAGTCCACAAGGAAAGTAAAAAAGCAACACCACCAAAACTAAAAGTCCACTCCGCATTACATAAATGTGTTTGCCATGGTCTAGTTTCATTATTTTTATCTAAACATTATCAAGAATCAGGAGCTAAAGGAGCTAAAGGCACTGCCTGCCAGGCTTTAGGTTCGTTAAAGGAAAACAAAATTCATTGAAGATATCCGAACAATGTGCTTTGGGGAATAATTGTTCACATGGCTGACGACAAAAATCTTCTGAGAGTATGTTTTTCTGAAGTATGTTTTTCTGAAGTATGTTTTTACAAAGCTTTATATCAACTCACTGTCTGTCTGTCTATTTGGTAAAAAGTTTGTACACGTTATTTCTCCGAAACCCAATCTTAGATCAACCTGAAATTTTGCACAATTATTTCTTTTACCTGACGACACAAGAATTAATTTTAAAAAATCAATTAGTTAATTTACTATTGGTTATACATTATTTTGATGAGTATCTCGCAAAAAGAAAAGAAATGTACTTGACTGATGCTTTTTTATAAGTTGAATTAGCCCCTTTTATACGTCATTTAAAGTTTGAAGCTAACAATAGATAACTAAAAAAACATCAATTTTCATAAGCGTTTCGCTGGCAGAGTGGTTAGTGTATTGGCTTGAGGAGGCTTAAGCCCTTGAGTTCGAATTCAGGTGGTTCACATTTTTTTTAATAAATACTTTTATTTAGAGATCTCCCAGATACCTCCTTCTTTCTCTCCAGGTCATCGCGCATTGAGACAAGTTGATAGGGTCATAGCGCATTGAGACAAGTTGATAGGGTCATAGCGTATTGAGACGAGTTGATAGGGTCATAGCGTATTGAGACAAGTTGATAGGGTCATAGCGCATTGAGACAAGTTGATAGGGTCATAGCGTATTGAGACAACTTGATAGGGTCATAGCGTATTGAGACAAGTTGATAGGGTCATAGCGCATTGAGACAAGTTGATAGGGTCATAGCGTATTGAGACAAGTTGATAGGGTCATAGCGTATTGAGACAAGTTGATAGGGTCATAGCGCATTGAGACAAGTTGATAGGGTCATAGCGTATTGAGACAAGTTGATAGGGTCATAGCGTATTGAGACAAGTTGATAGGGTCATAGCGCATTGAGACAAGTTGATAGGGTCATAGCGCATTGAGACAAGTTGATAGGGTCATAGCGTATTGAGACAAGTTGATAGGGTCATAGCGCATTGAGACAAGTTGATAGGGTCATAGCGCATTGAGACAAGTTGATAGGGTCATAGCGTATTGAGACAAGTTGATATGGTCATAGCGCATTGAGACAAGTTGATAGGGTCATAGCGTATTGAGACAAGTTGATAGGGTCATAGCGTATTGAGACAAGTTGATAGGGTCATAGCGCATTGAGACAAGTTGATAGGGTCATAGCGTATTGAGACAAGTTGATAGGGTCATAGCGTATTGAGACAAGTTGATAGGGTCATAGCGCATTGAGACAAGTTGATAGGGTCATAGCGCATTGAGACAAGTTGATAGGGTCATAGCGCATTGAGACAAGTTGATAGGGTCATAGCGTATTGAGACAACTTGATAGGGTCATAGCGCATTGAGACAAGTTGATAGGGTCATAGCGCATTGAGAAAGCTAAAAGCATGAAATTGCGCTAAACAAAACAATTGGTAAAAATATTTTTAATGGCGCAGTTTTTTTAGTTGTTAATCGGGATTTGTTACAAATTTCAATAAATGACTGATCCAAGCTATTTGATACAAATACACTTCATATAAGCTATGTTTTTTTTTCTTGCTCTTAAGTTTTTCTGAAGTATGTTTTCCAAAAGGTCATTGAGGTCAGTTGTCACAATGCCCTAAGACTAA
Source organism: Biomphalaria pfeifferi (assembly GCA_030265305.1). Classification (NCBI taxonomy): domain Eukaryota; kingdom Metazoa; phylum Mollusca; class Gastropoda; family Planorbidae; genus Biomphalaria; species Biomphalaria pfeifferi. The sequence continues at coordinate 10,999,310 of JASAOG010000002.1, read as the reverse complement.
TATTTAATTATAGTTTTTTTTATTAAACTTTCGCAGTTATCTCACTCTTGTGATGTTTGTATTTATTTCATATTAAAGTTTTTTAACGTTATGAGGTAGTGGTCAATGATTAAAGCAATGATTAAAGCAATGATTAAAGCAATGATTAAAGCTGATCTTTTCTTTCAGTGAAATTTTTTTTCAATAAAAGTTGAATATTTTGAAATAATGTCAGTAAATTGAAAGAAGGAAAAAAAAATTATTATCTTGTGTCTTGTATGATACTACAGACCTATTGTAATACAAGAAAGTCTATTGACGATGTTTTAAAAGGCTGTCGTCATTCTTTTACATTGATCCTCTAGTGACCACGAACGTCTAGTGCTTTGTCTGGTGCTTTGTTACAGCCCGGTCAATGTCATCCTCTTTCTCACAGACTCACTTTGAGATCCAGACTTACTAAAATTTGAGAATCATTTGAAAGGAAAGGGCGGGGTCCATAATGAATCTGAAGATGAGCAGAAGCTGTTGAAAGCCAAAGATATGAGATAAGCCTGGCTTCACGTCCAGGACTCACGTCCAGTTCTACTGATGACGGATTTGTGTGATTCCGATGGTCAGGTGGCGTGTTCTGGGTGTGGCTATCTAGTTAGGTCAAGTGGCGAGAGTTCCCAGTTAATGTACTTTTAAACTGACTACTATATTTAGTACTTGAACAAATGTTTGATGCCTGATTAAATGTGAACTTCTGACACTGACCTATTTAGTTATTTAAGTCTGATAAGAACGGTGGAGCAAATAGTACTCTGCTAATTTAATTGATATTTATCAACAAAATTGATTTGCATTGATTTGATATCGGAGTTCAATGATAGTAAACAAAATAAAACAACGGCTCCTTAACCTTTCAATATAGGTTCATTTAGTACACTGAACCCATCTTATTTTTGTTTGGTCACACAAGCCTCTAGGCTGTAGTGTTTGTTGGCCACACAAGCCTCTAGGCTGTGGTGTTTGTTGGTCACACAAGCCTCTAGGCCGTGGTGTTTGTTGGCCACTGTAATATACTAAATCCATTCCTAACCTTAGAAACAAGGCTTTATTTCAATACAACACGACTGATACACACAATAACACAGTACAGACTGGTCACGATTCACAGACTGGTCACGATTCACAGACCACGATAATGCGAACACGATTACAAATACTAGCACGATTACAAGCACGGGTAACACACAAGTTCATTTAACGATCACTCCATTCACCCCTCCTTTATTTCTTTCTGGGTCTTAGATTATAACCATGCGTATGAAGGGAAGGATCCGGAGGTGTCTCTGGCGTTGACTTTTCTCCTTGCAAGTCGTAACTGTCATGTACGGGACTCGAGTTAATATTGGCCTCTGGCATTGGGTGGCTCCCCTGTGAGTCACTGATGACTTCTGGCTGGTTGTACATCATTGGGGTGGGACTCTGTGAATTACTGATAGTTTCAGGCACGTAGCGACTCCCTGGTGAGAGATCCAAAGAGTCACCGACCTCTTAAGGCAGAATACCGTTCTCTGGTTCGAAATAGTCGTTGGTGGAACTTTCCTTCGGCGCCAGGTGCCTAAGCGACACTGTCTCTTCACGGCCGTTTGGAAATCGTATATGGGCGTACTGTGGATTGCAGCTATTAAGTTCAACCTCTTGTACCAATGGGTCAAATTTTGAAGATCTTACAGGTGATTTTAGTAATACTTTCCCTGGGTTCTGTAGCCAAGTAGGCAAGGATGTTCCCGTTGGCGATCTTCTGTTGAATTTGAAGATCCGTTCGTGTGGAGTTTCATTAGTAGAAGTACACATTAATGATCGAATTGAATGAAGTGCCTGAGGCAACACAGATTCCCACTGCGATAGTTCCAACTTCCCTGAGTCCAATGCTAATAAAATAGCCTGCCACAATGTTTTATTCAGCTTTTCTATTTGCCCATTTCCTTTTGCATTGTAGGGCGTTGTCCTGTTCTATGCCCTTAGAATGTAGATATTCTGTAGTTTCTATGGACATAAATGATGTGCGACGATCAGAGTGGATGTAACTGGGTGTTCCAAAGAGGAAAAATAACTGGTCGAAGCACTTTATCACTGTCTTAGATGTCATATCAGGTCAGGGAAAAGCGAATGGAAACCGCGAATATTCGTCAATCATTGTTAATAAATACTTGTTCCGAGTAGCTGATGGCAAAGGACCTTTAAAGTCAACACTAATTCTTTCAAACGGCTGTGTGGCCTTTATAAGCGTACCTGCAAATTCCTTATAGAATTGCGTTTTAATTCTATTGCAGGTTCTGCATGGTCTGACCTCTTCAACAGAGAAGGGTAAGTTCTTTGACCTGACATAATGTAGAAGTCTAGTGACACCTGGATGACACAGGTAGTCATGGTACGTCTTCAGGCTACTTTGTTTCATCATGGTTGCACAGTGCCCTCTAGACAAGGTGTCTGCTGCTGTGTTGGCGTTCCCATGTCTATATTGTATATCAAACTTGAAGCCTGCCAGTTCCAATTTCCACCTTTGTATCTTATCGTTTTTAATTTTCTTGTCATGAGTGTCTTTAAATATGTATGAATTAGACCGCTGGTCCGTAATAAGGGTAAAATGATTGCCACACAAATAATGCTTCCATTTGCGTATAGCTTCAATTATTGCAGTTGCTTCTTTCTCTATGGCAGATTGATACCTTTCACTAGGTGAAAGAGTTCTAGAGAAGAATGCAATAGGTCTTTCATCCTGATTTAAAGTGGCTGCTACTGCGATGTCAGAAGCGTCTGTTTCCACAATTAGAGGATGGTCATACTTTATGGTGAAAATTGCTGCTTTCTGCAATTCTTGTTTCAAGTCTTCCAACGCTGTTTTTACTTCTGTAGGTACCGGAAAAATTTGATTTTTCATTATAGGATACATTTTGTCGGATAAATTGGGTATCCAGTGAGCATAATATGCCAAAAGTCCTACAATCCTTTTCTGAGACTTCAGGTCTTTTGGAGGTGGGAAATCTCGCAGAGCTTGAAATCTATCAAGGTGCGGCTTCAAATGTCCTTTGGATATTTCATATCCAAGCAGCTTTACCTTCTTAGTAGCAAATACACTTTTTCTTTCGTTGAAAGTTATTTCGTATTCCAGAGCTACCTTCTGAAAACGCAACAGATTTTTGTTATGAGAATCTACATCTGTACCACATATTGTTACATTGTCGACATGGGCAAACGTGTCAGACAACTTTTCTTTTTCTATAATAGTGTCTATGGTTTTCTGGAAGCAAGCTACACCGTTAGTGACCCCAAAGGGTATTCTGCAAAACTGGTAGAGTTTACCGCAAGCTTCGAAAGCTGTGTATTTCTTTTCGCTCTGTTGGATAGGTATTTGGTGATATTTTGATTTGATCTCCAGATCCAATGTGCTAAAGATTTCATACCTGGAAATTTTCTCCACCATTTCATCCACTCTTGGCATTGGGTAAGCGTCCAGGTAAGTAAATCTATTTATAGTTTGGCTATAATCAACGACCATTCGCTTTTTGTGCCGCTCATTGGTCGTGACAAGGACTTGAGCTCTCCAATGTGATTTGGAAGGTTCAATGATACCGTTTCGTATCAATTTCTCAACTTCAGCTTTGATAAATTGTGTGTCTTGGAAGGAGTAACGACGAGATTTAGTAGCAATAGGTCTGCAGTCAGGAGATAAATTTGCAAACAATTATGGTGCCTCTACCTTAACAACATTGAGCGAGCAAACATGAAATGCAGGTTGACCACCGTTGAATGGATGTAGATGTAGACTCTCATAACGAAAATCTGTTGCGATTGCTTTCGAGTCCACCATTTCTTCGGTTGAGATTGCCGATGACGAAAGAGATGACTCTACCAATTGAGAAGGAGCACTAAACGAACTGGATTCTTTGTGGGCCATGTCGAGTGTCTTGGCAATATCTAAAGCCATTTTCAAGTCAAGGGATCTTTTCTCAAATAGCCTCTGTCTAATTACACTCGAACGCATGCCACTAACGAAGGCATCGCGAATGGCGTCCTCTTCATTTTTGTCAGCACTAACAGCTCGGAACTGACAATCTCTGGCCATCACTCTCCGCTTGTGTACAAATTGATCAAGACTTTGATCGACTTCTTGTTTGCAAGTTGCAAGCAAATGTCTGGCCAATGTTTCATTAAGGGCCTTCACAAATAAATTCTCAAGAATAGATTTTGCTTCTGAGTATTTAGAACAGGTAGAAATATACTGATATAAGGATGGAGACACAAAGTTGCAAAGCAGGTCAAACTGTTTGCTTTCACTAGCCCCTACCTTCGTTGCGAATCTATCAAAACAAGAAATCCAATGTTTCCATGTAACTGAAGCATTAGTTGAACTAGGATCAGCATCCAGTCTATTGGGACGCAAAAACTTGTCCATTTAAGAATGGTTTTATTGAAATAACTTGTAATATACTAAATCAATTCCTAACCTTAGAAACAAGGCTTTATTTCAATACAACACGACTGATACACACAATAACACAGTACAGACTGGTCACGATTCACAGACTACGATAATGCAAACACGATTACAAATACTAGCACGATTACAAGCACGGGTAACACACAAGTTCATTTAACAATCACTCCAGCCACACAAGCCTCTAGGCTGTTGTGTTTGTTGGCCACACAAGCCTCTAGGCTGTGGTGTTTGTTGGCCACACAAGCCTCTAGGCTGTGGTGTTTGTTGGCCACACAAGCCTCTAGGCTGTGGTGTTTGTTGGCCACACAAGCCTCTAGGCTGTGGTGTTTGTTGGCCACACAAGCCTCTAGGCTGTGGTGTTTGTTGGCCACACAAGCCTCTAGGCTGTGGTGTTTGTTGGCCACACAAGCCTCTAGGCTGTGGTGTTTAAACACAAATGAAAGAGGATAAGGTTGTAGTTTTTGGAAATGAATTGTAAATAAAAAACAAATGAACAGGTCATGTAAAGAAAGTGAAACGAAGTCTTCCCCCATTATGCCCAATACCACAGTACAAAGTACATAGCCCAGATTGGGCTTTAAAACAAGAGGCACTTTAAATCCTATATTGGCTTCCTATCGGCTGTCCTTCTAAAGTAGTGGAAAAAAATATTGGCTATAAAGTGCTCATCAGAACCTCTATCATCAGCTCGTGGAACTTTGTGAATCTTAAGAGGTCGTTTTGTTATTTATCAGTTAGCGAGAAAGGGAAGTATGTGAAGGTCCAATCTCTCATTTCTGAAAAAAACTTTCCACTGTTTGAAAGGATCTCGATTCTTCCCCGACACCTTGGGCGTGATTTCTGAAACCTATAAATGCAATGCAGTGAGGAAGCTATAACTTTATCTTCACGCTGAATAGAGTCGAGATTTGTTGACCAAAATTTTAGTTTCGGACTGTAAGAGAATTTCATACAGAATCATTTCTTAGTTCACATTTGTATTGACAGAATCCATTACCAAAACTTTAAATAATAAAGTACAAAGAGAAAAAGAATAGAAAACAATATAGAGAAATGTCGAGGCATTATGAAGGTACCTCAAGAAAAAACGTTGAAAAATAAAAAAGAGAGAGCAATTAGGAGACATTAGAGTTAGACAAACTCAACATTGTCAGGAGTACTAGATTGAAAGGTCGCTCTAACTAAATGCTTGTCATGAATATTACTTTGTGCAACAAGCATGCTTTGAAATATAATTCACGAAAATAATAAAGCATGCGTTTTTTTAAATACATTGATTAAATATAACATAAATACATTAAATACATGTATAACATAAATACATTAAATACATGTATAACATAAATACATTAAATACATAAGAATATGAATACTTTTTTTTATATGGATACACCACTGTGGAACAAATATTTAACATCGGACTGTTTCATGAAAAATGCTTTCAACACCAATAGAACTTGATAGACAAAAAGCTTTTGACGGCATGATGGCAAGTGATGAGGGAGTTCAACAGAGATCAAAACATTATTGATGTTATCACTGCCCTATATCAAAATGCGAATAGCTCAGTACTTCTGAACAACCAAATTGGAGAAAGAATGTTTTTGGGGTGCGGCAAGGATGCATTCTCTCTCCAGCTGTTTTTAACTTATTTCTGGAGCATATTATGATGGAAACTTTAGAAGGATTTACTCCTAGCTTGACCGTAAATGGGGGAGGGGCAGCCTATTTCCAATCTCAGGTTTGCAAATAATATGGAAAATCATGATGAGTAACATTAGCTACAAAGTAAAATTAAAACTTCGCTTGTGGTCTCTGTACTCCTGTATGGTTGTGAAAATTGGACATTGAACGCTAAGGCTGAAGACTTTGAGAGTAAATTAATGCTACAGAAAAATGGCAGGGTATCAGATACCAGGAATAGAAGACAAATGGATTTGTGTTTTTACAAGGCAGGCAAAAAGGAAGAACTCTTCAGTACTGGGAAGAGACGAAAGTTGAGCTCGTTTGGTCATTGTAAGACATGACTCACTGTCAAAAGTCATCCCTCAAGGTTTAGTGGAGGGAGCATGAAGAAAGGGCCGTCCAAAGAAAGGCTGTCTGAACAATGTCAAAGAATAGACCGGCCTCTCTCTTGATATCCTGCTAGGAACTTCCGCTGACCTGGTTAAAGTGGAGGGATTTACGAGTATTGTCACAGCCTCACTACGACGAAAGTCAAGATGGTAAGGATACACCATGGATGCTATTTGTGCTTACCTGTGTTCGCATCGCACTTAAAAGAGATCTAATTATTTCGAAATGGAGGTGCCAACGGTGTGATGCTTTGCATGAAAGAAATATACAATCTTAGTTTCTACAGTACTTAGTTTATTACGTGAGCAGTAATGCACTGACAAAAATATAACATAATTAAGTAGGGCGACGTTTGTTAAATGAACTCATTGAATAATTCTAATACTTTTTTTTCAGACATTTTCTTTTCTCTCTCCTTTGTTCCCCCCCCCCCCCCTCCCTTGACTTCCTGGATATCTCCATCTTTTTCTTGCAAATCTTCCCCATAAATTTCAGCTCAAGGGACTTAACTCACGCTGACACACTTTCCGTTGATATCTTCTGGCTGATAGCCACGTTCACTGGAAGCTCTTGTCTCAGTTCTCTTCCCTTTTTCCCTTTTTAGTTTTTGTTTTATTTCATTGAATTTAGTTTTTAAGGACGTCCAAGTGGAATGCTTTTTAGCCTTGTCACTTTGATTTGATGTAAAGTGGAGATAAATGGGAGATAACAAACAAATAGAGAAAGATTTACTGCCCTTGAGATGAGCTTAGTGGGAAAAGTTGTTTTTTTTCCTCCTGACACAACGTGGGCGTGTTCTTTTTTCCAAGTCTAATTAGACAATACGGAAATTAAAATTAGATCTACGCCTATTTCCATGAATGTTTGAAGTATACATTAAGTTCCAGAGTTGCTGTATACATAAGGAGTGCAAATATATAAACCAGCAAAAGACTAATCATAAAGGTGTCATTAAAAGCAACAAAATACCATTTGTTAGACCAAATCCAAAAAAAAAAAAAAAATTCAAATCGTATCATTTGGCACGCTTCCATAAGCCAGTTCCTAGACTGGACTGTTGATCTATTTGTCTTGCCAACTTTTATCATGTGTGCCCATGTTTGTTTTTCTTTTCGCTCTATCTCTTGAAATAATAGCTACGTATGACGTAGTGGCCGAGGTCAGGTCATGCTAATCACCTGTTTATAGCCACATCTCGTCTTTTTCAAGACACCACGATAGTTTATCAATTACTTGTTAGCAATAAGTTTCAAATAAACGCGTCTCTAAAACAAATGGTTGAAAAAACAAAATATTGATACATTTTGTTGAAGTACTTAACAGAGCCAGTTCCTATAGGCTACACTTTGCACCGCAATTTTAAAGTTCATTGCCCATCATTCCTTGATGTTGTGTCTATAAATTATCTTGTGCATTTGATGAAACAGACGAGATGAGAGTACGCAATCAAATATTTATCGACCATTATTTTCTCATTGGTAACCGAATCATTCACTTACTTCTTGAATTAATTTTTCTAGTTTTTAGTTGTTGTTGCTTTGTTGTTTGTTTGTTGTTTGTTTGTTGTTTGTTTGTTGTTTGTTTGTTGTTTGTTTGTTGTTTGTTTGTTGTTTGTTTGTTGTTTGTTTGTTGTTTGTTTGTTGTTTGTTTGTTGTTGCTTTGTTGTTTGTTTGTTGTTTGTTTGTTGTTTGTTTGTTGTTGCTTTGTTGTTTTTTTTGCTTTGATTTTTGAACCATGTAGAAGACGTAAATAGTATCTACTGGACATTTGTATCAGTTTGTGTTTTCAGTTTGTATTACACACAAACCAATGTTCTATCAGTTTGTGTTTTCAGTTTGTATTACACGCAAACCAATGTCCTATCAATTTGTGTTTTCAGTTTGTATTACACACAAACCAATGTTCTATCAGTTTGTGTTTTCAGTTTGTATTACACAAACCAATGTTCTATCAGTTTGTGTTTTCAGTTTGTATTACACACAAACCAATGTTCTATCAGTTTGTGTTTTCAGTTTGTATTACACACAAACCAATGTCCTATCAGTTTGTGTTTTCAGTTTGTATTACACACAAACCAATGTTATCAGTTTGTGTTTTCAGTTTGTATTACACGCAAACCAATGTCCTATCAGTTTGTGTTTTCAGTTTGTATTACACGCAAACCAATGTCCTATCAGTTTGTGTTTTCAGTTTGTAATACACACAAACCAATGTCCTATCAGTTTGTATTTTCAGTTTGTATTACACACAAACCAATGTCCTATCAATTTGTGTTTTCAGTTTGTATTACACGCAAACCAATGTCCTATCAGTTTGTGTTTTCAGTTTGTATTACACGCAAACCAATGTCCTATCAGTTTGTGTTTTCAGTTTGTATTACACACAAACCAATGTCCTAGAAGTTTCTTATGTCCTACTTCAAGATAAGTAAGACGTCTAACAGAGGAACAAAAATAGCACTCAGTGAGAGTTTCTTGACTTTTTTGTATCTTTAGCGAGATTTCTTGAGTTATTGCCCATTCTACAGAACATACTAGAAACTGCTCAATTCCTAGAACAATTTAGTTTGCGTTTGGGAATGTGGATTATGTGTTAACATCCAACAATTCTTAACATCTTCAAAGACTTTGACATCCAACTTTGTTTTCACTCGTACACTATCTGAGCTTCAGTTTGAAACAAACGTCTTGTGTACAGCATATTAAAGCAGACGAAGAAACAAGGGAAACAATTCATAGAAATGTAAGATAAAGCTGTCAGCATCGTCATACATTTCGACGTTAGTTGAGCTTGAAATAAAAATCATAGCGTGCTGCCATCTGGTGTTGATGTATGTATCTTAACAAGTAGCAACTGCAACGCTAAAGGGAACAGTTTCTTATCGAAATAGTGAGTGTATAGCATGCCACGTTCTGGGACATTCCAATGTACATCTTTGATGTTATACACGAGACACAGATACAATACGAATGAGAACACAAAATGCTTTTTATGAGTTTCCAGTCTGTCTGAAGGCATGTCTACGTTGGTCTAAAGTGATAGGTTACAAACGTCATGAAGTTTACAGGAAATGTTGCGATATCCAGAGATTTTATATCTATCTATCTCGTCTAGTTATCTTATCTATCGTATCTAGTTATCTATCTATCTTATCTATTTATTTATATATCTTATGTATCTATCTATCTGTCTATCTATGTGTATATCTGTCCGTCTTACTGTTGTGTTTATAAGCCTATCTTTCAAAACTTCCAAGTCTATATCTTCCTATTCTCCCTCTTGCTCCCTATAGTATATCCCTTATGTGTACATGTGTAACTGCAATAAAAGGGAATGTTTAGGAGTCCTTTATTTATTGTTTTAAATGTGGTCTCCGTTTAATTTGATCCGAATGAGAATGACGTAGAGCAACTCTTATTCAGGACAGACTTTAAGGACAGACTTTAAGGACAGACTGTTTTTGTTGCCAACTGAAGGAAGAGACTAAACTAGGAACCAATGTTTGCATAGCAACACAAAATAAAACGTAAAATAGGCAGAAACATAATCGAGTTATCTTCCTTGAGTTTCAGTCTCCTGCAAGGGAGGAAATTACTAACCATAAATGTATTGATTTTGAAGCTTTGATTTTTCTGTCTTGTTGGATTCAATACACAAACAAAGAACATGAAAGTCCAATCTGCGCTGGCTATTCTATTAAAAATAAATAAGGTTAAACTTCGGTAGGTTACTTTGTTGTCGAAATGTCCGGGGTAGTCTAGACAAACTGAAAAGATTTGATTGTATACATCTGCTTTAGAAAGAAATGGATGGTCTATGCTAGCTAAAGAGGGAAGAAACCGAATGGACTGCTCAAGCTCACCAGTCGCTAACGAAGTATTTATGGACCGGTTACCATATGAAGAATAAAGAAATATTTGTTTAGGTTGAGACATAAGAGAAGTTTTAGGAACAGGACTTAAGGGATTCGAACCCATCAAAGAAATGGAGACCTCACAGCTAGTGTCCTATCCACTAAGAAAACACATGTCAGCAGTAGAGATGTAGTTAAGCCTACAAGAATGAGACCACGAATGTTAGAAAGATGAATTCTGCGTTCGATAGTTACCTGGTGCCATCTTTATAATCTTTTACCTCCCTTTGACCTCCATTCTGATGCTATTAATAGACGCACTACATTGGCTCCTGTATCCAGATCTTCTGGAACATTCCATAGACAACAGATGACATTCGTTCACGTAATTGTTTTTAATTTGGAAAAAAACAACTCGTCTGGAATTTCTCTCTCCCTTTAAATGCAATGTCAGGAGCCCATCGCCCTCCCAACCCCCCCCCCCACCTCACATCTGTCCTGAACTTGTTGAATATAAAAAGTCAATGTTAAAACTTGCCAGCAAGTCACCATCGGAAGTAGGATGAAGTTTGAGAACATTTATTTTGCGATATTTTTTTAAATAGTACATTGGGCAAGAAAAGAAGAACGAATGTATTGTTAATAGAAAACATCAGCTCGCGCTTTCAAACTAAACTGAGAAAAAAATGTTCTGTGGTACCAATGAGTTATCTATGAACCGAGGATAGTCATTGAACCTGACAAGACATGAGTCAGTAAATTTATCAATTAGTTAAATTAATCATCAATTAATTATTTTGTTTGATATCGAAATAATAAGAAAAAAAAGCTACTTAATGAGACACGTGGATGTATACGTGGATTGTATCCCCTTATTACGGTTTGACAAGTTTTTTTTTTCCCACTTCCCATTCTCGGATCAAGTTGAAATTTTGCAGAATTATCTTTCACAATATCTACAGCTTGCTACGGTGTTTGTCTAATCTGATCATTTGACTGAACCTGATCCATGTCAAATGCATTCAGATAACAATGGCCAGGAAGCAAGCGTTCTATGTCCCAAACATATTTGTTGACCGTAACAGACTAGAAATATTTAGATCTACACAGATCTGGTTGACTTTTTTTTCATTAGCTGGTTTAAGGTTTTATTGAAAGTAAAATGTTGGTGCCCATTAGAGCTCTCAATTCTTAACCAGAGAACTAATTCAAACGTCCAACGTTCGAGGCGTTTCACTTTTTATTTATTTTGTACTGTCTTAAAAAGAAATCTGGGTTCAATTACAAATGTATACAGAAAAATAATTCAAGAGAATAAATAATAACATCGGCGCTATAACTTTGAATCATTTCCTGCAGCTGAGTCCCAGGCATGCCAGGATAAACATGACATAAAGAAATGGATATTGGAACGATAGGCCAGTCTTGAATACATTAAATGTGCTTAGTTCTGTATATGTATGTGAGAAACAGCGCGTGATTAAACGCAACAGACACAAACACGTACTCATTACAATTTCTTAGCATGGCACCATCTTACTAAAGCGGTGGAGATAAGTGTCACTGACCTATAATTTTTTTTATTTCTAATGTTGCTTTTTTTTGTCTATAGTTCACTGCAAGGAGAGAGAAACTCCATCCACAAGAACCTTGTCGTCTGCCTGCTGATTGCGGAGATCATTTTCGTGGCTGGAATCGACCAGAATGATCAAAAGGTAAACATTTAAATAAGGAACAAGAAAGTTTACTCTTTTAATTGTTTTTTTTCTCTAGTAGAATATGATCATTTAAAAAAAACAACTTACCACATACATTTTCTATTCACAACTATAAGTGGCAAAAAAATTAGAAATTTGTCCATAAACCTAGAAATAGCCTTTCCATATACGATAGGAACAGACAATAATGAAACTTATTACATAAAGAAATGAAGATACACTAAGACATCCATTAGCCTAATATGTAATGTTGTAGAAAGTTTCTATAAGGCCTCAAAATGACATTTAACATTCATTAGTAAAGAGAGTAATAGAGAACTTGGGAATATCTCATTTCTCATTATTTTAGTTTCCTTAATATGCATATTTTCTACAAAATTGTATCTTTTTACATGTGAAGGCCCCTTGCGACTGCACATAACTCCGGCCCTGTTTAGGATATAACAGATAGCTATTGTATACCATGAGACAGTTTGCCGCCCAATGCCAAGTCTAAGTAGTTGTGTACACTGCATAACATTTAGAGCTCAAAACCTGAAATATGTAAAGCTTATAGTGATGTGTTGTGGGCACTGAGTCGTGGACTACTTGAGCGAAGCTAAAAACGAAAATAAATTATATCTATTTCATTTGCGCTGCCTCCTTGAAAACTGAAGGACAAGAGAGTGTGTAACACACTTAGATCCTTGCTCGAACACATCTCCCCAGCTTATTTACAATCCTCAGACAAAGCCGCCAGCGTTGGCTTGGTTATGTCCTACGGGTGGAGAATGAACGTATCCTGTACGGACAACGCCCGATGGGCGTAAGAAAAACTGGTCGTCCTCATTTCCGATATCATCATTGTAAGCCGGCCAAATGAAAAATGGCTGGCTCCTTTACCACCAAAGCAAATGCCAAATGCCACCCTAGCCTGCGTTTTAAATGGGCAATAATCTCGAGAATACGGCTCTGCAGTCACATAAACAATGGTCTACGAAATGAACCCTTACCATCAGGCCAACAACAAATAATGTTAAATTGACAGCAGGGCCGTCATATGCATAGGCAAACTAGGCAGCCGCCCAAGACCTCCGAGTGGTGGGCGCCTCGCACAGAACTCAAACAATCGTCCACGAAGCACATTAGTTCTAACGGTGCTTGATTTGTGCTTAAAGATCGGTTTATGGTATCCGTACAGAACTCGAATTGAACACTACGGAACTCGAATTGAACACTACGGAACTCGAATTGAACACTACGGAAATAGCGCTATATGAATTTAAATTATTAGTTGATTTAGATATAAATACATGAAGATTTTTTTTTTATTGCTTTGGGGCCATCGTATTCACTTGACCTAAAGTCTCCAATTTTCTAACGCCGACCCTGTTGAAAGGGTGAACTGATCCTAATTGGATCGTATGTTTTATTTCAATCTAATTAAAATCTAGTAAAATATTTAGTATCATTTGTTATATTGAATACCTCTGGTGCTATATTTAGTTTACCTCATGCTATATATAACTGCTATTGTTGTAATGATCGACTACTTTGTACTATTGACTTCTCAGGTCCTATGTTCTGTGATAGCTGGCATCCTTCATTTCTTCTTTCTGGCTGCCTTCATGTGGATGTTTCTGGAAGGACTTCACATTATCTTCATGTTGGTTCAAGTCTTTGATTCCAGCCGATCACGACTTCCCTATTACTATTTTGCTGGCTATGGTAAGTGCTCATAGTCTTTTTGGTTCATTTTTGAGCGATGCACTTAACATAAAGATAATGTGGTATAAGGGAGGCAATCAACAGCAAAATGATGTGGCTTAAGTAAAGTCATGGTTATCTTTCTTTTCATTTTTTCCATTCAGGTGTTCCCCTGATTGTGGTCAGTGCATCGTGTTTGTTCTACTATGAGGGATACGGGACAGAAAATTTGTAAATAGTTTTTTTGTAATATTATTAAATAAAAATGGTTGTTGGTACTTTAACTAATTCTTCAAAGAAACAGTTTGTATGTCCACCTTTACTTCAGAGAAATAGTTTGTGTTTACATTTACTGAAGAGAAACAGTTTGTATGTCCACCTTTGCATCAGAGAAATAGTTTGTATATTTACATTTACTTCAGAGAAATAGTTTGTATGTCTAAATTTACTTCAGCGAAAATAAATGACTTCTAAATGTTTGTTTTATTCTCAACAGCTGCTGGTTAAAACAAGATCGATACTTTATTTGGGCATTTGCTGGACCAGTAGCCATTATACTTCTGGTAAGACACATTTTACATTTGATTCTCCAGTGAAAGAATGCAGTGGCTTGAGATGCAAAATAAAGTGATGTCAGATAAGTTCCCAACTTGTCTCTCATTTTGTCTACAACTTTCAGGTCAATGCTTTGTTCCTGGCTTACGCAATGAGTACAGTGTGTCGACATTCAGAGTATGTCTTCAGTTCAAAAGACAAAACAACTGGCAGTGGAATCAGGTAAAATATTGGAGTTCAATTATACAAAATGTATTCAAAAATCATTAAATCATCATCATCAAACTCCATTAGAGTGAGGGCTTGAGAGGCTCAAATCCTCTCTTGCAAAAGCCCTGGACAGAAACCCTGCTGTCTTGTGTAGTGCATAAATGTCACCATGCAGGTCGAGAATTTTGGGTTTCCCAGACCTGTCGAGTCGGAGATCAGCAAGTCTGGGGCAGTCAAACAGAATATGAGACACGGTTTCCTCTTCTTCCCCACAGCGGGGGCACCGTGAATCAAAATTTGGCCATAGCCGCGAGAAATATGAGCCAACAGGACAGTGGCCTGTCCTGCACTGTGCTATAATAGCTTGCTCAGGCCTGGACAGCCCCCACCACGGAAAAGTGCGGTCAGTGCGCCTCATGCGCTCCCAGACTCCACGGGCTCTTTGGGACTTGTCCCAGCACTCAAACCACTTTTTCCATTTCTGTTTTTTGTATTATAGCCAGGGCTTGATGAAAGCTTACAGCCTCATCAGTGGGTGGAATTTGCCCTCCCTGGTGGGCCAAAGAATCTGCAATTGTGTTGCCAGTCACACCTATGTGACTTGGTACCCACTGCATAATTACAGGGGTGCCATAGCGTTGTTTAATGTTATGTGAAGCCATGATGACAGTGTTGATATTGGGAGGCCATGGTTAGGGGCTTTGCAAAGCCTGTAGTACAGATTTTGAGTCAGTGACCACAACAATCTGTGTTGCCCTCAAATGTCCCTCGCCGAGTTGAGAGTCAATGACTTTTAAGGCTTCACAGACTGCCATGGCCTCCGCATCAAAACTTCAAACACTACCACATGGTCCAAAGATTTTGACTGTGTAAGAGCCAAGAAAGTCGATGTAGGCTCCATAGCCTGCTCTTCCAGAATCTATTGATGCCGACCCATCAGTGTATGCAAAAATAGCACTGGGCTTGAAGGTATTAATGGTATCCAGAGCTAGGATATGAAGGTCGTTAGATGAATGGCTTTGCTTAGTGGCATTAGGGTCTACTAATTTCAAGCGTATGTCTGGGGTCGTTGGGCGACACCAAGGGGGAAGGGGATGAAAGCGTTGAATGTTTTGTCGGTTGGTGGAGAGGCCAGCTTCATCAGATAGTCTAGTGGCACGATGCATAAAAAAGACTGCATCTGGATACGTCTTCTGCATCTCCAACCATCCACTAGTTTTCTAGCTGGGAGGTATTCATCCAGCCTTTTATACCGCTCATAGCAGGTCAGTACTGACCTTTCCCTCCCTAAGGTTTATTGGACCTATATTAGCCATTATTTCAGCCGCATTTACTGGACGTGTCCTAAAGGTTCCACAGACAAATCTTAGTGCTTGGGACTGTATTTTATCAAGTTGTTCAAGAGCAGTCCTAGAGCCATAAATTTGCACAGGTAGGCTGTAGTCTATCTGTGATTGGACTGCTCCTAAAATATAGGGATCGGAGCATGTCTGCTCGGGCTCCCCACTTCGTGGATGCCAGCTTCCGCACAATGCAAAGTTTCCCTGAGGCCTTTCTTACAACATCCTGGATGTGCTCACACATTTTTAGTTTGCGATCTAAAAGTTACACCAAGGTACTTGGGTAGCTTTTCCATGCTGAGAGCCACTCCGTTGAGGGAGAGCTGGAAAGGTTGCCTGAGAATGCCAGTCCCGAGCGTGAACAGAGAATAGACCGTCTTGGAGGTGTTTATTTCTTGCCTCCATTTTTGTGTGTATGAGCAGAGCGTATGGAGATCTTCTTGTAACACTTTTTGTATAGAGGTTGCGCTTCTTCCGGATTTCCAAAGGACAATATCATCAGCATATGGCAGCTTTTGGCATTTTAGCTGAGCCGGTAGGTCATTTATGAAGGCCGTGAAAAAGGGCGCATGATAGGACGGAGCCCTGGGGGAGGCCGTGCTCGAATGTCATTTCCTCTGAGACTTCTCCGTACATCCTTGTTCTTATTGTACGCTCTTGTAGGAAGTCTCTAATCCAGTAATATATCCGTCCCCGCAGCCCCCACGGCTCTTATCTTATGAAGCAAAACCAGGCCGCCATACTTTATCATATGCCTGTTTTACGTCAATGAAGACTGCGTATGTGCTTTCGGTCCTTTGGAATCCATCTGCTACGCTCTGCACAAAGATGTTGACTTGGTCTATAGCGGACATTCCAGCCCTGAAACCAGCCTGTTCTGGAGCTATAAGACAGGCACTCTCAAGGTACCAAACCAGACGCTCATTTACCATTTTTTCAGCCATCTTTCCCACACAAGAGTGAGATGGACCTGTAGCCCTCAGCAGTGGAAGCATCTTTTCCCTTTTTTGGTATAGGAATAATGGTGGCACGTTTCCAGGCCCTGGGCAGATGACCATCTGCCCAGGTTCTATTTACGAATGCCAAGAGCACGGCCCTTCCTTTCCCCCCTACATGCTTAAGCATTTTCGGGGGGTGATACCATCCGGCCCGGGAGCCTTTTTAAGCTGGCATTTCCTTATGGCAGCATTAAGCTCGCCTATCGAGAAGGGGGAGTTCATCGTTCCCTCAGCACTTTCGGTCTGTGGTTCCTTTCGGTCTTTTTTTTCATCAGCTTTGCGAGCTTTATCAATGGCTTTGGACATTGGGGTACTTCTTGGCAACCTTGTTGATCTTAGCAAAATATTTGTTCAACAGGGTAGCAATTTTCTTCTTTGACGAAATGGTTACCCCACTGGGTGAAGATAATGGGGTTGCTGTTTTCGTACGCCCAGCATTTTTTAGATTTCTTAGAAGACTCCAAGCCTTAGAGCTATCCCTTAGGTTTAACCTTGCACAGGTGTTGGTCCAACGTTCTCGTTTTTCCCTGTTCACAGACGTTTCGACTAGTAGGCTGAGTCTGTTGTATTTCTGCCTGAGTGTTGGATTGTTTGGGTTCTTTTGGACCTTTTTTGTATGCCCTCCTTTCAGCCGTCCAAAAGTTTTTGAATTTTTTACAAGGGTAAGTTCGAGGAATAAACTTTTTTAGCCATGCCCGGGATAGCTGTTGTTATTTGACGGTACACAAGGTCGACAGAGCTAGACTCTACACGGATTTTTTCAAGGGCATTGTCGACAGATGTCTCGTATCCTTTCCAATTAGCCTTACTATAGCACCACTTTCGTGGTTCTTTAGTGGTCTTGGTGTTCATTTTAGAAAGAGTGGCAGTCAGTAATATTGGAAGGTGGTCACTACCAATATCGCCTAGTACTTGATAAGTTATGACAGATTCCAAGTTAGCAGAGACTAAAGAAAGATCTGGTCGTGATAGTGAACCATTGCTAGCATGCGGAAGAGTAGGAGGAGAGTGTTTATTTTGCAAAAGAAAAAGGTTAGTAGAATAGCATAGGTCATGAACTTTTTTACCAGACTGATCAGTGTCATCATAGCCCCAGGAAGGTGAATGGGCATTTAGATCTCCAGCTATGATAGTGTCTACAGTTATTGTCTCTCTGACATCTAAAGCCAATTCTTGTTTTGGTGGATTATAAACATTGATGCACTTGAAGCGTCTATTATTTTTCCAAATTTCTAATACCAAAGTGTCTGTCCTCCCCTGACTCAAGTCTGTGAACACTTTCTTGGCGACCAGAGCATTAGCCACCAATGTAACCAGGCCTCGGCAATCCCCACAGGAGCAGCGGAAAACAGAGTACCCGGGTATTGAGACACTTCTTTTTTCACCTATCAGACATTTTTGTAGTAAGGCAACATCCACACACTCTTTGTGGAGCAGGTTAGTTATTTCAAGTCTCTTTGGAATAAGTCTTACATTCAAGGACTTTGAAAGTTTTAGCATCAGATTTGGAAATTTGGGGATCATGTTGCTTTATCTGTCCACCTAAATTACTTTCCCAGTATGAAGTGTTGGTGTTGGGTTAATTTTTTCTGAGACTTTTGTTTTTTTAATTGTAGTGTTTGTTTGGGGGAAAAAGGATGTTATCAGGGTTTGTGTGTTGGGAAGAACGGTAGCTCTTTTTTCACAACGTGGCCCGTTCTCCCTATGTACCAACGTTGCGAGGCGATTAGTAGCACATTTTTCGATGCCAGGCCTAATGACCTTTACCTGGCCAGCGGAGCCTGTTAGGGTCTGCTCAGACCCGCTTTTCTTTGTAATTTTACTCGACATTGGTATGGGTTCCTCCAGGTGGAGGAGATTTGGGTTGCCCCTTAGAGCGAGCAGTGAAAAACAGTCCAGACATGAACATTGAACTATGAATCGATCGAAAGATCAGTTAATTCAACCAATCGCTCGTATGGGTAGGGTTTAATCCACGAAAGTGGCAGGAGACCTTTTTTTTTAAAGCCACCAGTTTAGGGCCCGCAAAATTTGATGGCTTGACCCTCCACTAGTCTCCAGGGCGGCGGCTGATCAGTTCAGCATTAGCTAAAGCCCCGACAGACACAAATCCCTACACCAGACGAGCGTGCAGGGGTTATGTCGATCAGAGCTTAGCATTACCCAGACCTCACCAGCAGAACTCTGCACCAGGAAAGCATGGGGCTCCCGCAACGTTAGCCTTTTTCAGACCACCCTTTGCTTAGCAAAGGGTGGACTTACTCCAGTTACCAGGGGACACCACGAGGAGGTCGGCGGGCACTGTCTCCCTAAAAAATCATCAAATAGCCGACAATAGTTTAAGCTTTTTTTTTTGGTTAATTCCCTTTGATACCTGTTAATGGTTGGCAGTTGTTTGGAGTTGTTGTTGAACAAGTTGTGAGTCTGCTGACTTGAAATGATTTTACTTGTAGTTGCCAGTTCTTAATTTCAACACACCAACTGAACAAATTGAGGTAGAATAAATTAATTCAGCCTTATAGACTACAACATTTATGCAAACAATAAGAGCACAGTCCACAGTCGTCAGTTAAAGAAAACATGTCTTTTCCTAAGGTTACTACAAGAAGTCCAACCCTCATTCAAAGTTTTTAATGTACTGTCGTGTCACTAAGGAAATACCCAATAAAAATCCAAATTTCTACGCATCTTACTATTGAGTCATTACAATACATAATGTAATGCTTATCCAGTTGTGTGTTTTAAGGCTTGTATGGATATTGCCTTCAAAGCAGCTCAAAATAACTGACTTTAATCTTCAGATAATGACTTCTTGCTAGAGCTGAACGGATTAAGATTTATATTTAGGCATAATGTAAGGGAAAGGGGGGGGGGGGGCAAGGGGCATCACGCTCCTGGCTATAAAAGTTAAAAAAAAAAAATTGCAGATGATATTAAGGCCATCAGTTTCTTTGGCCTGCAGTTCATGATCTGGGTGTTATGTGGCCAACACAATGACCAACCACCTTTACGTTCCCCAACTAAAGTCCGATTAGAGTTGGGTGGACTCAGGAAAAGAATTAATTTTTTATTTATGTTGAAGTCTAACCCTAACCCTAACCCTAAACCCTAACCCTAACCCTAACCCTAACTTTTCATGTTATTGACAAAGTTATACTTTTATTTTTGCATAAAGACACCCATTTCAATTTCTTATTTCAGAGCCTGGATTCAGGGAGCCTTGGCATTGGAGATACTTCTGGGTTTGACTTGGACTTTAGGCTACTTTTCCATAAGTGATGCTAGCATCCCAATGGCTTATATATTCTGTATTGCCAACTCTCTGCAGGGACTCTTCATCTTCATCTTCCACTGTGTTCTCAATAAGAAGGTAAATTTGGCAGCTTTCATTTTTGAGGAGAATAAAAAAAAAATTGCTTACACAGATGAATTACATGTTTATTGACTATGGTCCCTTTTAATAGGTCATTTAAAAGTCAATAGACAGACCAATGGTCACAAAGGTGGCTTTAATTGGTCAGACATTATTACATGTTCATATCTTTTTTTTTTAACTTTTATAAAATTTCAAACAGATCTTTTCTTACTATTTTATTTTTAGAATTATATTTTGTTACTTATTTTGTCAAATGAAATTGTTTTCAAAAAGTGTCATAAAATGTTCTCAGTTTTTAAACCCATATTTATTTTTTGTTATCAATCCTCAGGCCCAGAAAGAGTATCGCAGTGTTGTTCACTCTGTCGTCTCTCGATCATCCAGTAGCGTTGGAACTCACTCCACTTTGACCAAGCGTAGCAACCAACATAGCCATGAAATGAACCAAAGCCACCACCAGCGTCTGACCAGTACCAACAGCCACTCATTGGCCTAAGAGACCAACATACCAAGTGCCTCCTAAACAGCCTAGATTACTGACTGCCACTGATTGGATCAAGGCACTGCTATCAACATGTACCATTTGGCCTAAGTAACATGACCACAAGACATCAAACAAAAAATTATAAATTAATGTTTGACCAATCAAGCCATACTCTAATCTATTAGTATTTGGCTTTCATTTAAATAACATCAACTGTTATGCTTTTCATAATTTAAATGATGTATTGCATGCATTGCAAGTGGATTTTTGTAGTTTAGGAAACAAAAATACAATTTATTATAACCAGGGGCAAACTGGTGGCAAAATTGGGCCTGGGAATAGGATGAGCATCAATTCATACCTGTCCACCTTTGTCAAATTTGATAATGCATCAAAAACTGATCACTCCCATCAATGGCCTAAATGTGTGTGTAATTAAACAATGCAATTTATTAATAATCTTAAGCTCTGCAGCATGAGGTATCATACAGTACACTTGATAAAGTATTGTATTTTAGGAAGACACTTCCATCATGTGTAAAGTTAGAGTTACACCTAAAAATCTGTAAAAAAAAAAAAAAAAAAAATCTTTAATAAAAGGTTAGTATCAATCATGACAGTCTGTGAGACAATTTTAAAAGAAGCTATAATATTTTAAGGCTCTACTATGGTTTAAAACAAACACTGCCTAAATGCCCAAATATCCAGCCTGCCCCTGATTCTAACTAGGGTTTACGTTATAACTATTTTTCTAAAACAACATTTGTAAATTGTTGCACAAGTTAAATTTTGCATACTTTTTGTTTTTGACAATAAAATTTTGTATTTGATGATTTTAGGTTGACAGAAAGCAGATCATTCACATTTTTTATGGGCACATGTTCTTATTTTTCAACCTAGAATTTTTTTCAAAGATAATTTTGAGCATTTGAGTAATCAAATCAAAAAGTAGACCTTAAGCCTTAACATTTTTGAAGTTTTTGTCATACTGTGCTAATTGCTCTATGTTTTACTTATGAGTTTAGGCTTATATGTGCTGTAGATGAGACTTAATCATTTCAATTGTAGAAAAATAAAATTGATGAATAATTGGACCTTAAAAAATAGATGGCGATTGTATTGCTTTGTTAATTGTTTTTCCTTTGATTTTATATTGGACATTATAAAATACTCAACATGGGAATTGTGTGTGTGTGTGAGAGTGTGTTCATTTTTATATCCATTTTGGTGTGAATTGCTGCCCTTTATATATGTATAGTACTTTTGAATGGTGTTAATTTTTTTTTTCCTCACCATTTCATTTCCACCACTGCTTAAAGCATTCTTTGGATTGATTCTATGGATTGATTCTATGGATTGATTGTAGCTTACAAAGTCAATCTTATCAACATTTTGTTCTGTTGATACCACTGAGATATTAATGAAACTCAGTTTTTTTATATTCTTTTTATTTCCAACACAGTAGTCAGTTACTTAAAGCACAAACTTGAGCAAGAGAAATAGAATACATAGAAATTTGTTTAGAGAATATTGTTTACTTCTCTGTAATTAGAAAGTTTAGAAAGAGGAAAAAAAAGTCAACATTGTTTAATATTTAGATCATCTATCATGATTGGTAAATGTTTACTATCCAGTAGAAAGTGAAAATTTATTTTCTGGCATTACCATTATATTTTAATCCACCTCTTTTTATTTTGTCAAAATTTAAAATATAAATATACAATTTCAGTGATAATTAAATACATAGTTTACAAAAATATTGAAAAAAAATTGGTTCAAATAGAAATAGTTAATCTATGTGACTTTTTACCTAAAATTTTAATGACTAGAAAGTTTTTCTGTACTTAAGATTTTTTTTTTTTCAAAAAATTTTATCAGTTACTTTTTTTTACTTTAATAATTGATTTGATACATATTTATCTTATTTTTATGTATATGTGTTTTCTGGATTCAACGTTGTACATTTTCTTAAAGAACTTTTCCAAATTACTTTTTTTTGTAAATAGTTTTACACAATTTTTTTATCCTAATGGTTTTAATGAGTCACATGAAGTTAAGTGAAGAGGTGCACCTGATAGTACTTTTTGATATCCGGCCGTAGCCGGATATGACCGGATAGTAAAATTTGATATTCGGCCGGGGCCGGAGCCGAATACCTAAGTGTCTTGTAAATAGCTTGTATTGCTGAGCATTTTACGAAAGTGTTAAATAACATACCTATATTTGTTGGTAATATTTTGTTTTCCTTTTATATACCTTATTGTTTTAAACTCTTTTACTGATTGATTTATTAAAGATTAACAGTATTTATAAACATAAATTAATCTGTGTAGCATGAGCGTGTCTGTGTGTATGTACGAGGCCACCAACTATAAAGGCTGTGTGTTGGAGGGTCAACGTAAAATATGTTAGTATATATTTAACTAGTTACTAATGTAAATCTCTCATCTGGCTTGTATGGTGGTTGGATGTATGTGTTCAATAATTTCTGACCAACAACTGGTTATCAGACTTGTAATTTTAAGTCCAAAGGCTGCTTCTGGTTCTGGCTTCAAGGGCTTAATACTGATAGCTGTTAGTTAATCGTTGGAATCTGAAGCGTAGTAGGTCATATATTTATTAATCCATTTACGGCAAAGGATATTTTATTAACAGCAGGAACAACCATTATACCTACTTATAGCCTGAGCCTTAAATGTTACGAAGCATAGATTTAATTGTAGTCTGTAGGCCTATTATTGATATCTATGTTTAGATCTACTGTTATATAGATCTAAGAGAATTAGGAAAACCAACTATAGATGAAAAAAAAACTCACCCACACCCTCCCTACCAAACAAAAACATAAAAAGACTTTATGTTCGACTGATCGTAATAACCTGGTCAGATAGACTTAGTGAGCCTACACATGTAGTCCTAGTGTAGTGTGTATAGTTGATGGTGTTGACCTTCACGCGTTTTTTTTTCCTTGGGCATACGCAATAGTGTTTAGTGTGCAGGCAAAAAAAGATAACATATTGGGATGATCAGTCAAGCATATAGATAAATTATCTCTGTACCTTAGTTACCGAGGTCAAGTGTTTCTTAACATTCCAGCATATTTTTTCTTTGTTTGCTAGATCTAATTGTGGTGCTTTAGATCAATTTATTTTTTGCGATGTTAAATTTAACTGTAAGGTTTTCCTTTATATATTAAGTCAATAGAATTAAACAATGAAATTAGTTTTCTTTCTAAAAGTTTTAATACAAGGGGAAAAATACATAGACGCACACATGCACATATTTGTTTTATTTTATTGTGCAACAAACGTGTGTTCAGCGCCCTAAATGACATTTCTCTACAAGTAAACAAACTTAGTCTCATCATCTAGTCACCTCTAGACAGTGTCAATATTTCTCAACAATCTGCGTTATTCCATTCTGGCTTAAGAATGGTCAATGTCTATCAATACATTGTCATGGATTAAACAAATAAGAAGTTGGGGGTGTTGAGCCCTCCCTTTAAAGATACCCCTGGTCAGTGTCTGTTTGGCTTGTAGTCCAGCCTCCTAATTGAGACTTAAAGTAAACAAACTTATTGTCCCGGCAAATAGTATAAAAGGTGTGGCTTGTTTCCAGACCCTTGATTGACAACCTATCTCATAATAAACAAACTCATACCAGATTAACCTTATAGAAATTTGGCTTGTAGTCCCGCCTCTAATAAAAAATTCTTCTCCAAGTAAACAAAACTTAGTTCTCTCAGAAGATGTGATCTCTAGACAGTGTCAACACATTGACATTTGGCTTAATGTGGTCAGCTGTCTATCTGTAAACTCAATGTTATGGACTAAACAAACAAAAGGAGATATACCCGCACATCTAGACAGATTATCAGCCTGACGTAGTTAAGGAATATTCCATGTTTACTAGACCACTCAATGGTCAAGACAAGCTTTATAAATGTGCCAGACATCGCTGCTACATATGTAATGCGAATTTATAATGTTCAGTCTTGTTTCTATTTAGGTTAACACACCTTGTCTTTGTACTAAAAATATTTGGTGCATAGTCATAGTTTATAGTTTTAAAAACAAATCCTTTTATTTGAAACAAAAAGTTAATGTATTTCAGAACTGACATTATTGATTCATGTCCACTTTATGAGTATTGGTTTATTTTTATTAACATGGAGATTTAGTTTAAACTTCTTGTTGGACATTTATCAGCATCGATTACCTTTATATTGTTTACCTTTTGCCTGTGTTGTTTCGATATTTAAGCGTTACCTCCGTTTGGCGTATCTGGAAAAGACTTAGTGCGGAGGCGCATAACAATATTAATAGAAATACAGGTGTAGCTTTTACTATCCGGTTTACTATCCGGTAGTGATATCCGGCCGGAGCCGGATAGTGCCGGATAGTGAAAAGTGCCGAATATTTGGCAGAAGTCGCAGCCGGAGGGACTATCCGGTGCACCCCTAGTTAAGTGTAATGCATTTGTTAGCATGGAGTATAATTGGGAGTCATTTGAGATCAAAAGTAAAGAGTTTGTCAAAGAGAAGCTCAGACATTACTAGGTTTTGGAATGAATCATGAGAGGAGCTTAACAACAGGTCTATCTCTGGCTGTATTCTCATTACTGGGTTTTGAATGAATCATAGGGCACGGCATGGCCTAAATTTTGCAAATGTGCCAAAAACTCAAAATATCACAAATATCTGAATAAATCACAAGAGAAAGACAACAGCGGGTCTATCTCCAGCTGTTTGACATTTCTCATTCTTTAAATTTACAGATTTTATATCCATATTTTGTTTTCCTTCGGCCAGTATTTAATTCTGATAAGACTAAATGATATTTTCAAGTAACTTATAGTGAAAAAAGGTATCTCTCTCTCATTTATCTTATCTTATCCTGTAAATTACAGACATTATACTTCAAAACAGATGTCAAATAAATCATCAGTTTTCCCATCTGATTCAGGCAGTCCATTCCATGCTCTAATAGCTCTAGGGAAGAAGGAGAACTTATTTACGTGTTGATCTAGTCATTTTTGTTCATAAGTGATTTAAATTTGTATTAAATCTGTCTACCTCATGGCCAGGTAAGAGTACTAAAAAAATTATCAATAAAGTTATTTAGTGAGTTCCAGCTACTCCTTCTAAAAAATAAGTTATTGTTGAAAAAGAAAAGAGCACAAAACTGTGTGAAAAGAAGTCACAAGAAATATGAATATTTTCTTAACTGTAAGAAGAATGTTGATGAATGAAATAGCTATTTGTGTCATGCTTTATATATTTTCATATGCTTTGAACTTTTGTTTGTAGCATTGTGCTATGCTGAATAGTTAAGCTGCAATGATTTATAGATTTATGTATACAAATCTGAACTCCGTAATAAATAAAGCAACAGAATATAATCAAAAACATGTTCAAAGTTCAAACATTTGAATAAAGTTAACAATATTCTTAGATTATATTAAAATAGAATAGAATTTTTGTTAAATTGACTAGACTAAAAGGAACCTTGAAACTGTTCTTGCTTTTTTTATAAAATGATCTTATTCTAGTCTTCTCTTGATCTTTCTGGCAAGTTTCTTGTATTCACAGGAAGTTCCTGAGCTAATTTTAGCTTTACTATAACACATAAATAGATGATGTCATATTAATTAAAAATTTCAATGGCCTTATTAAAGCATAGGGTTGATCTTTTTTTATTTTTTGTAATGAGAGTTCAAGGCTAGGCTAAACCTCTTGCTTTTCTTGTGACTGTTTATTGTCCAAAAAGTATGTTGTTTTAATTATGATGTAAATAAATAACCTCTGGTTATTTTGTTTTCTTTCTTTGCTCAGACTACTTTTTATGTTTCCATGACAATCTTATGTGCAGCAACAATGTATTGGTGTGTAGCTGGCTTTAAAGGAACATGGTTAAATTGTCACTAATTGTTTAGTTTAGTAAGGTTAAAAAAAAATAAACTTTATTGTAAAAAGATCGACTGGATTACTTACCTTTCACACAAAAAATTAAGCTACTCCTCTGTCAGTGGGAGGGGGGAGAATTTGAAATCCCTCCAGACCCCCACTTTAGGGGGGTTTCCAAATGATTTTTTTTTTACACTAAAAATTAAATATTTCACAAAATGCAGGTGCCCAAGGAGGTCAAGCCCCCAGGACCCCAAATGATAGATAATTCCTAGCTACGCCCCTGTCCTCTGTGTAGTTAAACAGTAGGCTTCTCCAAGACTGTGTTGTAACTCTTTTTTCTTTTCATTCCCATTTTATCCATTTTATCTTTTTTTAACACACAAAAATAAAAAATAAAATGCTTTTTTTTTTGGGGGGGGGGGGGGGGGGGGGGGTCTTAAACAAAACAATAATTTGTAATGATCAACTGATGTAAACCGGTCTTATTGTAATAGCAGCTAAGATACTTTGGCCAGTAAAGGATCTAGAGGATTTATACTTTTTGTTTTTCTGGTGTTCAGAAAGTGACCTGACAGGAGATTCTAAAACTTCAGGTTACTAACAAAGTTTTGTATATCTTGTTGCTCTAGCTGTTTAGTTTGTTGTTTTTTTTTTCAAGTGCCTTTTAATTTTATTTGAATTTGACAATAATATAAAAAAAAAACAGAAATGGAAAAATGGTTCCAGTGCTGGGACAAAACCCAAAAAGTCTTTGGACTCTTGAAACACATGAGACAAGGTGAAGGCTGCCCAGCCTTGAACACATTTTTTTTTAAATGGGCACTATTGTTACAAGTTTTTATCACTAATAAATTCCGCTCTAGTCGATATATTTGTTTTGTATTCAAATAAAACTTTTATGTCAAGATTTTTTTTTTCAGAAAAAGACTATTCATTGTTTTGTTTTTTAATATGTATATTTTGTACCCTCTTTCTTTCACATGCAGCAAATGTTTTGTAAATATTTCTAAGATAATATTGAAAGTGGGTTACATGTTGAACAAAAACAAATTTAGGTTATTTTATCTTTCCTATGAACTAAGTCAGTTGGGTTATTTGTAATGGTTTTGAGGTATGAAGTTCTTATAATACTAAGTTTAAATTGCTGAGTGTTTAAAATAAGAAAAAAAAAAATTTTGTGTCTGGGCAACAACAATAAAGACATAATGTATGTATATTACAATGTGGCTTATTAACAGGCTAATTGGTTTGGTTTGCATTACCAAACATCACTAAGTATTAAATGTTGTTTTGAAAATGATGGTGTTTAATTTCTTTTTTTTTTACACTTTAGAAGAGTTTTGATTTAGTGTACTTTGTGGATATTGATTCTCAGGAGGAAATTTTATTCTTTCTTTATTTTTTCTAGAATTAACTTTTTTAGATTAACTGTCATTCTAACTGTCGTGTTTGTGTTTGTAATGTTATTACAGCGCCTTGAGCCTACATTTTGTTTGTTAACAGCGCTTTATAAATAAAATTATTATTATTAAATTATTATTAAATATTTGGCTGCCTGGTTCAGTGGTATGCCCTCCAAAGTTGTCTTGATTGTCCTGGTTTCAAACCCAGCCCACTGCCATCCCCTGCTGACTTGCAGGAGGTTTGGACTAGGCCATAACATACTTAGAAGTCAAGTAATTTCTTTAGCTTTATATTTCTACAGTAAGAAACATTAATACTGATATATATTTTTTTATGTGTGCTGAAATAAGTTAAACTATTAATACAGAACATAGTTCATGAAAAATTTGAAAAAATGATCAGATTCATGAATGAATAAACATTTCAAAACTACACTAACAATTTTGTAAAGAAAAACAGCCAACACAAACATATTTGTAAAGAAGAAGCCAACACAAACATGTTTGTAAAGAAGAACAGTCAACACAAACATTTTTGTAAAGAAGAACAGCCAACACAAACATGTTTGTAAAGAAGAACAGCCAACACAAACATTTTTGTAAAGAAGAACTGCCAACACAAACAAAAGTTTTATTTCAATTTTTTTTTTATTTCCATCATATTCAGAATCAATAGTATTAACACAATAACCCATCAAATGTAAATGTTAAAAAAACCCGTAAAGTTTGAATCAACTTGTTTAGTCCAGACTTAGACTGGTCCAGCCCATAAAGTAATGTTGTAAAGTTGACATTAATGAAATGGCAGGGTGAATAACCCTGAACAGAAGCAAAAGCAATTCATTATGGTCTCAAAAAAATGTTAAACAATTGGAAAATTAAGATTAAAAGAATAATGAAATAGAAACTGGACACTAAAGAATGGAAAGAAAAGAAAAAAAAAAAAACTTATGTAGCTTCTGTTTTATGCTTCAATTAAAATTTATTCATATATGAGCTTACTATTTTAATTTGAGTTCTTTTTGCAGTTTTTGGCAAATAACCAATTTTGTTTGTTTCAGACTGCCAGGTTCAACTTTTGAAAATTATTTTCAGTTATATCTACAGATAATGAAATGCTTTTATTTCTGTTTCTGACATTTCAGTTTTCATTAGCACTCCACTAAGGAGATGGACATACTCGTTAATATTTAGAAATTTGAAACAGTAATGAAATAAACAAAAAGAACAAGACACAACAAGTAGCTCAAGAATGTGAACTGGAACAATATTTTGTAAGTCTTCTAACAAAGTCACAACTTCATTTGTGTATATGAAATAAAGTTAGGATTTTAAAAAATGCATTCTACATCACAAATAATTACAATTTCCACACAGAGCACCTAACAATTGGATTTGTGTAAGGTAAGCTTGCGACAACCTCATGACTCGTGCATTATCTGTGGGCTATATAAAGTAAACAATAATGGCAGTGATCCAGTGACATCCAATTCAATACACAATAGCCTAGAAAAAATAAATATATATTTATAGAATATATTGTTTGTATATAGTAGAAAATGCTTAAGGAACTCAAAAAATGAACTGTTTTTCTTCACAGTTAATTATAAACTTTCCAGATATTTCTATATCAAAGAACAAACAAAGATAAAATTTAAAGATGTTGAAGTGCTTGGTCAGAGTATTAACTTACAACTTTATCCAGTAGACAGAAAATTAGAGCTGAAAGTACTAAAACAGGTTTCTGTACATAAAATTTTGGACCTAATCACACAAAAAATAGGAACAGAAATAGTGAGAAAGGCTGAGAACAAAACAACCATAATCATGCAGTCTCTTTTCTTTTATGATATATGAATTCTCAAAAATGCATATGCAACCAATCTTTATTATGACATTAACAAGCTCACAAAAGAAAAAACATTTTCTTTTCTTTCATATCATGAAAGTTTCAACAGTTATATTATCAAGAAATAATTTTTTTTACTGGCACTTTGACATCTTACCCGTAAATTATTCTTCAAAAAAGTTTTTCATTGAGAAAGACATGTGACAGTTTCTTTATTCTACCCTTCACTTGACCCCTCATATTTATTCATCAATGCAAGTTCATGTTTTTTGATAATCCTAATAAAATCATTTCACAAACTTATTCCATACTAAACAAAATTTTGAAAAAAAAAAAAAAAAAAAAGAATTTCCGTTGGGACACATTACTTCTGAAACACCTCAGACAATCAATCTGATTTAAAGACAGAAAATGTTCTTAAATTAAATTACTTTCTATTTCAAATACTTTGTCTGCTTCCCTCTGGAATTGAAATTGAATTGAATTGAAAAACAGATAAGCTGATTCTGCTACACAGTTTTAGTGAATGTTTTCAAAGATTACCTAGCATTTACTTTAAAACTCTATAAACTCTATTCTCTAAGCATTTTAAAACCTATTTTTGTACAACCTATATATCATATTTTTATAAATTACAGATTACAAAAAAATGAAAAACTCTTTGAAACTTGTAGGGCTAATAATAAAGTATGATTCTGATAATTGAGTCAATACAAACATGTAATGCTTCAAGCTGTGGTCAATGAGGAGAAGAATGTGATACAAGGTCTAAGTGAAACAAATAGAGAAAGTCTTTCCAGATAGGTTAATTTAGGGTGAACCAAACAAAAGGTACAATCACAGACTATGTTTTGGTGGTTCAATTTCTTTTTAAATCAAAATCCGGAACGATTGGGAATTCCATTTTTTTTACTCCTCCAGAAAGAAATTTATCAAATGAGAGAACCAGACTTACTGTAGGCTCCTATGAATTGGACATTTAACCTTGAAAAAAAGGGCAGGGTATTAAATGAGGTCCATGAATCTTTTCTTAAAATGTGGTGGAACTAAAATTAAAATGTTGCCAAGTTGGAAAAGTTTTATAAGAAAATAAAAGAGATCATAAATGATAAAAAAAAAATAATAATAATGAAAAAAGAAATAGAAAATTACATTTACATTAAAAAAAATATTTGTATTTGTTTTAGTTATCTCCCTTGTATCAAAATATCAAACAAAGCTGAGTATACAACTTAAAGAATAATTTATAACCTAAAAAAAAAAAAACAGACTGACAGTTGTTTTTGTTTTTCCACCATTTAGGAATATTGTTAAGAAGAGTCACATAAGTTGTGTGAATAGCAAAAAATTTACAAACTTGGCTAACTTAAGATCTATTTGTATGAAACATTGTCTTCTAAGTTTCAGATGAAATTTTTGGTTGAGTGATAAGCTGGTAGTCATAGTAACAATAATAACACAATATTGTCATATTCAATCACTACAAGAGTACACGGTAGATCAAACTAGAACAGTTTATTAAATAATTGATATACATGGTATTATCAATGTATAATGGATGCATGAATATATGAATTAGTGCTAAAATGAAACTGTCACAAAATATCTCACATCATCACCAATATGTGTCACATAAAACATATGTCACATCATCACCCAAATAGGACTAATCTTAGACAATAAATACAATTTGAGGGTGTCACATGCCCATTGGTGGAGGGAAGGGGGAGGAAAAAATAAAGGGAAATAACAATGATATTAATAAATGAACTAATTACATTATATTATTACAGTCTAATCACTTAATGAAGTATTAATGGCCTTGGCCTTCAGCTGAGCTGAACTTTTACATAGTGTGGTGATGGGGTAGAACTGTGTATGTGTGTGTGCTGTATGTGTATGTTTGATGTGTTTCTGAGTGTGAGTGTGGTATATATCATTGGTCAGTGTCAAAATCATACACGTACCAATTATGAACTATTATTCCATGACCTAGTTGTAAAGGTCTTCTAGTTAAAGAAAGTCCATTTAGTGATAACACATCACAATAAAGAATAAAGTATTTCTAATAAACTCAGATTTGTAACAAATCTATTTAAAAATATTCTAAGGAATGTCAGCTATCATTAAAAATGGAGGTCACCAATAAAACAATATAATTAGCAGCCCATTGGCTTTTGGGCAATACAACAATAGTTGGCATTTCAGTGGAAAGTAATTGTTTCTAGAATTCCAATACGAACAAAAAACCAGGGGAAAAATCTCTAAATATGTAAATTTTCAGGATTTGAGATCAAAAGTGTACCAGTGGACCAGGTCATTTCTGAGCCAGTGTCTGGTTCTAGATTAATTTTACAAGTGCTACTTCGGTTAAGTTAGCTTTAATTATTTATATTGGTATTTTTTTAAAAATGTTGTTGTCTGGTATTGGAAGAGCCAATCTTAGGATGTCCATTCCATTTACTGTTTATTAATGTCAATTCTCTTTGGCCTGTTGGATAAGAAATAGTGCAGGGTCTTAAAGACATATTAATGTCTCCAAAAATAGTTCATTGAAGACACATGCAGGTCACAATGTCTTTAGATTGACAATGGGTAAAAGGTGAAAGTAATACTTCAGAAAGTATCATTTAGTCACTGAGCAGCAATTCTCTAAATGTAACTGCTGTATTATATATCACTCATGTGGTAAAAGTGACACATTTATAACAAATACCAGAGGCTACATGTTACAGACATATTTAAATGCTAATATAACTAATATACCTGTAGGCCGATCTAAACCCGTATTGGAATAATTAGAACATTTGTTTCTAGTTGAAATACATCCCACTCATTTGCGTGTATACCACATTCTTAGTTCTCATCAGAACTGGAACAAAACAGAGCTGCAGAAGTAGTCTCAATCTGTCTTCTTTCATAGAGTTCAAGAAGCATAACTCATCTTTTAATTATAATTAAAATAATTGAGCAGTGATTTCCCCCATTGGTCATCGAATCCTGTCCAAAATATTTCTGGCATTTTCGTAAATGAACTATAGTGAAAAAAAAATAGTTCAGAAATTGAGTGATCTGGTCCAAGTTGAGCATTTATTTGGTTTAAAAAGTTTTCATGATTCCGAATTGGGTTCATCTTTGATCCCCTGCTCCAGCCTCTTCTTCTCGATTAGCTCCCTTAGCTGCTTCATCTCCTCCTGCAGACTGGTGAGCTCATCCCGCAGTTTGCTGTTCTCTGTCTCCAGATAGTCGGACTTGGCTTCTCGGATTTTTGTTAAAGTCTTTCTGTTTTCTCGGCACTTTCTGGCGGCCTCGTTGTTTCGGCGCCGTCTTTCGAGATATTTGGGATCCAGATACTTGATGTCGCCAGGCGCTCTTCTGGATCCTGACCTGTCTTTTCTATGCCGGTACATTGCGGGGCTGTCCGATTTGCTGAGGGACAATGGGTTGGACTGGGCGAGATTGATGTCGGACAGTTGAGCGAGACCGTTCATGAAAGGATGCGAGGAATACGGCGCTGGAGTTACGGTCACCGCCGAAGAGGGCAAACTGGAGAAAGAATCTTTGGCGTAGCTGGCGTCGTGATTGGGGAGTTTGTGGCGCATCTTGAGCGGGAAGGAGGAGGCAGGCGGGCTGATGGAGGTGGGAGTCTTCTCCGCGGGCGTCACGCTGTGCTCGGATTCCACGCTGCTGTCGTCCGGGCCGTTGTTACTCCGGCCGCTTACGTTGCTGTCGCGGCGAACAGTGAGTTGTAGCGGTTCCTCGTTGTCGCTGCTGTGGCTGGTGACGGGGGAGGCCTGAGACCAAGACGATCTGGAGTAACTGTCAAAATTGGTCTGCATGTAAGGGGCGTGTCCTGAGTGGTAAGCGCTTTGGGCGGGGATAGGTGGGCTAACGGGGGAACGATACTGGTTGTAGTTCCCTACGCTTCCGCGCCTAAATAGGGAGCTGTCTGGAGACTCCAAGTGATAGGAAGCCGAGCGCCTCTCTACGTTGGAGTTACTCCTCTCGCGAGAACGTATCTCCCCTTCTTCAATGGGCTCGTGCTTGAGTAAGTCCATAGGGTGGTAGGCCGGGTGCTGGGGCGGCAGCTGATGCTGGGTGAGGTGGTAGTGATGATGAGCCGACGGCATGCCAACCTGAGGTCTTATCGTGCCTTCTTGGTAGGCGCGGGATGCCGCCTCAGACAAAAAGTACGGGAGGCCGCCCGAGCTGTTGCTGGAGTACATAGCGACGCCCATGTGCATGGCGCTCGATACGGCGAGAAGAGGGGGGGGGGGAACTATAGGGCATGTGGGCGTGTCCGTGGGGTTTAGGAGCTCCGCCCACAGGAGAGGTGTGTGAAGGAATACCATTGTTAGGTACGTGATGCGGTGACATGTTCCCTTTCTGAGTGACAGGCTCATCGTCCATACTGTCCTCAACTCCAGCCTGCTCGTCTGGAAGATTAAACTTCCTCTTCAGTGCCAGCAACTCTCTTCTGAGTTTGCTGTTGTCGTCTTCCAAAATATTGATCCTCCCTTCCAGAACACGATCGTGGATACGCCGCTTCTCGCGTGATCTCCTGGCCGCTTCATTGTTCTTGCGTCTCTTCTCCCAGTATTGAGAATCCTTCTGCTCCTCTGGAACAAACTCTCGATATCTGAAACAAAATGAAAAGTTCTTGACAAAATGTTCAAATGTATTCTTGTTCAAATAAATTCATCAAATCAATTTATTGTTACTTAACAACTTAAGTCTTGTCTAAAGTGTAATAACATATAATGTAATTTATATTAATTATTATATTATAGTTGAGCTTGAAATAAAGACAGCATGATTTAGATTTAGCTAGATAAGATGGTAATGATGGGACACCTAATAATCATGGCGATGTACCTCAATTGAAATTAAGTATAATAGCGTAATAAGACAATACAGGGGTATTAATACAGGACCTTCCTTCAGAGAACATTACCAGGAAAAAAGAAGAAGAGGCAGGCAGAGGACGCGATGGAATAACAAAAATCAAAGAATGGACGGGCCTGTCACTGAAAGAGATTTTACTCAAGCAAAAGACAAAAAGAGGGGAATGGAAAAAAACGGTTGACAGTTCATGTGTGGTGCCCCAAAACATTAAATGCTAGGTGTAGGTGGAAATGAAATGAACATAGATGATTGAACACAGATGATTGAACACAGATGATTAAACATAGATGATTACCTACCTTCGATTTCCTTCCACACCAAATGCGCTAGACGAATCGGAATCGCTGTTGTGGTGGCTTTCCGTCTCCCTGTAAATCTGTTGCTGCTGAAGACTGTGGTGATGATGCTGGGGTGTAGTGTAAAGGCTCTGGTGTTGCTCGCCTTTCTGAAGCTGGGTCGGCAACGTCTGAGGTAGCTGCTGCTGCTGCGGGGGTGATGGTACGCTAGTGGTGCCGGTGGCGAAGGAAATAGGGGCGGAGGATGGCAGCTGCGACATCGGCGAAGAGTGGGAGGCTGACGCCGGAGGAAGGACTTCCGGTGAAGGTTGCTGGGGAGCCTCAGATCCGTGAGTGACCGACGCGATGAGTGGGGAGGGCGGGGAACTTTGTTTCTGATCCTTGAGTTCTCCCTCCGTATACATGACTTTAAAGTGACTTAGATCGCGTGCAGAATGGTAGGTCTCTTTTCTGAAACACAGATACAAAATAAATATAGACATTAGTAAATAAATTAAAAAATTCTGAGTATTTAAATTTCCAAAACCAAAAAGTTAGTCGAAAAAAAGTTTCTTCAGACTAGAATTGAATGTGATATGGTGTGTTGCAGAAATGAAACAGAACTCTTTGAAGAGTGTTTAAACAGGAGCGTGCAATGACCATTGCTCATTGGTGCTGCTATTCACTGCTAACAAGATTTGATGTAGACAGAACGTTCTGGTCTTTAAAGAAGCTTCCAGAAGGAGATGACTGGGCTGCATGACTGTCAAAGCAAAATAGCTTCGAGAGAAGTACTTTCGTCCTATCTAGACTTTAAAGTTTTCTAGCATTAGATTTAGAAATCCATGTAATGTCAATGTGGTTGAGTACAGTGCTGAACACACAACATTTTCCTATTGAATAGTCAAAACAAAGTTTTCTGCTTCGTTTGTTTTAATTACAAACTTTTACATAAGTTTTCAAAACCAATAGCTTAAAATAGTCATACCCAAACTACGACCCGTGTGCCATATCCGGTCTTTCATCTGACTCCTAGAAACTTCTGCCCATGATCTATGCGCTGGTGATATGAACATGCGGTCAGAAACAATAGGTGTCAGAAATTTTTTGGATCCCTGAACCGAAACAGGTGGAGCACCTATTGCTTAAAAATGGCAATATCTCATCACTCAGCGCTTCCCGGCTTCGAATCCTAGTGGAAGACTGGGATTTTTAATTTCGAGATCTTCAGGGCGCCTTTGAGTCCACACAGCTCTAATGGGTATCTGACAATAGATGGGGAAAAGTAAAGGCGGTTGGTCGTTGTGCTGGCCACATAACACACTTGTTAACCGTGGGCCACCTTTACATCATCTATCCCATAGATCGCATGGTTTGAAACATCTTTCTTAAGAATTCTTCTCTAGTTTTAGAATCGTAATTATGGTGAAATTAGAAACAGCTTTAGTTTTAATATTTCCTTTCTTTGCAGTCAAATAATGTTACCTTCGATCCTTTCCCCTGGAATGAACTCTTCTCTTGAGAACTACATTTCCGAGACTCCATTTTTTTAAAACTCTTGGATGCTGCATGGAAGCACTAATTTTACATAAGTGTGTCATGACTAAAAGACAAAATATGTTTTTGAAAGACCGCTACTACTACTATAATAGATTAAAGTACAAACTAATCAAACATCCACTGACCTACTTCAATGAATGTATTATACACTTTGTTCATAACAGTGCGCACATTAAAGTACCCCGCTAAACAAAACCAAATTAGATGCGGCTCCAATCGATAATTATTACAATACTCATAGCGACAGGTTGAATGTTAATGACAATTTTATTATGCAAACTGATCATGTTAATAATAATAATCATGGCTAGCAGATGGAGTGCATTTATTTCTTTACAACTTTACACATTTTGTTTTTATTTTAAAACAAAAAGTTTTTGCTATAAAGAAAACTTCAGAAACTTTTCGACGCAGACAAAGTTTTGTTATAACAGAAGTCTGACTTCTAGCTATTCTTTCTCCAGCTCATTAGAATCACTAAAACCTTTTTATATTCTATCCAGCTTACTAGATTCACTAAATTATATTCTATCCAGCTTACTAGATTCACTAAATTATATTCTATCCAGCTCACTAGATTCACTAAATTATATTCTATCCAGCTCACTAGATTCACTAAATTCTATTCTATCCAGCTTACTAGATTCACTAAATTATATTCTATCCAGCTCACTAGATTCACTAAATTCTATTCTATCCAGCTCACTAGATTCACTAAATTCTATTCTATCAAGTTCACTAGATTCACTAAATTATATTCTATCCAGCTTACTAGATTCACTAAATTATATTCTATCCAGCTCACTAGATTCACTAAATTCTATTCTATCAAGTTCACTAGTTTCACTAAATTATATTCTATCCAGCTCACTAAATTCACGAGATTCTATTCTTATCTATCC
The DNA here is from genome assembly GCA_030265305.1 of Biomphalaria pfeifferi. Classification (NCBI taxonomy): domain Eukaryota; kingdom Metazoa; phylum Mollusca; class Gastropoda; family Planorbidae; genus Biomphalaria; species Biomphalaria pfeifferi. The sequence goes on along the minus strand of JASAOG010000002.1, from coordinate 10,961,741 downwards.
AGTTGACTAGATTCACTAAATTCACTCAACTCAAGAAAACATTAAGAAGCTGGAACAAACACAAAATAGAGCAGTGAGATTCATAACAAACGAATATTCACATTTGACTAGAGTAACACCTTTAGTAAAATCACTAAATTTAGAAAGCCTTCAGGACAGAAGACTCAAAAGTAAAGTAGCAATTATACATAAAACACTGAACCATAATCTTCAAATACAAAAACAAAATTTAATAAAATACTCAGAAAGACAGAAAGATATAGGCACATTCCTCATCCCATATGCTAGGACAAATTTGTACAAATACTCCTTCTTCCCTATTGCTATTAGAGCATGGAATGGGTTGCCTGAGCTATCCAAGAAAACCTGTGACTTGGCAGAATTGAAGTCATTGGTTAATATGCATGACTGAATGCATGAAGCGTAGGACGTAATCATCTTTTTTGAAGTAACGTCTGTATTATATAAGATAAGAAGAAGATAATTGTATTCTATCCAGCTCACTAGATTCACTAAATTCTATTCTATTCAGCTCACTAGATTCACTAAATTCTATTCTATTCAGCTCACTAGAGTCAACAAAAGCTGTTCTACTATTCTCTACTCGACTTAGAGAGCTCAACCATCAATACACAACAGACATCCACGGGAGACTACTGACCTACATCTTGCTAGTAGTTCTTTCATCTACTGCCGTATTTTTTAAAAAATTGACATAGTTGCGCCCTTTGTCTGCAGGAGACCATTTCCTTTGCTTTTTAAGAAAACCGAGCAGCTATTTGATTGTTTTACTAAATAGGTGTTCAAACATTTGCATAAATATGCTAATCACATGAAAACTTACATTATCGAAACTGGCATTGTCCCCCAGGTAATCGCTAAGTTTGTTACGGTGAAGCTCAATCATACATCTGCATAACTCCAGAAAGTAGGTTAGAAAACTCCCAAGAATTATGCGCGCGTGAAACCAGACAGTGTAACATAACATATTAGTAGTTTTAACTTAAGACATTTTACTACGGAGTAAACATGATTTAAACTAGGTGATGACAAACTGCAGTCCATAGGACATAAACATATTTTGGTGGGAAGACTAAAAAAAAGGGGGGAAATAATTCTTTGACAAAAGTAGCGTCAACAAAATAATAGATTCACGTCTGCCAGTTAACACCGGATGTTACGGAGTCTTGTTGATTTCAGGATGAAAAGAAGGAGGAGCTAATATGGCGGTATGAGAATTGAAAGAGAAAAACACGTAGAGAGATGGAGAAGTAGATGGAGGATTTAGAAGGTGATTATTTGCAAGACATTCAGATAGATAATACAAGAAATAATATTGGACATAATGAAATTGAAATAGATACTGATAGTACTTGGATTAAATAAAGGAACAAGTTGAGAAGTACATGAAGGAACAAGTTGAAAAGTACATGAAGGAACAAGTTGAGAAGTACTGGAAGGAACAAGTTCAGAAGTACTGGAAGGAACAAGTTCAGAAGTACTGGAAGGAACAAGTTCAGAAGTACTGGAATGAACACGTTCAGAAGTACTGGAAGGAACAAGTTCAGAAGTATTGGAAGGAACAAGTTGAGACGTACATGAAGGAACAAGCTCAGAAGTACATGAATAACATAAGGGAACAAGTTCAGAAGTACTCATAATATATTGAGAATGACGATCTTGTAAGCAGATACAGTTTGGAGAGAATACAAATGTACATGTGTACAAATAGAGAGAAGGAGTGTTGGAGAAAGAGACAGAGAACGAAAACGAGTGTTTGTTTGTATGTATGTGTGTGTGCGAGAGAGAGAGAAGAGGAGGAAGAAAAAAAATACCCCCCCCCCCCCCCACATTGTGTGAGAAACGAATAGACCTGTGGACCACTGAAACCAATAAGCTGAGGCTCCTCCAGAATGTAGATGGTAAAAATAGTCATGACTCATTTCTTCAGCTGATGTTACCAGAGGCGGGAAAGTAGAAGAGTGGGGAAGTATACGCAAGGCTACTAGGAGGGTGGAGGTTACTTCAGGGAGGTAATAGTAAAGTTACTTTACTGCCAGTTCGATACGTTACGAGGATTACCGTGTCATCGATTCCTACACAAGTCTTGAGAGTCCCCGAGGGGAGGGGGAGAAAGGGACGGCGGTGAGCTGAGGTTCGTTGACCTTTGTATCAGTAGGTCTCAAGCGTAGAACATCTTAGAACCCTCATCCAGCCCTATTTACAATGTCAACCCTAGAGCGACCTCAATCTTGACGCTAAAACTTAATGTAGGCTACGTGTGGCATATAAATCTTTTTGTTTGTTCCGATTGATTTCTTGGTAAGAAACGAGGCGGGGCGGGTTCTACCTGTTGACACTATAAGACTCGTTGAGTTGGGTCAAAAGTATGAGTGTGATAGTGCGTTCATCTGTGTGTGTGTGTTGTCATGGAGGGGTGGATTCAGAGGTCAATTACATTGACTTAAGTCATAGTAAAATGAAAAAATCAAGTCCTTTTTTTATGCATGGTACAATTATCAAATTGGACGAGAGAGCCTTTTTTGAAATAGTGATGATACTAAAAAAACTTTTTAAAAATAAACAAAAATTATTATAAGGGGAAGAAATCCATATTTACAACTAGATTTCTCAATAAAGTAGAATTTATTCCCTTTTATCGATATCAGACAAAATGATTAACTAATTGGTTTATTTTTTTTAAAGTTCATTCGTGTTTTGTTCAGTAAAATACGTAATCCAAGAGTGAGTGTGACAGAGGAAAAAAACGTGTTCTATTATCTAAGGGGACAAAACCCTCACATATTGAGACATATATCTTAATACTGAAGGATTAATTTCCCTTTTTTGGTATCAAAAAAAATGATTAAAAAGTAAAGTTCCCCTTTCATACCTTGCAGATGATGTAAAGGTCATCTGTTTCTATGGCCCACAGTTAACGAGGGTGTCATGTGGCGAGCACAAAGACCAACCGCCTTTACTTTACCCCAACTAATGTCAGGTACCCTTTGGAGCTGGGTGGACTCATAGGTATCCAAATATCCGAAGTTAAAAATCCCAGTCTTCACAAGGATTCGAACCCGGGACCCAGTAATTAATTGACTAATTGGTTTATTTTTTTATTGATTCATCTTTTTTTATTTACAATAAATAATTGTGTAAAGGCTAGAGGAACTTAGAGCACCAGGAAAAACAAACAGAAAATAATGTGGTGAATAAAACAATTAGAAAATTGATCACAGAATCATACTTAAGGAGAACTCAACGACTTGCTCAAATCTGTAATTCTCTAACGGTTTAAGTAGAGCAGAACTAGCTGCCGCTACTTTAGATGCTTCAACTTTAAATCTAATGCCACTACATTAGATCTAACTGTCACTACATTAGATCCAACTGCTTCTACTTTAGATCTAACTGCCACTACTTTTGATTTAAACGCCACTACATTAGATCTAACTACCACTATTTTAAATCTAACTGCTTCTACTTTAAATCTAACTGCCACTACTTTAGATCTAACTGCCACTACTTTCGATCTAACTGCTTCTACTTTAGATCTAGGTCTGGTCTCGTGTACTGTCAGGTGAAAGATTTTGGCCTATAAAGACCCGGACAAGTGTCAGCTGGTACAGATGAAAAGCTTCTATTGATTGTATATCAAGTATTGACCTAGTTAATTTTTCTTTTGCGTTTATGGATTTTTTAAAATTATTTATTCTGAAACAAAGATGAAATTCTGTCCACCCTCACAAAGAAAGATCACATTTTGCCCATTGATCAGTTTGGGTCTTAAGTCATCACATGTCTTATGTTATCACATGTCTTATGTTATCACATGTCTTATGTTATCACATGTCTTATGTTATCACATGTTTTCAATGTCACATTTTTTTAAAGTTTTGTTTTTTTACTATAATTACTTTTTTTAAGTTACTGCGTCATTTTAACGTATTGGCAAATTTTTATTTATTCTATTTATGTCATATATATATATACATAAAGAATTTTTTTTTTCAAATCCTATATGTTGATTGAATTAGCCTTTCATCTTTCATCCCCAATGCACAACACAATAGAATTATTTTTTAAAAAATCATATTTGTTCCTTTTTTTATATATAAAGAAATCAAGATCATAGAAATTAGTGAAAATTTAAAGGTCAGTGATGTCTTTGAGGTCACGTGACACAACATCCAGACATGCGCACTTCTCCATGTACTTTTGATTTCAAATGATGCTGACTGTTTTTTTTTTTTTCCTCTTCCTGCAAAAGGTCAAGTTAATTTTCCAATGAAGTTAAAAGTTCACATTTGAGTGAATTGATTCAATTAAATCGTAACAAGCGCTGAAGATTTTCTTCTATATGACAAACCAAAGGTTTGATAAGCCATAGCGACGACCAATTGATTAAAGAAGTATTTTCGTAAAGTCAATTAAGTCATTACAGGCCCCTGAGTCCATCCAACTCTAATGGGTTTCTGACATAGGTTGGGAAAAGTAACGGCGATTGTTCGTTGTGCTGTCCACATGGTACCCTCATAAAACATGGCCCATAGAAACAGAGGGCCTTTATATCATCTGCCCTATAAATCGCAAGGGGTACCTTACTTTTTTACTGGACTGGGCAATACGTCTGTTACAACAGTATTCCATTGTCGTCTCGACTATTGTGTGGGACAGCCCGCTAGCGTTACAAAACATTTTTTCATGTGCTCTTTTTAAGGAGACCAACTCGATTGTTCGTTGAGTTTTTAGTCTATAATAAAAAAAGAAAAACTCAGACGCTGGGTACACAGAGGGCTAGGGGAGTGGGGAGTGACTGTATCTGTTGACTACCAGCTGAGGGTGATACCATTTAGTCTTTGAAGTTCTGTCCATTCATTAGGAACACTGCCCCTTTTCTGCTCTTTCGCCCTCTCTCTTTAAATCTCTCTCTCTTTCTCTCTCTCTCTCGTGAGTCTATATATTACGCCGACTTTACCTGAACAGACAAACTCTCTACTAACAGAACAAACACACCTAGATATCTTATGTAGGACTGTTAGGGGGGGGGGGGGGGAAAGAAGAAAATGGGAGAGGGCTGAGGAGGCAGATTGAAATATTTGACATACAAGAGAGAGAGAGGGACAGAGAGAGAGAGAGAGAGAGGCGTTGAAGCAACAATGTTTGAGAAGGTGAAGAGTAAAAAAAAAAAGGGGGGGGGGAGAGGAGAATGATCTACAGGAAGATACAAACACACACACGCAAAGAGTAAGCTCCAGAGTTCATGGCCAGGGCATTCACTTCAAATGATATACTGGTTAAGGCAGAAGTAATACTAATTCTATATAGAAAAGGAGGGGAGTCGGACAAACGATTAATTTTGCATGGGAGGGAAGGGGGGAACAATTATAGAAAAACAAATTACACTTCGCGACAACTCACAAAGAAAAATGTATGGAAAGAATTCATAGTTTAAATATAAAGCTCATTTCGTTTCTAAATTGTAGCGATCTCATTCAGGGACAATGTTGAAAGAGCTGCAGTGAAGTAGTCGACTAAATGATCAATATCGTTGTTTTTTCCCACTAACTTAATACATGATCATTGTTCTTACAGAGACTAAAACTTATCGATACTACAGGAAGTTGTATCGATACTACAAGAGCTCGAGCAGAAGTATGTCTCTTATCTGAACATTCCTGCTAATTATTATGTGTTGTTATCTACCCTGTGAGTGATTCCTTTCAATCCAGAAAGTCTTTTTTAATCACTGGGCGGGATCGAATGTTGACCTCTGGGTGGGCGTCAATGGCGGGTGTTACCAGGTTATTTGTTAAAATTAAAAGTTTCAGGGGAGGTAATGGGGTCAGTGTATATTTATTTGAACTGGTGAGATTTGTGGAAACCAGGGAAAGTAATCACATGTGCTTTTTTTAGAATTCCTCTATTCAGCTTGCAAATTCATGGGAACGGAGAAAAATCTTGACACAGATCTCGAAAACGGCTCTAACGATTTCCCTAGAACTTTGACAGTTGATGTATATCTTCGGAAAAGAAATACTAGCTAATTGACCACACTGTGATAACTCTGGTTTGACCGTTAAAATTTTTATTTAAATATTTTCTAAAATTAAATTTTTTCTTCAAAATTGTTTCTTGAACAAATACGTCAGCAGGTGTTTACGCATTGAGGCCCTAAGAGTTGTAGACATCAATAGACATTCAGGAACATTTTGTGCATTGAGGCCCTAAGAGTTGTATACATCAATAGACATTTAGGAACATATTGTGCATTGAGGCCCTAAGAGTTGTATACATCAATAGACATTCAGGAACATTTTGTGCATTGAGGCCCTAAGAGTTGTATACATCAATAGACATTTAGGAACATTTTGTGCATTGAGGCCCTAAGAGTTGTAGACATCAATAGACATTCAGGAACATATTGTGCATTGAGGCCCTATTCTTTAAGAGTTGTATACATCAATAGACATTCAGGAACATTTTGTGCATTGAGGCCCTAAGAGTTGTATACATCAATAGACATTTGGGAACATTTTGTGCATTGAGGCCCTAAGAGTTGTATGCATCAATAAACATTCAGGAATATTTTGTGCATTGAGGCCCTAAGAGTTGTATGCATCAATAGACATTCAGGAACATATTGTGCATTGAGGCCCTAAGAGTTGTATGCATCAATAGACATTCAGGAACATTTGCGCATCGTCTTTTAAGTCTGGATCTCTGTGGGGAGTGGGCGGGGTAAAATGTTCAATTAATATATATATATCGTTCATTAGTTATTAAGAGTAAAAATAATAGTATTACGTGATATCAAAAATCTAACTTCATTTACAGACGATTTGTGAAATAAAAGATAAAGAAAACACACCAGAATAAATCTAAATTCTAATTCTAACTTTAAAAAAGTAAATTTTCCCTTTCAGATCTTGCGATCTTAAGGTCAGATGATGTAAAAAAAATCATCTGTTTCTATGGCCCAAGGTTAACGAGGGTGTCAGGTGGCCAACATAAAGACCAACCGTCTTCACTTTTCCCCGACTAATGACAGGTATCCATTGGAGCTGGGTGAAATCATAGATTCCGAAATTAAAAATCCCAGTCTTCAACATGATTCGAACTCTTGAGTTCGAAGCCAAGCGCTTTACCCACTCAGCCACAGCACCTCCAATTATAAATTAGTACTATTTAGTAATTCTTTATTTTTTAAAGTAAAATATAAACATGTATTTACGTATAGATTTCAATACTCTCTGACATAGCTGATTACTAGCTATGGACATGCCAACTGTAGGTTGGAAAATGTGTCAAGCATACAAAAACTACAATCACTTTTTAGAGGGGCCACCCAGACAGAAAGTAATAGAACGGTCTCCAAAAGTGTAAAACTAAAGCTCACTCCCACTCAATGAAATAAAGTTATAATGATAGTACATGACCAGTGCAAGGTACATTTTGTAGTACGACAAATCCTTTTTTAAAATTATATTTTCAACGGAAGCTCTAAAGATATTTATTATATTCATGTGACATAGACCAAGTAAATACCTAATTTGAACCACAAAATTATTTCCGTTTTTGTCTATAAATACATTTCAATATTCAGAAGTGTATAACACGAGTGTAATGCAAACAATCTTTCCTTAGACAACAGATCGACACGTGAGAATCGGAAATACTTCAACTCTAGAAATAGATCATGAACCATAAATACTTTGGGAGTTTTACAAATAACATTTAAAAAATGTATAATTGCATATATCGTTGCTAAGTGACACAAAGCACTGCAGTGCCACCAATCTAATTCGAGTAAGATATTTGTCTATAACGGGAAGATAACTAGAGCTATTACAGAGTTTAGACGAGCATTTTGATCTTATTTTTAGATGTATTTGTTAGCATCGGCACGCCTTGAAGTCTACGTCTATATTAAGTAGCATTGCATCATTTTCAGCTCCATTCATAGTATATGATGAGCAAGCAGTATGGCACACACACACACACACACATAAACACTTCCGTATAATGCATACAGACCGACACACTTGTACGCTGACCTACATACAGTTTGAGGGGAGAGGCTAAATCAATTGTATTGATCCTCTGTCTCCCGCATGACTCTCTTTCTATCTCTCTACTCTTCACCTCTCTCTCTCTCTCTCTCTCTTAAAAAAATAATACTAAATCAGGAGCTGGACTTGAGGGGTCATGGCGAGGTCATGGTGCTTGCTCTCCAAAGCATTGCAACAGTCGGTCGTCCGGTCCCGGTTGTGGTGTAACGTTGAAATGGCAGGCTCAAAGGGAGCAGTAATGGGCGGAGGAGGCAAGGAGGAAATTTTTTTTGTTCACAAATATGTGTGAGGTACAAATGGAGAGGGGCGAGGTAGGCATGAGCTTACCTGTACCGGTCAGTACTAGTGTAACGATTTGAAACTTGTTTTTTTATAATAGATAGATAGATAGATAGATAGATAGATAGATAGATAGATAGATAGATAGATAGATAGATAGATAGATAGATAGATAGATAGATAGATAGATAGATAGATAGATAGATAGATAGATAGATAGATAGATAGATAGATAGATAGATCTGCAACGTAATTCAAGGAAAAGCTCTTCAGACATCCACGGGGAGGGAAGGGGGGCTTGTTATAACTTTCAATGGGAGGGGGGGAGTTAATCAATATTACAGAATGTATTTGTTTATGTTACAAAGTGTACGTTGGTGATGGGTGACACATGACTTTCTAACTTAGATCTGTATATCACACTAGAATGTGGTCACTTAAACAGATGTAACAGACCAGGCGGTGATCTGATGGTAAAACAATGACACGATCCCACGGTTCATTACACCATCAATGAATATTTGGTTTGGTTAATGTTGTTTTAACCTTCTCAGATGATTAATGACCCTTAAAAATGTACACTAAGAACTTAGGGGATTTTAGCAAAAATGTAAAATTAACGCACTAAGAGCTTTTACTAAATTTTAGAAGATACATTTGACAAAGGTTTTCCCTTGTATATATATGTAGGGCCTATATAGAAGTGTACTGTTGCTATTCTATTCTGTGAAAGACGAACTAATATTCATTCACTGTCACTGCCGGGGTCAAGCTTCGTTAGAAAGAAACAAAATTCATTGCAGTCCCTTTAACAGTGCACATTGAGAAATTTTCTGCTGATGTGACAGATCTGCAGGCGCCGATTCCCTACTGGACTTCATCAAAGGTGATGTGGCAGATCTGCAGCAGTGCCGCCCTCCTACAGGCAACGAGAATCTTCGTAGGGATGTTAAGGGCCTGGAAGTTGTCTGTGAGGTCAGTTGTTATTATCCCCTCGATAGATATAACAACCGGGTATATTATTTCAGATAAGTTCTATAACCGTTTATCTCCAAGTCTAGGTTTCCATAGTTTCTTCGTGTTTCCATTTCAGTTTCCCTGATATTATGGGATAGTAAATGGCGATGGCGATGATGGTAGCGTTTTTTTTTCTTCTTTGTCCATAAACAGCAGATCAGGGACGATTAAATTCACCGTTTTGTCAGTCCAACTAGGGGCCTATCCCAGAATAATAAGTGATCAGTAGACTCGAGAACCTCTTGTGGCGAGTATTTGTAATATAGAGGGAAGTCTGTGATAATCAAATTATATGTCGAAGCCGGGTGTAGGTGTATTAATTTTGCAACTTGTTTATGGCTGCCTTGGTGGGCAGATTCTGATAGGGCTGAACATCCTGCCCGCATTTCCGCACTTTCGGCCTTTGTCAACACAATGGAGTTTTATGCTTCACGTAATTTTATCCTAATTACTCTGTCCTGTATGGCTGTAACAAAGCCTTCAGTTTTAGAGTATATAGATGACCTGCTTTGAGCCATGTAATGGACGTAGTCTTGTCAATATTGTCACCATCTAAATAAAGTCGGGAATTTTCCATGGAATGTTTTTTCTTCCCATTGGCGAATCTCATGCCCTACGTCGTCTAAACCAATATTAACTTCTGCATTGCTTAGGTTCAGAGGAGTTGCTTAGTTATATTTTTATAATTATTATTATTAGGATCCCGTAAATTATGAGCAAAGAGATCTGTGTCTTTATTTTCATAAAAACCGCTAATACAAGTATGTCTATTTTTTTGTTTTATATGTAGTCCCCTCAAATATAGGCAGCCTCTTCGATTCCGAAAATAAATGGTGAATGCAGTATTTCACATGACCTCTCTAAGCTGTGGAAAATCTGGTAGAGTAACTTCAGCTTCCAAGTCAAATTAAAACTAAGTTAGTGGTCTCTGTACTCCAATAGGATTGTGAACGTTGGACACTGAACGCTGAGGCTGAAAGAAGAAGTCCAAACTTTGAGAGTAAATTCTACAGAAGATGCTGGCTATCAGATACCAGGACAAGAAGACAAGCGAGTTTGTACTTTTACAAGTCAACACTCTGGCAAAAAGAAGCAACTTCTCAATACTGTGAAGAGACAAATACTGCGCTGCTTTTTGGTCGTAGGGTAAGACATGACTCACTGTCTAAAGTCATCCTTCAAGGTACAGTGGAGGGAGCACGAAGAAAGGGGCGTCCAAAGAAAGGCTGGATGGACAACGTACAAGAATGGACCGACCTCTCTCTTGATGTCCTGCTAAGAACAGCTGCCGACCAGGAAAAGTGGAGGGATTTGGTTACGCTGTCATAGCTCCACTACGACTAAAGTCAAGGGAAAGATGGTGATGAGAGAAAAATTCACATACAAATACAAAAGGCGACGCACGAGGATTAAGGCAAAACATATGGGGGGGGGGGGGCTACACAAATCAATCTCTTTAATATAATAAAGAGCTAATATCAAAGCACATTCAGGAGTCTGGTTTGCGTGCGCTGAATTGAGTCGCTCTAGAAGGATTGCTCGTCGAACACAGCCTTCATTAGGAAGTTCAATGTCACTGCCTCGATTTAGATAGCAGCGGAGTAAAACAGTCTCAGCAGTTGTGTAATCTGTTGCTACAAATAACTTTATGACGTCAATGGAACAAGAAAAGTCTGCTGCCTCTAAATAAATAATCCGTTTTCGCCCCATGTAAAATTGATTTTTTTTCTTTTATTTAAAGTTCTTTAAATAGCTTATACAAAAGTCTGTTTTTCTTTCCTTTTTTTTTTTAATAATTGCATTAAATCTTTCTGGCCAAGATAATTTTAAACAAAAAACAAAAAACAAAAAAGAAATGAAATTGTTAAGGAAAAAAGAGATATATGTAATTTAAGTTATAAATAGCTTTTCAAAATTTATTTTCACCAAACTGGTATAAGCCTACTGGTCTGCCGGTAGTTTGACTAGCTGTGAGTTATTAAGAATTGTATACGAAATTTCGTTACATTAAAATAATTCCAACACAAAAGTAATATCACATGTAGGGAAGGCCGATGTTAAAGACTCTATTCACTTTATAGTGTAGACATAGAAAAGCGGCCCTTTAGTAGCCACCCATGGTAATACTTTGTGTTAGACATCCTTATCTTTGGTTAGACGGATGCCCCAACCAGGCGTTGGGCTGTCGATGGTCCGCTTAGCATTAGTTCTCTTATACTGTGTAATAAATTGTGCGCAAAAAAAAAAAAGTCCACAGATAAATAAAAAGAGGTGGGTGATAGAACTGGACTGCATTAAATTTGTTATAAAGATATTTCCTAAAAAAACAACATTATAAACACAATCGAATTTTAATCATAGGATCATTCCTTAAATAAAGAAACAAAAAGTTACGATGGAATGGCTAGGATACTATATCAAAACAGGTATCATGATAATATATCACAACAGATTTCACGATATTATATCACAGCAGATCTCACGATACTACAAACATCATGATACTTTAGAGATCCCCAAAATAATAAATCGCTAATTCTGCAGGTAGGTATATTCTACAAACTTACTGAAAAATGATATAAACATAATGTTTTATACATTTAAACAAATAAGTAATCAAGTAATACAGATATAAATAATATGAATTTTAGTCTAATTAATTTTTTTCTTTTTATTCGACATATACAAAATACCATAATTACATTAATTTTGAATCATTTGTTGTTGGAGGAGGGGGAAGAGAACGGTAGATCCAATGTCAGAACGTATGAGTGGAGTAGAAACCAATGAATGCAAACTTTAAAACAGTGGACTAAAAAATAGTCCCTGACAAATATTCTGAAATCTCAAGAAATAAAAAACCACCTGTCCCCCTCTTTTTTCACCTAATTTTCCCTCCTAACTTTTTAAAAATCTTTTGCACGCTCTTTCATAGGCGTACCCAACAGAAAGAAGTTCAAACAAGCATTTTCCCACCATGCCTGTAAGTCCATATTTAATGTCTGGTCAGTAAAAAAAAAAAGTAACTCTGACCCCCGGTGACCCGAACTAGCATTTTCTCACACACATGCGCGCACACACCTAACATGCTCTGCATTCAGTCATGATGGGGCAGACAAGAACCTAGCGGTTAGCTGCCCCTTGCACTTGGCGTGACTACTTCCGTTTCAGTCATGTTTTTTGAGCACCAGTGTGCATATAATTATCTTTTTTTTTTTTATGTAAAAGGTCAGAGGCAGGAAATATCTAGAAAAGGAAAGAAAATATGAAAGTCTTGCTTCCAACGTTACATATTATATATATAATTAAGAAACATTTAAACCTACTTAGCCATCATATACATATAACATGATAATATAAATATATTATTATAATGATTTGACATAATACTATTATAAATATCATAAAATAATGATACAAATATTATATAATAATAATATAATATATAAATGTAATACAATAATTTTATAGAAATATATTTAATAGAGTGTGAACATGGAAAGATTTAAATTTCTTTCACGTCAAATCTCAAAGCAGTAACGTCCACGTGCACAAAAAATTATTGGGCATTTTATTGCAATGTATAGTTGAAAATGTTATGCTATTGCAATGTATAGCTGAAATGTTATGCTAATGCAATGTATAGCTGAAAATGTTATGCTATTGCAATGTATAGCTGAAAATGTTATGCTAATGCAATATATAGCTGAAAATGTTATGCTATTGCAATGTATAGCTGAAAATGTTATGTTGTTGCAATGTATAGTGAAAATGTTATGTTGTTGCAATGTATAGTTGAAAATTTTATGTTGTTGCAATGTATAGTTAAAAATGTTATGGTATTGCTATGTATAGTTAAAAATGCTATGTTATTGCAATGTATAGTTAAAATGTTATGTAATTGCAATACATAATTAAAAGTGTTATGTTATTTCAATGTATAGTGAAAGTGTATATTTTAAAACTTTGAATCGGTCCTTATAGTGTCCAGCTTTGGCACAATTTGGTTTTATCAATCATTAAAATGTAAACTAAAATTACAAAAAAAAACAAAAAAAACATTTACATGCTAAGCTATGTGGGCAACTATTATTAAAAGCTGAATGGACTTTCTTCAAATTCGTCGTGGCCTGTCAATTCAATCGATAGAACTCGGCAAATGTCAGCCGGTCAAATGTCGCCGCGCCGCAAATAGAAAAAGAAAAAAAAAACTGCAATAATAGCGTTCTATAAAAATAACTGACTCCCCCACCCCTCTCGCTCCACAGTATCTATTATTCCGCTATCCTCGGATGGCTGACGTAATGTCTAAATACAGAAAATTACATCATCTGTTTGCTCTTGTGAACGAGCTTACATTGGCTTATACTGGAGAAAACCTTTAAATTTTCATGCTTCTATCTCTATAGAGGTTTTTTTTTCTATGTGTATTTATTTTTAATCTTATAAAAAATAAACATCAATAATGTAAAATGTAGTTGCAGATAAAATAAATAGAGGAGATGAAATTACGTCATTCATGCCATTCAAAAGACCTCGTTTGCTTGCGGCGCTATTTTTTGCTTCAATTGAAGCGGATTGATACACGCGTAGTCGTGTGGTTTGTTAGCTGCCTTTATTCCCGTCTTTCTGAGACCGCTGAACATGTTTTCGACAAGCTAAAAAGTCACACACAATTCTGCCATAGACTGAATTCTGCATGCAAATGTGAAATCACAAAGGAAATTTTAAATAAATTGAAATGAACCAAGTTGTGTTTTTAACTTTTTAATTTTGATATTTTTTTCAAAGCAGTAGCAATATTAAAATGTATGTGACTGATGGCTGCGCCAGAAAAAAAAACATCCGGCGATACGCATGTAGATATAGCTTCGACAATATCACAATTTCTCACTAATTAGGTAAAAAAATAAAACAATACAAAAAATAACTGTAGGCTCAGAGTGTAATACTTGGAGCTTGAGGGACAAGATATTAGTTTCAGTATGAGACCATATCACCAGAGTATAAACAAGGGACCAGAGAGTACACTTTGACAATATTCTCTCTCCAATAGAAAGTACTGACTTTATTTCTGTGCCGTTATTTGTTTGATGCTCCCATATTTAAACCTATTTAAGGTTGTTTACAATAACAAGTAAAACACAGGCGAGATGTTAGACAGACATATAGCCCGTATTGGAGATGTCTCTGGTATAGACGTACTTAGGTTTTTAATTTGAGCTCTTCATGAAATGTCTTCTTTTGATTTATTTACAATGCATCAAGAGAAAACTCCGATATTTGAGACATACTTCCTGTTTTCTAGAGGGTTATTTTCAGCATGTTTTATAACAACTTGAGTTGTAAATAGAAGAAAATAAATCGAGTTTTGTTGTTTTTTTTGGTAGTTAAAAATAGTTTAGCTTAATTAGAAAATAATATTTGAGAGTATTTGAGAGTTTCTATTTGAAACTTATGATTTAGCGTAAACTTATTTTGTTTTTATGTGCTAGTCTAACCGTTTGATTGTCGTCTGAGCTGAGCCGAAGGCTCTTCGAGCTCAAAGTTTGAAAAAAAAAAAACCTGTTAGGTCGTCCAGCCTGAACAGTAAAAAAAAAAAAAAAAAAAAACCTGTGTGAACACACAGTTCTGTTTGAGAGCGACCCGAGTCAATGCCTATGTAAAGCATTGCTGTTTCCAATGCCTTTGGCCCCCGACTCATGGCCGAAGGCCGAGGACACCGGGAGCCTCCGTCATTTTCCTTCACTATACCAAGCTAACCGTGGGGACTCGCCATTTATGTAACGGTCCTTTGAGGAACGGCGCATGGATGTGTGACAGTTTTGTGGGGACTTTTTTACAACCCCGCCCGTGCAAGGGGTTGACTCTCGTCTACCCGTGGGCATCCCCATGGGGGTTAAGTTTTGCCATTCGTTTCGCCTAGCTACCCCCTCAAGTAGCCGTTTCCACCCAGGTGCCACGATGAGGCAGAACAGCTCACCTGGGACTAGTCTAACCAACTTAGACTGTAGTTAATTTAAAAGAGAACTGTTTAGGGGAGGGTTGTAGCCTACAACTTAAAATACCCAAAAGTTTTTTCTAAGTAATCCAAATACGAAAAGATGGTGTGTGTGTTTTTTTTTTTATGTTGTTTAAAAATAAAAAATGAGGGGAGGGGGGTTAAAATACATTTTGATTTTTTTTTTTTAAATCTGTATTTCTTGAACCTCTAAAAAAAATGCCACAGCCCAAGTACCAACCCTTTTATTCATGAGATTAAGATTTTCAATTCCGAGCTACTAACGAGAGGCTTCATTTCTTAAACCAGCGCTCTATCTCTCATCCACTATTTAACCATGAGACTCCCTCTCTGTCCCTCTTCTAATTGAGTCTAAAGACTTATACAGTGTTGGTTGCATGAGAATCTACACACGAGCATGGCGACAACGGGCATTAAGCAACCCCCTCCCTTGTGTATTTTTTTTTCTATCTGAAACTATTTACGAGAGGTATTAAATCTACCGCGCCCTAGTTCTCAAGAGACTATAGATCATGTGTCAGTCTCGGTCAATGAGAACCATGTTTCACTAACACGCCGAAATAATAATAAAAAATATTTATCGAATTTTATACCAACCTGAAAGCACAAAAACATATTTCTGCTGCTGTAACATCCGGTGACCTTAACCCCCCACAGATACAACAAAACAAAACAGATCCAAATACGCTGCTATAACTCCTGTTACTGAAGCTATCTAGGTTTTAAAAAATGTTTTTCAAGTGATCCGCAATCAATAGGTTCTAAAATTAAACTGCGCTAGGGTCCATACAGTTTGACTATTAAATTCTAGGTCAGATTAGGTCAAATCATTCTTTTATATAATCTAAATATTTTGTTTTTGATAAAACTTTGCCTTTTTTAATATAAAATTGAGGTATTGAGTCATCGACTCAGGTATGAAATGGAATTATCGAGTCATTGACTCAAGAATGAAATGGAATGTGTTCATCAATGACACAAGCAGGCGTTGTGATTCAGGTCCTCATCAGACAGTAACATTTCCAACTTTCACAAGGATTGTCACTAAGACTATCTTAGCCATTGAGCCATTCAGATCTGCCTGCCAGCAATTTCACAGAACTGAACAGAATACTGCCAACAATCATTGATAGAACTGAACAGATCTGCCTGCCAACAAGCATTCATAGAACTGAACAGATCTGCCTGCCAACAAGCATTCATAGAACTGAACAGATCTGCCTGCCAACAAGCATTCATAGAACTGAACAGATCTGCCTGCCAAGAAGCATTCATAGAACTGAACAGATATGTCTCCCAACAAGCATTCGTTGAACTGAACAGAACACTGCCAACAATCATAGGTAGAACTGAACACAATATTGCCTGAAATCATTAATAGAACTGAACAGAATACTGCCAACAAACATTGGTAGAACTGAACAAAACGCTTTGACTTCCTAGAGTTTTTATGTGCTTCTGTTGCGCCACAGGAAATCAACAAGTGACAAACATTTACGTCTGGTTAAAAAAAATAAATCAATATTTTAGTTCAACCTTTTAGACGTTTTTAGGTTTTGGTGTTTTTTTTTCTTTGCAAATCAAACGATTTTATTTCCATTTTTTTTTTTTGACGTTAGCATGTTTATTTAGTTAGATATGTGTTTCTTGTGACTAGATCTATGTTTATTAAAACTAGATCTATGTTTGTGTTTTGTTAGATCTATGTTTTTACAGCTAGTTTTGAACTGCTGTAAAACAATATGTATTTTAAGTGACATTAAATTAGTGAACGTATATTTGTTTATTTGTTCAAGTATTCTCTCTTGGAATAAATATAAAGAAGCCCAAAGGAAAATATTCGTGCTGGGACAACCCTTGCTGAGAACAAAAGAATTGAAGCTGCCTTAATCAAAAGGGAAAAAAAGAAAGCTGCCCTGTCCGCTAGCCCTGAATCAGAGGCATACACATGCACAAATTGTGGCAAAGTCTGCCGTTCTAGAATTGGCTTGATTAGCAACACCAAATTCTGCCCCGTCTCAAGATTAAGCCAAAACCAGTGACTCATTTGGGCGCATCCATTGCCTTTCGAGACAACAGGAGCCATAAATATATATATATATATATATATATATATATATATATATATATATATATATATATATATATATATATATATATATATATATATATATATAGGAAAATATTCGCCTTTTAAATTTTTTGGTTGGGTTTTAAATTATAAAGTAAATATTCTTCTGTAAAATATTTCTCTCCTTAACCTGATGGTATTAATCTGTGAGTGGACATTTGTCTTTCTAGGACAATGTTAATCTTAACAATACTTAACATCTGTCCAACCATTTCATGACTCGTTACAGCTGACGTTAAAACGAGGCCACAGTTAGTCCAAATATTAATGTACATTTGAGCCTACTCTCGACTAATGTTAATTGGCTTAGAAAACACAAAATCTTAATGTTTCTTTTACTTTCGCGACGTCATACTTTGAGGCCCGCTCCCCCACCGTCCAAAGATGGGTAAAAACTTGGGTCTAAGGGATGTTACCGAAACAAGCTGGACAAGGGAGAGAACTTATAAAGTTACCACTTTAGAGAGAGTGAGAGTCGCTGCACATTAGAAAATTAACCAAAAAGTTAATTTAAAAAAAAGCGAGTCAAATAAGGATAGCGGGACATGCAGAGTGGGATGGGCAGAAGGAGGAACAGAGAGAAATTAATTAATTAACCTATTTAATCATGAACTCATTATGTCACTGATTGCAATGTTTGCAACAACAAGGTACACGTGGACTTAAAAAGCAAAACTCAACCTGACATAGACACACGTACCCACATGCATAAACACACACACACACACACACACACACATATATATATATATATATATATACATATATATATATATATACATATATATAGAGAGAGAGAAAGAGAGACACACACCAGCATTTTAGCATTGAAACCTATGTTAAGATCACTGTTCATTATACAGACCAAAGGAGGAAAAAGGTGACAGTACATGTTTGAACTGGAGCCCCGTACAAGTCTGAGATGATGTTTTTAAGTACGACAAGATATGGCGATAGCTACGTTCAGTATTTAAATTAGTTATGGGTTATTAAAGGACACTCTCCATACTGTACTGAGACGTTTAGTTCCTCAAATAGTCACTCACAGACACTCTCTATTACAGCCACTGTAAGGTTCGCTCTGTGAGGTGAGCAATCTGAATGTGTCGTATAAGAGAAAGTAAACTTTTTAAAAGTGAGACGATATTGAAAGGATCCAAATGGCTTCTTTTTTCTGTTCTTTAAAAAACAACTAAATATAACATCACAAGTACATGATGAATAATATCAAAGTTACTTGCCAAACTCAGGCTGTCAACAAAAGAATATTGGTATTATTATCGTCACTACAAATGTTGGCTATTCCAATTAACTCCTGAAGGAAATAACTATTTTCAGACAACATTAAAAAATCGCTTTTTTTTAGCACGAGATCGTTCTACTGCACTCCTGTCTCCGCCCCTGCCTTTTTTTTTTCAACCCCCCCCCCCCCACTTCGACCCCCAATGTTTTTTAGAAAATTTATAATTACATTGCAATGAGCTCATCTCCCTTCTCGTGACTGTAAGGTAACAGTCGAGCCCTAACAGCGGACGCCATCTTATTGATTGAAATGATGGTGGCTTGACTTAGTTCTACACATGAGCAGACACAAAAACATGGCCGTCCTTTTCCTTCATGCACAGTCAACATGTTTTCAAAGATTAGCCCCACATCTACAGGCTAATTTACATCTTAATACATTTTTTTTCCACAGCACCGCATTCGTTGTAATCAAACACAGATCAATGGTCCTCAAACTTAGACGTAGGTTCTAACCCCCATTGCCCTTCTTTCCAACGTAATAAACTCAAGTGGAAAGTATGGTGCTCATGTCGTCATCTTCAGGGGGAAATACGCATTAAAAATTATTTCTTTCTCTGACGATGCCAACGTTGATTTGACCCCATTAAATTGATTTTTGAATTTATAAACTTTGATTTGGGTATTTCTAAAAGAGCATGCCTTCCCCTATACTTCAATACGAAATATAACATTTTCTGTAAACAAAAAAAACAGTTATTGAAGTCTTATCATATCCGGATAGTGAAATACAAATGAGCAAAATTAACAATTCTACCGTAACGAAAAGAACAATGACGGAGAGAAAGAGTTAAAACCGCATTCACACTGTGAAGAAAGTTTGTCAAAAATTGACATGAAAATTTGTGAGTTCTCTAGTGGAAACTAGTTTTTTAATATGCTGAGACAATAGTGTACAATATTTACCGTAGATTTTTAATAGACCCATCATGTGATATATGATATAAACAGATATATGATGCATACAATATTGTATATTTAAAAGTGACGCGCGTAGAATTTTAGATATATGTGTGTGTGTGATGCTACTGTTCTAGTATGTTGTTGCTTGTGGAAGTGTTTGTAGCGTACAATGTGTTCTATAACGAACTAATGAAATAAAATAGTTTAAAAACTCCTTTCGATGTACTTTATTGAGCTACGATCATTTACTGAAATTGTCACGGGGGGTCTTGAAATGTAGTGGAAACCAAAAGTCTTACATGAGAAAAGTATAAGCCGACAAAAGAAAGTGAGAAAGTCCACCCCAGGGCACTTGGGCTTGTCATGGCAGATACAAACTAGATGTCTTTAAGTTGTACGGTATTTCGAAACAAAAAATGTTACGTTAAAATCTTTCATTGAAATTAGTGTCCTATAGATGCCGGAAAAGGTTTTCCAAGATTGAGTAAGAAATCCTCGTTTGTGAGAACTGGTCTGCTTTCCGAAGCTGACGATGACATGGGAATCTCCTATCGCGGGGCACCCCGCAGGTGTGGCATGGGACAGTTGCCCCACTCACCACCCCTAAGGCCAACTCTGTGTTTGTTTATTTGCTATTACATTTTATATGATCCATTGATGAGAAATACATTAGTTATTTGTATTGGTTTGACATGAAAAAAAGCTATTGAATTACCAACCTGTATATTTGTGAATTTTAATATTAAGTCATTTTGCAAAGTCTCCCATGTGAGTTCTTCTTGTGTTTAATCTACACATCTTTTCTGGTTCTTTCATTCATCTTATTTTGTTTCTATACATTTTTTGCTTTGTATCAATATCTTAAAAAGGTTTTTCTTTGCAAAAACTGTGTTTACACTTTTTAAAAAAAAGGTAACTAACAATAATCATCAAAGACATTTAACCTTTGGCCTCACCCTGACCTCTTTGTTATCTGCAGACAAATAAAGTGCATTGTAAGAGAGAAGTGTTTTACTGTCAAGCTTATTATTGTTAGCGTTAAAGTGCAGTGGGCTCTTCCTTTCAATTAACCCTCCTTCAAATAGCTTGTCCCATCCTGCCCTGCAACCTCTTCCAATGGACTGGCCCCCAACCTCCTCACTAACACTTCCGGCACACTCCTCAACCAATCGTATGCAGTGGTTAAAGTAACGTTAAAGCCTACTGCTGCCAAGTCATTAAAAATAGATTTGTTTCGTAAACGATCTAAAGTCAACTAGAAGAGAAAAAAAAAGTCTGGTCGATGTTTTTGTTGCGCAAAAGTGTCAACGGAATGAATGAACAGGTGTTTTGTCCCATGTCGTCTGCTATAGAGATCTTTATCATATGTATCATCATAAGCCGTCACGATTGTAGTTTAGACGCTAAAGTGCTGAAGACGTCGACTAAAAAGGTCTAAATACTATTAGACGTTACAAGACACATGAATCTGTACTTCATAGGGAGGATGACAAAAGGCGGAGGGAGGTGTCATTTTTTTTTTTTCGGTTTCCGGAAGTTCATTGCCCCTTAAAAGAGATAAAGCCAATGCCATTAAAATATTTATTTAGAAAAAAAAAGATGTCTACTGATTACAAACATCTCAACAGCCAGCACATTGAAATACATTTTAATCAGGACATCTAGACATTAATATATAAAGCATTACAAATTGTCCAGTTCCGGTTTGAGAAAGCAATAATTATGACGTCTCTAGGGATGCCATTGTTATTGACCCTTTAAACCGATACTCATTTTCCCAAAGTACTTGATTTTACAAAAGTATTTAATACTAGGATTAGTAGGTTGAATCTAAAACTAAAACATAAAAAAGACTTGAGGAAAAAAAAGGTGCTTGGATCGCAATGCATCTAAATATAGAGTCTACCTCAAATTGAGAACATTCTTGACAAAGAAGGCTCCCACCTACTCTAAGTAGTATAACACAAGAATTTCGAAATATCGAGAAGTCGTGCATGATGAAACAGAGTTATTAGAATATTTGCATGCATCATATTTCTGGGTTCTTTGACAACACATACATGGCTGCTTGGTCGTTTGGTATGTGCTCTGAACTATCATCTTGATTACGCCGGGTTCGAACCCTGCCCACCGCCACCACCTTTCCATTCTGTGCCAGGTCTGAGTTAGGATGTAATAATATTCAATTCTGAATTTTAGAAATATGTCATAAAAATAAATAAAAAAAACAACGATGCCCAGTTGTAAGATTATTAGACCCCCTTCAACGCTGAGCGAGATCCGTCAGAAGTGACCTACTTTCTTAGCTCCCTTACAATCACGTTATTACGTATTAGAATTTTTTTTTCTATTGTGTTTTTTCCCCTCCGATAGACTTCGTATCTGTTTTGACAAGTTTAGGTAGACAGCACGCAATAATATTGGTTTTTTTTTTCTCCTAGGTTTTTATTTCCCCAGGATATTTGTTTACGTCGAAGTCCATTGACTAAAGGTTAGGATTATGTCACGAGGCAATGTTTCTCAAACTGTGTATTGTGCTATTAGACTGGGGGAAATCATTAAGATTATGTCACGAGGCAATGTTTCTCAAACTGTGTATTGTGCCATTAGACTGGGGGAAATCATTAAGATTATGTCACGAGGCAATGTTTCTCAAACTGTGTATTGTGCCATTAGACTGGGGGAAATCATTAAGATTATGTCACGGGGCAATGTTTCTCAAACTGTGTATTGTGCCATTAGACTGGGGGGGGGGGGGATTCATTAAGATTATGTCACGAGGCAATGTTTCTCAAGCTTTGTACTGTATCATTAGACTGGGATTCATTAAGATTATGTCACGAGGCAATGTTTCTCAAGCTTTGTACTGTATCATTAGACAGGGGGTCATTAAGATTATGTCACGAGGCAATGTTTCTCAAATTGTATGCTGTGTCATTAGTCTGGGGGGATATTAAGATTATGTCACGAGGCAATGTTTTTCAAACTGTGTACTGTACGTACTGTACAATTAGACTGGGGGGGGGGGGGGGAGGGTCATTCAGATTATGACACAGGAGCTGTCTGTAATAATAGAGAATCTATGACACATACTATGAAATAAATATATAATATTTTGAAGAAGTCACTTTTATATTGAGAAGT
Source organism: Biomphalaria pfeifferi (assembly GCA_030265305.1). NCBI lineage: Eukaryota > Metazoa > Mollusca > Gastropoda > Planorbidae > Biomphalaria > Biomphalaria pfeifferi. Next base: position 10,938,868 of record JASAOG010000002.1, on the reverse strand, counting down.
CTATCCCTCCTTTCTATTCGTAGTTAGGTCTGAATCCCCCACCCATGCCTTCTATGTTTAGTATTCTATTATCATACAACAATCTATCAATTACTTCAGAATTCGAACAACAAAAAAATGGTTGAAATAGTTGTTCGAGGAAACAAACGTATCGGATTGAGAACCTCTGGTATTGCCCGGACATTCCTCTTTGGGTGTGTGTGTGAGTGTGTTCTGTTGTTTTAGGTTTGAAGGAACATTGTCACGTAATTCTAAGAATCTGTTTATGGGTACGTTTGTACAGTCTGGGGTGCAGAAGTCTGCATATTTCCTATCTCCGACTCCCTACCCACCTCCCCCCCCCCCCCCCTCGCTCCTCCGGTTGATCATCGAAACGTTCTGGTAGAACTCAATAAAAATGTAACTTGCACTTTAAAAAAAGAACAACACGCAAACAAAAACAAATGACAACTCCAAGACTATAACTTCCAGTTTAAATGGTTCATACCAACAGTTTGTTCAATGTCCATGTCAACAAAATCAGCAATGTTGACTGCATCATGGCAACAAACACGTTGACACTAAGACATTTTATCCTTCAATCTTTCCCGCCTTTTCTTTCCATTTGGTCACTAAAAAGTGAAAAATAATTGGGGTAGAATGGGGGAGGTGGGGGGGGGGGGGGTTCGTTTGAAGTTTCATAGGACGGGAGGGAGGGGAAAAAACGGAGGAAAAAAAAACAAGGTTGGGGGCGGTGGTGTATCGTAATCGAAGGTCAAAGTGCACAGTTACTTTTACAGTAGAGGTCGGCGTGACATTTAATTGCAAGCGCGGAAAAAAGAAAGAAAGAAAGAAATGGTAAATATTTTTAATGTTCCTCGTGAAATCATAGCAGTGATTGTATTGGCTTCAATGAAATAACATGTTTACCAAAAGTCACGCTGGATTATGTGTGTGCGCTGATTGGCCAGGTCATTAACCCACTGGTTTAATTAAAAGCAGAGCCAGGCGCTGGGCATCATGGGAGAGGGTCGCGTTGATCTTGGATTGGGCAGAATGGTCTTGGCCAAAGTTTTCTATAACTGTAACGTATCAGCGCGTTTTTCTTCCCAACCAGGTAAACAACTGCCTTCTTGTAATTAGCGTCACCGTAAAGTCAAGTGGATAACAACGCAATGAGGTCATAGGTATTCAGGGGCGATACATCTCAAGGGGTGCATGATCACTTGATCCCTACCACCCATTTAGTTTTTACACGGGGTTTTTTTTAGGACTAAAATAGTCATAAGTAGTCACCTGGTGGCGAAAGACACTAAACATCTTAGTCCAGCGAAGAGCGCGGCAGCTCCTAATGATGTCAAGGCAATCTCTCGCTAACAGGAGGAGAGAAGTGACGGCAGTGTGGGCACTTGAAGTCACATTTCAAGTTGTTACGAAGGTGATACTACATAAAAGTATTCATGTATGGCATACTATTGTATTACATCGTTTACAATATCCTTTGCTTTTTAATCCTCACTTTTCTAAGTACATATCATAACATGAAACATTCCTTAAGTTAACGCTTGTTGTTTCATAATATAAAGGGTTGTATTGGCGTTACATGTATTAAATCGATAGACTGTCAAGAGGGCTGGCAGACGAACAAATGCTTAAAAATACAAACCCGACAGGGGCGTACCTAGGAATTTGCCCGGGGGGGGGGGGGGGGGGCTTGACTTTTTTGTGGGCCCGGCATTTTGCGTAAAATATTTAATATTTATACTGTAGAAAATACTCATTTGGGCCCGCCTTACGTGGGTGCCCGGGGAGTTTTTCAAATTCTCCCCCCCCCACCCTAGCTACACACCTGATTCCCGACAAGAAATATGTCAGCATCAACCTTTGTTGTAGTTTTTTTTTTATGTCTGCCAGAGTCTATATGTCTCGAGCTGTTAGCCTATTAAAGCATTTCTCCTCAGTTGTTTTGCTTCGAATAACACTTCCCCCATTTCCTTTTAGCTACATCATTGAAATATTTACATAAGTCTTTGCGAATTCCCTCCCCCCCCCCCCCCCCCCCCCCCCATTTTGATGGTAGGTACTTTCCTTTCTGATGTCCGTGTATCTTTAGAAGTCCAACGTTCTGTCCATCCTGGTCTAAGCTCGTGACCCACATTTCAGGTTGGAATCTTGTAGATCTTCTGCTAATGAAGTAGTAATTTAACATCACACGCTGTCCCTGTGAGCGTGCTAACGTGAACAGATAAGATAAGAAGTCCTGGTCAGTGCGGCTGCAAGTCATAAACAAATTGTTATTGTAGATAGACTAAAAGTCTATTGACTTTATACTTTTCCTTGCGGTGCATTAGTTTTGTTTGCTCATGCGTAGATCCAGGGCCAATAGTCTATTATTGCTCTGTTTCGTTTTAGTTATTTATTTTTCTTGACTGTCGGAACGTAACAGATAACATCGAACGTAACAGATAACATGGAACGTAACAGATAACATCGAACGTAACAGATAACATGGAACGTAACAGATAACATCGAACGTAACAGATAACATGGAACGTAACAGATAACATGGAACGTAACAGATAACATCGAACGTAACAGATAACATGGAACGTAACAGATAACATCGAACGTAACAGATAACATGGAACGTAACAGATAACATGGAACGTAACAGATAACATGGAACGTAACAGATAACATGGAACGTAACAGATAACATGGAACGTAACAGATAACATGGAACGTAACAGATAACACGGAACGTAACAGATAACATGGAACGTAACAGATAATATGGAACGTAACAGATAACATCGAACGTAACAGATAACATCGAACGTAACAGATAACATGGAACGTAACAGATAACATGGAACGTAACAGATAACATGGAACGTAACAGATAACATCGAACGTAACAGATAACATGGAACGTAACAGATAACATGGAACGTAACAGATAACATGGAACGTAACAGATAACATGGAACGTAACAGATAACAGAGTTTTTTGAAACAAGCAATAGTAACAAATACTACCAAGAATTTAAAAGGAGAACTCTTCAATCTTAAAGATGAAAGGTAACAGTGTTATCTCCTAGATAAAAGATGATTCGAGGTTGGTGTCTGATTGGAGTGGAGGTTAAATGCGTTTAGACGAAAACATATTGCTGTGAACTATCAAAGGAATGGAAAGTTGACGTCACCAGTAGATGTAACCTTTTTAAAAGTTTGCCCAGGGAACGTCCAGTTAAAACGTCGGTCTAGATCCCATTTGGGAGATGGAATCAGAATCCAGCAAGAGTACGACGAAGGACAGAGGAAGTCGTCTTCTCTTCCCAACACTCAAAGGAATGTTCAGTTCCAGAGCATGGACAGGTTTTGCAGCCCCGGGTATGCTGTTCTGCCTCATCGTGGCACCTGGGTGGAAACGGCTACTTGAGGGGTAGCTAGGCTAAATGAATTGCGAAACATAACTCCCGTGGGGATGCCCACGGGTAAACGAGAGTTTACCCCTTGCAATTCTTTACATAGGCATTGACTCGGATCTCTCTCAAACAGAACTGTGTTCACACAGGTTTGTTTTTTTTTTTACTGTTTGGCGTCCAAACAGGTTTTTTTTTTTCAAACTTAGGGCTCGAAGAGCCTTCGGCTCAGCCCTTGGACATCAACAAGGTTTTGCAGCTGATCAGATTCATTCCTTTTTAGACGGTGATTAAAACAAAAGAAAAAACAAAACGGACAAAGTTCTCGCAGTGGTGACATACATCTGGTCAATAGAACAAGTTTTCTGTTTCACTTGACCACAGTAGAGCTTGAACGATACAATTGTAAACTTGTAATAATGAAGTAACGTCTGTATTATATAAGAAGATAATTCATAGATGAGATGCCTATTGAATAGATGCACACGTTAATATCAGTTCCTAATCAGATAACAAAGAAATTAGTAAAATAGATAATGTGATTCTAAGGGTTTTAAAAATCGTATCACATATTTAATAACCTCCATTAGAAGATATAATGATACATCACAGTTCCACGAATGCTTATTTTTATTTTCCTATTGTATTTTTCTTCTTCTATCAATCTTCTACACCATGCTCAGTGGACCTAGTTTGTTTTAACTCCCCAGTAGTTAGCTTTCCTCCCCTTGCCCTACACGAGACCGGAAGTGATCAAATAACAACACGTGTCAGGATATGTGAAATTTCATTCAAATGATTTTTAGAAAAAGCAAATAATTAGTAAGGCAATAAAGAAAAAAAGAATATATGTTTGGGCCTGCTTGTGCGCCACTATTCCAATGTCTACCCGCAGATGATGCCTTGGCTTAAAGACAAAGCATAGAATCTACAAGAACAGAGTCAGAGAATTTCTAACAATATGGGAAACTAAAAGACCAAATAAAAAGCGGGTAGGGTGTGCTGAAGAAGATGGGCTGTTGATGGGAAAAAAAAAGGGGGGGGGGGGGGGAATTGAAACAATAAACATGAAAGAACAATCAGTATTGATCGCTGGAATTATAGGATGGCCGAGACGTCAGAGCTAGTAAATCTTTTTTTATATTCTTATTTTCAATGGTCGCTCAGAACCGCTATGTTCTATTGTTAAGTCAGCGCGAGATAGTCACAATAAAGGGAGGGTAAGGCGCCACCTCCACTCACGCGCGAAACAGGAGGGTGGGTGGGGGCAGGAAGCTCCAAACGAGCTACACTCTAATGACTAATACATGACCAAGGATGACGTGTCCCTTAAACATCCCCACCCCCACCCGCCATTCTTAAAAACTGCTAATGAAATACCTCCTCCTACAGACACGCGAGCCTCAGTCCCCCGCCCCTCCGCTATAATTTATTAAAAATCTAGCTATAGAAAACTGTTCATATTTCGTTTCGTTTTACGGGCCGCTGGTTTCCGTTTTTTATTTTTATTTTGAAGGTCGCTGACATGCCACGGAGTTTCCTATTTTTTGTTGTCCATCTATGTCGAAGGGGGCGCGTGGCCCCCACATGGAGCTCCAGGGAAGGCTCTCATTGTGTTCCAGGGTTATAATATTCTACTACTCAAGCCATCTAATCCGCCATCACTTCGGACACTAGTTAACGTCTGCCTGAATGGAAGACTGGGGCATGTTGACGGCCTTCACCTTGGGCTGTTTTTTTTATATTTCAAACTGCCAAAAACGAAGAAAGAAAGAATAAAAGGTCAAGAAAAAAAAAGCGAGAACTGACCCTTAAAGATTGGGTTCTAAAACATTGGGAGGTGTGAATGGACACGGGGTTAGGTCAGTCGTTGTCCACCTGCTTTAGGAATTGACCATTGAAGACATTTCGCTTTTTTTTTCCTCACTATGATTAGTTTCAAAAGGGAAAAAAGATTTTCTTAGACATGGTCATTAGAGAATTTCTGAATTCATTTGAAGATAACTAAAGTGTCTATGTTATTGTATAAGATAACTATAGTGTCTATGTTATTGTATAAGATAACTATAGTGTCTATGTTATTGTATAAAATAACTACAATGTCTATGTTATTGTATAAGATAACTATAATGTCTATGTTATTGTATAAGATAACTATAGTGTCTATGTTATTGTATAAAATAACTATAATGTCTATGTTATTGTATAAGATAACTATAGTGTCTATGTTATTGTATAAAATAACTATAATGTCTATGTTACTGTATAAGATAACTATAGTGTCTATGTTATTGTACAAGATAACTATATTGTCTATGTTATTGTATAAGATAACTATAATGTCTATGTTATTGTATAAGATAACTATAGTGTCTATGTTACTGTATTCACGTTCACTTGCATATAGTACTCTATACTTTCAATGTGTCCGCGTTAAAATAAAATGAATTTAAAAAAATAAAAATTGGACATTATTTTCCGTGGTCAGTGCGGGGAAGAAAAGAAAGGGGGAGCACCAGTGTGGGAACTACATTTAATAAACACACACCCAAAGACTAAGTAGCAGCTAAGTAAGACTGTTTGGTGAATTGTTGGTTAGGTTTAAAACTAAAACAAAAATATTTTATCTGACCCGATGGCTTGTTGTTTTTAACTCATCAAAATTATAAAGTGTTTTAAATGATAAAATCGATTTAAAAAAAAACAGTGATAGAAATAAAAGTTAATTTAGTAGTGACATAATTCACTATGACCAAAGATTTTGTATAGACATTTTTTTTTAATTGGTTACCTCAAGTTGCGATACATGCAACGTATAGTCAACCTGGCATGTCTAGCTGCACATCCAACAGACAGAAATAAAAAGTGATGATTCAACGTTTTATAATAGTGCAGTTATATTTTTTTTTGTGCTCATTGATACATAGATTGAATAAGTAGACTACACACGTTGAAATTCACACATACGCACAATTGCCATCAACTTTGATTATGGGATTTATATATATATATATGATAATATTGATTACATAATACGTGGATCGATGACATGATATATCGATCAAGTTATAAACATTTGCAACCATTTTTTTTCTGCAAATCTGTGGAGTTACATGCAGGTCAAGGACCACTAAACAAAAAGTATGAAAACATGACCGGTTACTTCCCCCTTTATTTTCTCCAATTGCCTCCCTCTCTTGAACTGACCACATGCGGCCGAAGTGTTTGCGTCACCAGGTGACCTCCCTCCTAGGACCGTTACGAATTCCATCATGCTCCGCGGTAAAAAGAAAAAGTAAAGAAAAAAAACGCGGTTAGCTGATAGTAGGACTAGAGTGACCTCCTGGTGCCCAAGCGGTCATCGCAGGAGACTGACCTCTACCTTGAGGTCATCGGCGGTGCTCGGTATAAACGAAACCTACAAGAACTTACACGCGGGTCACCTTTTTGTGAAGATATCTTTTGAACAGAAGCTACGATACCGCAGTGACTTTTTAGTAATAGCGCCAGGCGCCAAGATAAAATAAAATGTTTTTAAAATTACACCATTATTTTTCTTATAACCAACAGTTCACATCTGTGCAGTATGTTTATAGGGTAAGGCGGGCTAACAAAGTAGAGCTATAAGAATAATTGTTGCAATACATTAAACAGGTTACTACTAATCTCCCTTCCAGCTGTTTTATTCTGAATAGCTGAGCCTTTTTCTAGTCGTCATAAAATACCGTAAGCTAGCGAATAGTCACACTCTGAGCTGTAGGTTTTAACAATGAACTAATTATAGAAAAGCTGACGTCACGATGAGGGGGGGCTACTTTAAAAAAAAAAAAACTTTAAAAAAAAACAACGTACAGACGTGTTTATGTTTCTACGGCACAGTCACCCATATCTAGTCTGATTATTATCGACTAAGTCCAAGTAAGATTCAACTCAATTTTACTTATAAAGCACATGCATATTATTTGTAGTCTCATCCTCATTTCTTACTCGCTTTCCCCCTCAATTTTTTTTTTATTCTTCTCTGCAAACGAGGCTTCCAGAACACACAAACACAGACACAGACACACAGACACACAGACACACAGACACACTTAATGCGAGCATACCCTCAACACAAAGTAACGAATGTAGTGTTGATTCATCCAGAGAAACATGAAACAGAAGACACATTTTTACTTTTTCCGAATGTTTTTCTGATGATTTATTTCTCGCAAAATTTTGTGTTCGTGTTTCTATCTAGATCTAGATCTAGTTCATAGATTTTAAAATAGTTTTGTTTTTAACAATACCCTAAATAATTTCAAAGTAATAGAAATAATTTTGTCTTTTTTTTTTTTTGTTTTGTTTTAGGGGAGCGTCAAGGTCAGAGATTGAGAAACACTGTCTTATCTTCCAATGTTTAGCATATATTTTTGAATATCTATATACCTATGCTTACTCATACATACTTTTAAAAAAAGAGTTGTTATATGTATTTATGTGAAGGTAAAAAAAAACTGTTTGTATATTTAGTTTTAAAAACAAACATAAAAAGAAAGCTCGCTTTGAGCAGAAAAAAAATTAGACGTATCCCCTCTTTTAAACACCCTGAAAAATGCTGAATTCGGAGTTTCCATTGTACTGTTAGTCTTGGAAATTTGAACCTGACAGACAAACGGACGTAAAGACAGACTGCACACAGCTAATAGCGGTTTTTCACCTTTTTCAGATCCTGTTAAAAAAAATATGTTACCAAACAATGATTTAACCCAACGTGACAGCCACTCTCTAGTAATGAAGATAATTTCATTTATTTTCCTCCATTTTAGTTTAACACAGGTTCTATCCACAGACTGGAACATTGGAAGTATTTCATTTCAGATTAACAAGACTAGTGCATCTCAACCTATGGTCTGCAGACCACTAGATCTAGGCCGTCTGAGAGAAAACAAACTCAAATAAAATTGCTTGACATGTTTACAGACTCTAGTATCTAATTTCTAAATCTTAACTAAAATAATCATGGCCTCCAATATCGTAAGCTAGTCTCCTAAAGTTGATGCGAGTAATGTCCCCTTTTTAAATTATATTCATTAAAGAACTTGGATCTGGTCTAGTCTGTTAAATGGTCCAGTTTATGAGCAAGTGCACAGTTGAAACGAAATGAAGCAGACAAGATGAAATAAGAACCTCGCAAGTTACGTAAGAAGTGGCTAAAAATAGCACAGCTTTGAAAAATGATAAGTTTTTTAAAAAGATATATTTTTTACGTAACTCGTTGCATTATGTAAAGCAACACTCGTCCGAACAAAGAACTCGAGAAGTTGTAAGAGGTTACATAATTAAAGTTCAAGGCCACTAATGTGTAGAGAGATATATCTATTTATATATGTACAACAGTTTCAGTTTAATCAATCGAGAGTGTGTCTGTGGATTTGTGTATCTGAGATGGTGATTGTCTATTACGTAACTTGTTTGTTTTATATGTTATATAGAGTAAGTTATCAGTTTCGGAATGACAATGTCAGGGGAATAGTGTGTTGATGTGTGTAGCTAAGATGTCCAAGCAGACGAGATCTACAATGTAATTAGCATATCTCGTGACAACGTGGGCCCCATCTGTCTACCCATAGTATCTGGTCTCAATAAACAGTATCCCATTAAGTACAAATAGGTTTGCTATTTCTGTTGGCCAGTCGCATTACATTGTACGTATTATCACTAGCTGGCTTGCAATTGGGGATGGTAATAGCTGGAATAATTACCGCTGTAACCATTGTACATCAACACAATAGCATGACATTAGCCCTAGTGTCCTACTAGTGTCCTATTAGACTAGTGTCCTACTAGTGTCCTACTAGTATCCTAGTAAACATACAACAGGACTGGTTGGGTCTAATAAGACTTTATTTTAAGAGTGACAATCTTCCTGGCCTTCCTATCCCAGTTGTAATTATTATGATGTAATTTGAGAGCCGGGGGTGCTGGGGAGGGCGTGGCTTGCACACAAATGGCTAATAAAGAGATTAAAAAGTACTCAACCCCTCTTTTACCTTCCAGTATGCTCAAGCGCATCCACTTTTTTCAAAATTAATGTTTAAAAGAGACAATGTTGGAAATCCTAACACCAAACGATGTGCTTTCAAGACTCTCAAACATACACACAATCGTACACATACACACACACACACAGTCACACACTCTCAGCAGAAAAAAAAAATAACTTTAAAAAAATTATTTACAGAAACGTGACAAGTTTGAGGTAATTTTGTCCCCGAGACTGCTGCTATTCTAGATGTCATTCTAGCTGTTCAATCGTTGACGTCACTTCCGTCTTATTACGTCAGACTTGTGTGCGTCAGAAATTATTGTTTTTTTCTTTGTGCTTTCAAAATAAAGAAGGCGGCCACTTTCTTCGAATAACGCATGGTCTAAGAATTATCAAGTATTTTGATTGATCCAATCGGCCAATCAACAAAAGTTATAAAATATCGGGCTTGAAGATAGTAACCATACTAAACTTGTATCTTAACAATCATTTGGAATAGTAATGTACACTTTAAAGTATTTGAGAATTAAAACTAAAACATAAATATTACATTAGAGAGTCTTGTCTTGTGTATTAAGAAATGTTTGTATTCAAAGAACTAACATGCAAGAATTATTTGAAGCTGTTTTGTAGGAAAAGACATTTATCACAAAATTCAAACAATTTGTCACAAAATTAAAATAATGTATCACAAAATTCAAACAATTTGTCACAAAAATTAAAATAATGTATCAAAATTCAAACAATTAGTCACAAAATTAAAATAATGTATCACAAAACTCAAACAATTTGTCACAAAATGAAGACAATCACCATAACAAAGACAGTCCAAATATGAGGCACTGTCAAACTCAAATAGATCTTTTAATGCCGCCAATGCTGCATCTACAGTTGGTACTAAAACTCTTCAAAGAGGCTGACTGTAATGGTAACAAGCTAACGCAAGAGCTAAACAAATAGAAGTCTTTTACTTAGTAATGCCCAATTGCGGCCTGCGGACCATATCCGACCCGTGACGTGGTCCTAGAAACCTCTTTTTACATCGCACAATAAAGCCGCTGAAGTTTTGGCTCTATTGGATCCAACGATTTTTTTGTGACATGGTCCTTGACATGCGTGTACGACATTTAAATGGCCCTCAGTTTTGAAATATTTAGGATGGTCCCCAGTTCAAAAGATTTGAGGACCACAACTTTAGTCTGCGAGGAACATAAATGATCAGCGCTCAAGAGCCAGTCGTAAATATTAAGAACAACGTGTAAGATTGAATGCAATAATGTAAGATTGAGAATGTAAGATTGAGAATGTAAGATTGAGAATGTAAGATTGAGAATGTAAGATTGAGAATGTAAGATTGAGAATGTAAGATTGAGAATGTAAGATTGAGAATGTAAGATTGAGAATGTAAGATTGAGAATGTAAGATTGAGAATGTAAGATTGAGAATGTAAGATTGAGAATGTAAGATTGAGAATGTAAGATTGAGAATGTTAGATTGAGAATGTTAGATTGAGAATGTAAGATTGAGATGTTAGATTGACAATGTAAGATTGAATATATAACCTTGCATACATAATGTAAGATATAATGTGTCAGATTGAATAAAGAATGTATGATTGAGAATAAAGTGGAAGATTGAGTGTTAGATGTATGATTGAGTGTACTAGAGAATGCAATGTTACAAGAAAAGAATGAACTATAATATTTAACATTTGGATGTAGAAATAAAATAAAATAGTGACAATTCAAGTTTATTAGAAACTCGGGACTACTCTAAGTGAAAAGTAACGTGACAACAGATTTTACATGTAGACGGGAATGGGTTCAAAACCAATTCCAAGAAAATCTACACCTGATGTTGGAGGATGAGTTCAAGACCAAAGAGAATGACTCACCTGAGATAGCGCGCGAATGCGTCTCTAGGAGATGAAAACCCAGTGGCTGTTGTATCACAGGCAAGCATATCTCTGTAGAGATGACCACAGAAAGTAGACTAGTTAGAACACATTGTGTGAATTATACACACACCACTAAACTGATTACATAACAAAAAGCTACACACCACATGTTACACAGCAGTGATTACACAACACATATTACACGGCACTAATTACACACCTTGTTTCTCAATACGTAAGTCCATTCTGAACATTGTTTCCTCTACATTTAACTTCTTATCCAAGTCTACAAACGCAACGCAGTCTTGTAATAAATAAAATTAGATCGGCACCAGACGATACAGTAATACCCACAGATTATTGCATAACAACCTCTTGGAGATATTGTTGTTGTTTTTTTTCTTTCCTCAATTAGTATATAGTCAGTCTTAAGTCGTTCATATCTCCCAACTTTCTGGTCGTACTTTTGTCTGATTTATCAAACAATTGGAGAGAGACAGCGATTGGGGGTGACAAACTGTTAAAAGCAATGAGAGAAAGTGAGAGAAGAGAGAGAGAGAGACGGTAAAAAATATATATATCTGGCTACGTCAGAGCCATGCGCCAAAAATATGATTCCGCCACAAATTGAGGGACTTTTTTTTTGTTGCGCAATTGGACGAAGAAGATCGTGGTGGCTCGCTTTCCACGAGGAGATAACCAAATAACAATCAAGTCATGACTAGAAGGGGAGGAGTGCTCGGCGTATTTAGAGGGAGATCAGAGGGAGGGGAGGGGACAGACTCGGGAGAAACAGGTTTTAAAAAAAAAATGTGTCGATGACGTAATGGCATCGACTATAGAGTGCGAGTGAGACAGGAGTGGTTATCGACTGTTGAGATAATGTTAGAGAGGAAATGACAGAGAGAATGAGAGAGAGAAGGTGGGGCAGGGAAGAAGAGAAAGAGGATTGAGAAAATTTCAAAAGTTAAAAACAAACATAAAAGCACTTTTCTCCCTTCATGCAACCGCTTTAAAAGTGCGACAGGGGCAAGCAACTCCGCCAGCTAACTGGGTGGACCAGAGAGTTACGAAACATGATTGGTCGATAGTTAAGAATGAATTCCCAGCAATAGTACACTATTACTCAATTGTTGTGATGTTATTCACTTCACCCTTCGCTACACACAAGGTTCAACGGTTCTAACTCTGATCAGAAACACAGCACCCATAAAAAAATATTTCTATCAGATTTCAGGATAAGATTGTGGCAGTAATAGCATCTTTTTTTTATGTTTATGTAACTAGAAAATGTGTTAGTTTGTTTCAGTGCAAAGATATTTTATTTTCTTGACGTGAATGTTTTCTGAAGGTTTAGGACACGTCAGCATTTTTCAAGTTGTGTCGTCTCAAATAGAAAGAAGACAACAGAAAAAATGAGAGTGCATCACGGTGCGTGTGTGTGTGGGGGGAGGGGTGAATACATCTCTTTCTCCCACCTCCCCCCCCCCCCAGTTACCTTATTCTAACGTGAAATAAAATACCAAAAAAAATGTTTAAAAGTCTGTAGTATAAGCGGTAAGTATAGAATTTGTACTTAGAGATGTTTAAACCCATCGACCAGCCCCACCACAACCTTTTAAAAATAACTTATGTCAACTCACTGTCTGTCTGTCTGTCCATTCTCGGACCAAGTTGAAATTCTGCACAATTATTCAAAACACATGAATCAATAAAAAAAAAAAAACAATTAGTGAATCAATTAGTGGTCATTTATTAATTTTGGTTATTATAGAGTGAGAGATAAACCTTACAATATGGAGAAATCTAGCAATAATTGTAAGGTGCTTTCCTTTATACAAGCTTTGTTTGTATGTTTGTTTATATATATATATATATATATTTCTCAACCACACCATGTGGTATCATCAACGATGCTAATTTTTTTTAAGTCAAATATTTCTTAATGAAAATTCTAGTTTTGCTCATATGAAAACATTACGCTTGTTAAAAAGCTTATATCAACTTACTTTGTATGTCTGTCTGGCATGACATTTTACATATAAGTTATTTCTCCTACATCCATTCTCGGATCAAGCTGAAACTTCGCACAATTATTCTTTGACATAGATAAGACATGAATCAATTTTTAAAAAGTAACCGATAAGAACATTAATAACTGGTAAATATTTATTTTGTTTAATAGCAACAAGGGAAACTAATACTTCAGTATTCATAGATATGCCTAAATTTGCAGGGTTCAGTCCCGTTAAATAATTGTTATCGCTATTTCTCCCTCACGCATTCTTCGATTAAGTTGATACTTTAAACAATTATTTATTGTACATAACAGAACATGAATCAATAAACAAAAATACCCAATTAATTAATTAATTATTAATAATTAATTATTTTGTTTGAAACCCAATAAGGGAAATAACTTGTACATTGTTGGTGATATAGTTTTAAGGACAAACCCTTTAAATAAGCTGATGATTGATTATGATTGTTTGTTTTTTTTAATATTTTGCTAGTTTACAATCTATAAACCAATTTGACTTGCAAGTCTGAAACAATATTTGTAACATCTCCCAAATACCTTTGGCTACTTTTGAAGGGGGCTCAAGGTTTCGGCACCCGACTCGGGTAGAGTTGTGTTTACTGAGCGCCTAAAGGCAGCACGGAAAACCTTCTCCCAATGCCCCCCTTTCCTCCCCCCCCCCCCCCAAACTGGTCCACAAAAGAGATTAACCTTAGCGCTCTGAGCATGCCATTGGCATGAAAGTAGCGCTATATAAAAGATATAATTTAATTTATTTTTTTAAAGTATAAAGGCAGATCATCATATGTTAAGTATATTGTTTAGTCGCATCGACATTTATCTAACCATAATAATAATTTAATGAAAGATTTACTGAACACTTTGCGGAGTACACTAATGAAACATGTGTAGACAAAGATTGAAACAGAAATGTTTTAAAACGCTGCCGTGCTAATAAATTACTAGACTACAGGTCTATAATAAGATGATGTGGCGAAATGGTTCTCAAATAGATTGTATTTAGAGCATCATGTAAGATTCTGATTTGGTGAGAATGACGGAATACAAATATAGCCTAGATATTGACGGGACAGTAAGGATTTAGGAATACGTCATTCGTGGAGCCGAGCCGCACTTAGAATGTAAATTTAGATTTGTTATCAGACAAGTGGAAACAATCCTAGAAAGAATCATTGTATAAGTTACAAACAAGGGAGATTACCAAGTCATTCGTACTGCGTGATAACAAAAGTAACAGAAGATTTTGGGGACAAAAATAGCTTCACTTATTTCAACTAAGGAAAATAAAATTATACCCAAGATTACAGAAATAAATTTTATAGAAATACAATAGAGGCAAGTTCAGTATAATGTTGGTCCTCCATACAAATCATTGCCCTTAAATAGTGTTATTACAATTATTTATATAATATTAGTAGTTTAATTTGTTTTTATGTTAAAATCTACTTAAAGAACAACTAACGACATGTAGGGGGGTATTTTACTTTACCTATCAAAAACAAAATATTTTTTTAAAATATGTCTTGCAGACTTGACGTCTAATGTTAGCCTCCCCTGGGTCCGCGTGTAAAACAAACATACAAACTTTTCAATGGAAAAATAAACGAACGGACATGCAAGTAATCTGAAAGCAACAGAACTGGAAGTAGAGACATCCTAAGAAATAAGTTGAAACTCGAAATTTGATTGTTCGTGTTTATTGTCCAGTCAATGTCTGCTTTTGTCGGCTTGTTAGGCTGACTACAATTCTTGCTATATTTTCATTGACTGATTTTAATTTTTGTTTATTTTACTTTAAAAAAAAATGTTACTCCTTTTTAACAAATGTTGGTAATTTTATTTATTTTTTAAACTAAAAAATTGACTTTGAGAAGTGAGTCAGAGATACGTAACTGTAGACTATTTGCTGACTATGTCGAATTGTTTGATATAGGGTAGAGACGGCACGATTTATTTCTTAAAGAAAGGTTTAGCTTGAAACAGAAATCTCCTCTAGGGCTGTGACTTCTTTTGTTCCTTTCCAATAATAGTTCGGTTTTTTAGTCTTTTTTGTTGTTGTTGTTGAAAATTGTTTCAACTGTTTTACGTCTGTAGTAGAATGTAACATATTGAGTCCAAACAGTTTGTCACTATGTTTGTTGTTTGTTGTTTTCAGCAACAATGTTTGTCTTTATATAACAATCGCTTGACAATTGGTACGGTACACATTTTTGAAAGGAGAATTTGATTATTATACAGATAAATAGCTCAGGATTATACAGGATAATCTAGATAATACTGCAGTGTACACACTATTTTTTTAAACAGAAGACATGCACATGAATTTTACAGTATTGAATTTACTAAAACCAAACAAAAATATTATAATTTGTTTTTCAAAATTAAAGTAAAACAAAGAAAACACACAAAAATTAAATGCTGTTTAGAAATCCAGAATCAAATATTTCAACTATGTACACATCTCCACCAATTAATTATTATACTTACGCTTGTTAGTTTAGATCCAAGCTAATGAGAAAAGGTATTCAACTATTCACAACATTAATGAAGTAATTTTGCGATATTTTCAAACAACTTAGTCTCGGGAACATCAAGGCCACGGTCAAAGAAAAGCAGACCTATGTGTCTCCAATACAGCCAGTTCATAAGGTCACTATTGTATCAACTCTTGGCAAATATTCTCCTAGATCTTATATATACATGCATATATTTTTGTCCCGTGCGAAAATGTGTCTGCTAGCAATGATCGTGAGAGCACTTTAACGAGGCATTTTTATGTTGTTTATAGATGAGGCGTTTTTGTGTGTGTTGGTCTCCGTCCTCTCGCGCCATCTTTATTTATTTATTATTGCGTGTCGTAAGTAGTCCAATTGGAAAGATAACAAATTTCTGTAGTTGCTGGGAGCCCCCTGTCGGCGCTACGTGAAGCAATGGCCTCTGGTGACCTCTTGTACGTATGTGTACACAGTTTCGCATTGCGCACCGTGTGACGATACGAGAGAGAGAGAGAGAAGGAGAGAGAGAGAGGGAGAAAGGACTTGACCTCATTTCTTCACAACTCTGGTTAGAATTAGGTCACACGTTACACTGGCCTGAATGAATGGGGAAAAGAGCTGGGGTTTTTTTTTTTAAAGGGGAGGGCTGGGAGCATGCTTAAGACCAGGAGTGGATAGGGAGGGGGTGGTGCCCATGCATGTTGGACCTTGTCGATTTCATCCACCTCTGCCCCAGTTCACTACTTCCCATTTCTCTATCTTAAGATACCGGCAGAACTTGTCGAAAAAAAAAATCTCGCACGCACGCACACACACGCCCGCACACTGTCAATATTACCGGCATTCCGCTCAATACGAGCTGAGTTTGCCCGGTCCTCAATTTAGCCTTCTGCTATTGACAATTCACATTAATCCAAGTCGTCATGGTACTGAGGGACAACCCTGCTTCACATTTCCAGACGGTTTGTTTTATGATGTAGGTGTAGATTTAAGTTGCCTTTACTTAACACTGTCAATACCAGAAGCTTGAGGATGAAGTAAGCCCAGAGAACTCTAGAACCGAGATCTACTACCCAGCATTCATTGCCACATCGACAAAACCATTGCAAGGCATACATGATCCCGGAAGTCCATTTCAACATGGCCGCCAAAGAAGTAGCAGAAGCCCGAGAGGAAATTTGCACTACGCCTGAGCGCCTTCCGGAATGTACAGGATTTAGCAGACGTCAATGACGAATGAAGACAAAATGGCGATAAACTTTCTTTGACAACATAGCTCTAACTACCAGCCCTGAGAGTCACCAATAATTTAGATGGTTTTTAAAGATGCAAAAAAAAAGAAAAAAGAAAGAGGTTACTTGGGCCCGCAAGCATTATTTCCCAGGTAAATGATAAGTCTAAGCGATGATAGAGATATCAGAATTGATTACACTGAAACATATGGCATTAGCCATTTAACATGATACATATGACATGAGTCATAGGGCATGCGACATTTAACAAGAGACATGTCTTGAGACATATGACATGAAAAATATGGCAATGTAATATATGTGCAATGAAACATATTTCTGGTAAAAACTTGACGATTCTTAAGGCCAGGCCACCAGCACGCGAGTTAAAAGCTTATAATAGTTCCGCCATGACTCACACACTTCTGGAAATAGTTGAAAGAACTTAATGCGTCGCGAGATCTAGAGCTGTATGTTTACTCACTTCCGTAACGAGCTCATTTAGATCAAACTTGGAGAGAGAAAAAAGCTCCCCTTTCAAAAAAAAAAGAAGTAAACTCCCCTGCTAGTTAAAATTCTTGTTTAAGACATAAATGTGCTCAATAATACTCATCTGCTTCTTCCATGATGATAACAAGTTTATCTTCTAATACCCCCGCCCCGGTCTTTGTTTTTATTTTTCAAGTGTAACAAATGTCCATTTTGTTTTCCTGTACTTTAGCTGAAGCTCCTAAATGTTTTCCATTTCGTCGTCTGCAAGGCAATGATTAGATGCACTATGTCTCCTCAGCTAGGGAAAGTCATTGCGTTTTTCAAGGCTCGTAAAATCCTCCAATAAAATAAAATTAGAATACTTTAAATAAATGTACAATATTTCATATTTAATTTATGAGATATGTGAAGACAGAAACATTATAAAATGTAATATATAAAGCACAATGTAAGGAGTATGTATAATATGTATGTATGTATATATGTCCCGTATAGAAATCCAAACCGTTTGACCAATCTTGATCAAACTTAGCATGAATGTTCCTTAGACCATTGCGGAGACCGTAGCATAGTTTTAATGTCCCTCCCAAAACCAAGGCTCATTAAAAATAGACAAATAACTAAATGTATATTTATTATAATATTTAGAACGAAACTTTTTAACTAATCGGGTAAACCCATTTTTACGTATCTAAATACAATCCCCTAGATCAGAAATACGCAAAGTAAGACCCCCTGGCCGTGGCTTATATCCTGCTAGTAGTAAATATAAACTTTAGTGCACTCTGACGGCTAGATAATGAAATACTTTTGAGTGCGTAGATTTCGTCTAAACCAACTACAAAGTAGATCAAGAGCTGATTATAAAAAGTGAA
The DNA here is from genome assembly GCA_030265305.1 of Biomphalaria pfeifferi. Lineage (NCBI taxonomy): Eukaryota > Metazoa > Mollusca > Gastropoda > Planorbidae > Biomphalaria > Biomphalaria pfeifferi. The sequence goes on along the minus strand of JASAOG010000002.1, from coordinate 10,920,404 downwards.
AACATTTTACCTCGTTCTAATTGTGTTTCTATGTGTATAAAAACGTTTCTAGGAAACAAATGATATATTGAATTAAAACAGTTGTTTCAGCCAGTCATTTCCGACCTTTTTTTCTTTTTATCTTGCACCTTATTTTCGTGAATGATTGGACCATGAAGTGCTACGAACTGTGTCTAGTGGAGATTGTTGATGTATTAGGTAGGAACACAATTAAAACGAAAAAAGAAAATAATAATAATAATAAATATAGAGAAACATCTACAAAGTGAAATGTGTGTGTGTGTTGTTAGAGGATTGTTTTTGGGTCAAAAGAATCGAAAAGTCTGTTTAGGGTTGTTGTTGTTGTTGTTGTTGTTGTTGTTGTTGTTGTTGTTGTTGTTGTTGTTGTTGTTGTTGTTGTTGTTGTTGTTGTTGTTGTTGTTGTTGTTGTTGTTGTTGTTGTTGTTGTTGTTGTTGTTGTTGTTATTGTTGTTGTTGTTGTTGTTGTTATTGTTGTTATTGTTGTTGTTATTGTTGTTGTTGTTGTTGTTGTTATTGTTGTTGTTATTGTTGTTGTTGTTGTTGTTGTTATTGTTGTTATTGTTGTTGTTATTGTTGTTGTTGTTGTTGTTATTGTTGTTGTTATTGTTGTTGTTGTTGTTGTTGTTATTGTTGTTATTGTTGTTGTTGTTGTTGTTGTTGTTGTTGTTGTTATTGTTGTTGTTATTGTTGTTGTTATTGTTGTTGTTATTGTTGTTGTTGTTGTTGTTATTGTTGTTGTTATTGTTGTTGTTGTTGTTGTTATTGTTATTGTTATTGTTGTTGTTATTGTTGTTGTTATTGTTGTTGTTATTGTTGTTGTTATTGTTGTTGTTATTGTTGTTGTTATTGTTGTTGTTATTGTTGTTGTTATTGTTGTTGTTATTGTTGTTGTTGTTGTTATTGTTGTTGTTATTGTTGTTGTTGTTGTTATTGTTGTTGTTATTGTTATTATTGTTGTTGTTATTGTTGTTGTTGTTGTTGTTATTGTTGTTGTTGTTGTTGTTATTGTTGTTGTTGTTATTGTTGTTGTTATTGTTGTTGTTGTTGTTATTGTTGTTGTTATTGTTATTATTGTTGTTGTTATTGTTATTATTGTTGTTGTTATTGTTGTTATTGTTGTTGTTATTGTTGTTGTTATTGTTATTATTGTTGTTGTTATTGTTGTTGTTATTGTTGTTGTTATTGTTATTATTGTTGTTGTTATTGTTGTCATAACGTTTCTCCTTTTATTTAGGGCTGATGGGAGAGATGTTATTGGCATGTCAAATAAATAAGAAAAAAGAATTTATGTTACGCTGTCACGTAAGTGGCCCCTGCGGTTCAGTTGTACACAAAGCTGCATATGAACTCTAGCCCAGATGAGGCGAATCAGTTGCAGTAGAACAATGACTGCTTTGAAATAGCTCGGTTCATGTGTTCCTGTACGAGATACGCAGACTTAAGAAAAAAAATGCACTTATTTCCAGAATACTTCTAACTAGCTCCTGTACGTAGGACCATCTATTTAGCACTTTTTAAAATTATATTCATTTGTAATCCTAGTTTGTTATTAGGTTTATGAATGGGATGACGTCAACTGAGGATGATGTCACAAAGTAAAATATCACGGACGCCGCCATTTTCGTTTCATTGTATAATGCTCTTAAACATTTGGAAAGATTCTAATTTAACTTCCACTTTTTGTCTGAGTTAATTAGTTGATGTTTTTAATACAGCTACCTACATGAAATCGTTACATCACATCTTAGGGCAAATATCAATCGATCCAGTTTTAAGAGTGGGTGGAATCACATTCAATGGAAATGCAAATACTAACATTTTTTAAAATCAATTCTTCAGGTTTTTACGTTTGAACGTGCGTGTGTGAGTGTGTGAGTGTGTGAGTGTGTGAGTGTATATATAAATAACATGTATTTTAAAGACCCCCCCACCCCCCCCCCCCCGCCTTCACCCTTTCTCAACGTTACAAAAAAACCCACAAAAAAACGAGAAAGTCCCGCCCACTTTGTAGAATGTTTCCCTATTGATTGGTCTATTTGGAGAGCAATAAAGTATTCACAGACAGCAGGAGTTTCCATGTTCAGAAGTTTGTTATAGACATCCCCTGAACATTCATCCTTTTGACGGTACTGATATGGATATAGAAGATTATACGACACGTTATACAAATTATCTTCTAGTCTCAATTTTTTATTTCTAGTGTATATTTTTCTACTAATTTTTCTTTTATGTTAAATAGATTTACAAATATTCTAAAGAAAGTTTTTAAATTTCAGTTTCCAGTATACATTTTATCAAGGTCAAATATATACGTTTGTTTTTTTTCGTTCCAACTTGGGGCCTTGTGCTTTTTCGAAATTGCACACATTTTTACAAAGCTTATATCGACTCACTCTTTCTGGTACAAATGTTTGTACACGTGGGAGGTGGGAGTTTCAAAGGGTAATAGGAGGATTAAATCCATATATACATCCACATTTCTCATTAAGTAGCATTTTTTCCCCTTATAATTAACTAGATGGTAATTTATTTTGAATTGATTCATGTCTTGTCAAGTTCAATGAATAATTGTAGAGATTAAAACTTTAAAATTAAAAATGTCTTAATCAGGAAATGGGAGAAACAACATGTTCAAACATTTGACCAGACAGACAGACAGACAAGAGTGAGTTGATACAAGCTTTCTAATAAAAACAATTCTAATGGCATATATTTATTATTGTTAGTCAAAATCCGTTACAAATTTAATTACATGACTGATAGAACTAATTGATGTAAGCTCTGTTTTTTTTTAACTATTCTTTTTCTAGTTTTGTTAGACTCAAATACTTTCTTAATATTATTGTCACACACCTACTTTTGTAAACTTCTGTTTTCATACAAAGTCGACATTAGTTTTGCAACTTTTTGTTTTTCCAGTATAAAGTTCCATAGAACCTAGAGAAAGTATTTCTTTAATTATTTTTTTAAAAATTATTTTGATCCATAATAGAAGATGTCTGGTATTTAGTTTGCAAGTATCAAAGCTAGAAATGTGTTTCTATGGTGATAATTGAATTTGACAATGAGTCATAACATCAAGGGAAAAACTATCTCATATCGTTTATCGACTGATGAGACGCTTGGATGCCGAACCGATGGTTACGAGTTTAAAACCCTTGAAATTTTAATCCGTTGATTCAGGACGCTCCTGAATTCCATTTTTTAATTTTATATTTAGATTTCGATCATTTGGGAAAAATACCCTCCCCCCCCCCCCCCCCCAAAAAAAAAAATGACTACAGTTAGACCTTGCAAACATTACTGAGTGTGTCCCATATAGACTACATCTCTCTAAACTCTATTGGTACACTTGTAAAACTGTGTTCATCTTGGACCTCAGTCTTCGATCTCTTCCCGAAAATTTGTAGAACATATTTGTTTAATATTGCATCAGTATTGTTACCGTTGGCACTGAGACACACATACAGACACATATAGACGCATACCATGATTAACAGTGTTCAAATTGTATTATAGGGGCGTGTCTAATTTAAAATGAACCAATTGGGCAGAGGAAAGATGTCTATAATGCTGTCTTCACGGTGTCTTAAAGCTGTCTTCACGGTGTCCTATAACTACGTATCTTGGAACAAAATGCATTGTGACTCCCTCCCAGATACTCCCTCTCCCAGCTTTCCACGATTGAAAAAGAATTCGACCAAAACCTAACGTGGGTGCTACTGCTGCATGCTAGACACGCTGACAAAAGCAATAATAATAATAATAATAATAATGTGTGCGCTATACTTACTAATACGGTAAAATAAAAAGTTCCACTCATCTACGTCATTGACACGCCGACAAGCTAAGTGAAAAAATAAGTCCATCCATTCGAATTAAACGAAACAAATTGTTCACATTCACAATTCAAATGTATTCACTAGTCAAATGTGTGTGTGTGTGTTTTGTTGCTATTTTTTAAAATATTAAATGTCCTTGAGCTAAATGAAATTAGAACTAAATCAAATCAAGAAAGATGACAATTTATTTCATTAAAAATGTGGTGAGATATTTGTGTTACGTCATTGAAAGCGTGACATCACTTTTATGTAGAGCCCGAAACAGAAGTATGGACTAACACTGACATAAGCCACGCGTCCGAGGCGATGTGACCTAGCGGACTGATAGATCAAAGCTTAGGTCTCACTAAGTTTCGGGGGGAAGGGAGAGAGAGGGGGTAGTAACATGCCAACAAATGTGGGTGGTAGGGGAGAGAACTGCCATGATGGACAGAAAATGAGAAAACGTGAGGTTGAGAGAGAGAGGGGGGAGTGAATACAACCAAAACTTAACTATGTTGAACTCTCTTGACCTGGATAGAAGACCAACCGGCAGGTCCGCTGGACGCAGTGGAGTTTGAACACCCCCCCCCCCCTCCTTCCCCTTCCTCCGCTAGTCACCCCTACCCCTTCGTCCAACTGCAAACACACACACACTTTAGCGTAACATAGTCCAGCGGCAGGTCAAAGAGTAGCCTCAAACAACCGCATCTCCCACTCCCGGCCCCCCCCCCCCCCCCACTGTCTAATGCTGTGAGGAAAGGGAAAATTTTTTTTATAAAAATCACTTCAAAGAAAACAAAATTTGAATGACTTGTTTAAACTGGCACTAATTGTACCTAATATAATAATGTCATAATAATAGACTAAATAATGTAATAATGTGTATTCTATTGTTAATACAGACACGAAGTGGATCCTATGACACAGAACACTAAGGACTATAACACAGTACTCTAAGGACTATGACACAGTACACTAAGGACCAAGTATCCTAGGGTTAAGATCATTTATTTTCTAGTCCTTACTGATGTGGAAATGATTTCTGTAAAATTTAAAATTAGAATGGGTTATCATTTACTTTTAGTTTAACAACGTCCAACGCGTAGGACGTAATCATCTTCTTTTTTGAAGTAACGTCTGTATTATATAAGAAGAAGAAGAACAACGTATAATACTATCGGAAACAAATGTATAATATTTTTTATTTGAACGGACTATGACAAACTAAGGAGATATATAAAAAAAATGGACGAAATGGACTTAACTAAAACATCCAAGTGAATGACTTGTGGTGAGTCGATAGTTTGGAAACTGGGTGGGGAAAAAATACAGGTGAAAACCTACATTGGTGATATTCGGCTGTTCGTTGACCTTCAATTGATTCAGTGCACTATTATAATCGATGCATATGCAAAGCAAGCGATAATGGTGACTTAAAGAGAGTTCTCACAATTATCAAACAGGCAACAAAGATTTTCAATTCATCGGATTAATGTACGAAGAAACCAGGAGAACTATTTCTTCACGATGGCCAACCAGACGTAATTTTTTTTCTATGGCCAACCAGAAGTAGCTTTTTTTTTCTATGGCCAACCAGATGCAACTGTTTTATCTTTGGCCAACCAGAAGTAACTTTTTTTTCTATGGCAACCAGAAGTAACTTTTTTTTCTATAGCAACCAGAGGCAACTTTTTTTTCTATGGCAACCAGAGGCAACTTTTTTTTCTATGGCCATCCAGAAGTAACTTTTTTTCTATGCCAACCAGAAGTAACTTTTTTCTATGCCAACCTGCAGGTCCATTTCTTCATGGTGACCAAACAGCTTTTTTTTTATTTAGAAAATATTTTGAACTTGTTTTAAAGAGTTAATTTTTTGTTTGTTTTGTTTTTTGTTTTTTATTGTGCCATAAACACATTTTGTTTTGTTGTTTTGTTCACTACCACTTGAACATTATGGAAGTCCCGTGTCTTCACCATTTTTCTGAAACATTTTGAAGGGACATAAATATCGAGAGCCATATACTTTCCATTGTCAGGAATAAAGAACTCTCCTTATTAATCAAGGTTTGGGACTTCGCTTCACTGTTACCTAAAGATGAAACAAGTAAGGAAATATGGCTAAGGTTAACTACTGATACATCCTTTCAGGGTTCACCACTTGCTGGCTTTTTAGAGTAAATCGCCCAACACACTTCTAATACAACCAGTCATATGACATTGAAAACAATTGCAGGCCTGTAAGAGAAAAAAATAATTAAAGGGCATGATTCAAACAATACAATAATTTCAAAAATCAAGAATCTATTGCTTTTCAAGCGATTTAATCCAGATCATTTCGTGAGATAATCAGGTAATAAAAAAATGGATGGAGTCCATTATTGGAAATCGATTAATCCGTTTGACAAATTAATTAATGAACCTATTTTAATTATGCTAAGTACCAATAGCACAACAGGGGTATCAATTGTTCTTTAGGTGGACCCAAATCTCTCCCGCCATATTCCAAGAGATCTGCTGCCCACACTAAAGAAACGACTGTCGACTCAGAAAGAGGCTCTCTGACGTGAGCGCCATCTTTCCCAAACAGGAGAAGATAATGATGTACTCACTGACTGTCAGAGTTATGAGTAATTAGCGAGACTCGAAAATATATGTGGGGAAAACAGGGGTTTGAACCGAACGTGAGAAAAGACATGATACTGTACCCCTCCCGTTTCTCTCCACCCCCCCCCCCTTTTTTTTTTGGTGATGTTACAGATGAAACTGGGCATAGCCCACGGTGTCCACTAGTGTCCAGTTTCTATCATGTGTCCAGCGTGATTGGCTAAGAGCGTTAACTTCATTCCAGCCCCGAGTGGAGACAAGGGTAAAGAGTGGGGTATGGAGGGGGCGCCTCCACCAAGAAGGGCGAGTGTTATGAAGAGCAAATTAGTGTTAAGCGTCAACCATGCCCAAGGGTAGATTCCGAGGGAGTCTATCGTCAGTAATTATACGCTTGCCCAGTGAGGACTTTGCAAGTTCGGATATGGTAGTCATAAGGCAGTAATTAGTTCACTTTAGAGTCTTTCAAGTAGATTTCTATATAGATAGATAGATAGATAGATAGATAGATAGATAGATAGATAGATAGATAGACAGATAGACAGATAGACAGATAGACAGATAGATAGATAGACAGATAGATAGATAGATAGATAGATAGACAGATAGATAGATAGATAGATAGATAGATAGATAGATAGATAGATAGATAGATAAATCAGAACCGTTTGACACATCTTGATAAAACCTGGCATAAATGTTCCTTGGAACATGGTGAAGACCGTAGTGTATGTTTGTTTAATGTTACTCTCACAACCGAGGGGCCCCAAAAATAAAAAAAGTATAGCTAAATTTATCTCTATTAAAGAAATTAAGTGTTTCGTGAATCGGGTAAACCCGTTTTCACAGTGTTTTATATATTAGATATGAATGTATCTGCTTAACGGGTAAATCCATTTTCGCTAAAAGCATGTGAGAGCTCTAAACGAAAACAATTGGTAAAAAACTATTTCTAATCGCACAGATGTATTATTGTTAGTCTAGATCTATTTCAAATTGAATTATATGACTGATCCAAACTAATTGATACAGTTACACCTTGTATAAGTTTTTTTTTAATGGTTTTCTTGTTCTTTACTAAAAGGGGAAAGAACTGCTTTTCGTTGCTGGTCAAAAGTGAAGCTTTAGCTCTGCAGTTATGTCCGATCATCAGACTCCAAATGCAAGGTGTAGAACTCGTGTCTTCTGGAGCCACTGCACTTCTGAAAGATGTCATTGTATTTCTGTGCAATGGTTAGCGAACATTTCGCCTCAATATGTTGACCTCCAGCACCAGCTGCTGTTGTTATGCGTCATGTCTCATGAGAAGCTGCTGAAAAACAGTCATGACGCCTTGGCAATTCTACAAAGAGGTGCAGTAACTTGGAATAGCGTGGAGTAGTGTGTTTGAAGAGAGTATTGTTCTTTAGTTATCGTGCATGACGCATTGCTCTCTCTCTCTCTCTCTCGTCCTTTCGGTCTCTCCCACTGTGTCTCTGTTTAAAGCTATAGGATATCTATAATTCTTCTAACAATATGACATGGAATTAATCCTTTACCGTAATGTCCACCTTATCACCCCTTCTCTCAACAGACTTCTGTAGTGCTAGCTATCAAATAATAATAAAACAAAACATTAAAACCATGAATTTTTTATCAACATTTGCCTGCATTCATAAAATATTCCAATATGACATAATTATTATAGAGCTTACCGACAGAACGACACTGACATAGATAAATAAGATTTTGAAAAACAGTATATGAAATAAAATATATTCCCCATACATTTTTGATACTGAAGTATCATAGATTAATAGTGAATGAACTCAATTTACCTTCGGTGCTAATGTTATAATTGGTCCCAATTGATTTACATGGATAATTTGAATTGATGTTTTATAATTGGTTGGTATGGTATGGACTTTTATGTAATTTTATAATTTAGTCCGGCTCTAGTTCCTGTCAGTCCATAGCTCAAAGCGTCTGCTACCCCCCCCCCCCCCCAACCCCCAGTAACACACCACTTCTGTGTAATATGTTAATGAACTTAACATATATAATGTCGAGTTAAGAAATATTTATTAAACAAGTGACAGAGATGGCTCTGTGTCCCTGTCAACATAATTTTCATAGATAGGCCTCTTCGCAAACAATTAAGTTGAAGCCCTTGGCCGAGGAAAAAATATATTTTGAAACTCACACAGAAAAAACATTCACTGAAAATATTTTTTCGATTTTCTCAGAGCTTTTATGAACTCACTGTGTCTGTCTGGTAAAATTTTTGAACGCGTTATTTCTCCCACACCGATTCCCGGATCAAGTTGAAACTTAACACAATTATTTATTGTACCTAACAAAAGTTGAATAAAACAATTAACCAATTAAAGATAAAATTACTGGTAATTAATTATTTTGTTTGATACCAACAATTGAAATTGATCCTTCAGTATTCAGATATATAACTAAATATGTGGGGTTCTGTCCCCTTAGATAACTGTACACGCTATTTGTTCCACACCCATTGTTGGATCAAGTTGAAACTTCAAACATTTGTTTATTATACCTAACAAAACATAAATCAATTTTGAAAAATTTAATAATTAGAAAATTATTTACTGGTAGTTAATTACTTTGTTTGATATCGAAATAGGTAAATAACTTCTACATTATATAGAAATATAGTTGTGCATGTGGAGTTATTTCCCTTAGATAAAAAATTTTTAAAGCATTTTATTTATTTATTTATTTGTGCTTAGGTGAGCCCAATAAGGAGAGAGCTAATACAAAATAGAGCAGCGAGATTTATATAAAAACAACGAATATTCCAATTTGATTAGAGAAACACTATTAATAAAATCACTAAACTTAGAGATACTTCAGGGCAGAGGAATACAAAGTAAAGTAGTCTGGTGTTGTCTTCCCCAGTTTCCTTTCCCTCATCCTGCTGGTAAATAACAACTTAGACATTTAACTTTGAAGTTTAATCCCATTCAAAAATTATTCGTAGACTTTCAAGTTAAAGGCAACATCCTAATAAGTCCTAATGTATCTATGCTAAGGTGCGGAAGTTGGTTGAAGTGAAACTAGAAACACAATCCCAACTTATTGAATATGATTTCTTTGTTTTGTCTCCACGAGAACGTACAGAGGGCACAGGAAGCTCACTAGTCAATAGGTCACACTCTCCCGAGGGCCCAGTCTAAACTAGATTTGTGCGAAATAAATCTTTTTCATTCTCACTACATAATGCGTCTTTTTTTAATAATGAAGATCTATTATGTTTATACGTTTATAGTAATTACATTGTAGGTCAAGTGCTTCCATACCCTGTCGTTCTGAAGAGACCAAAACATATAAAATAAACAGCAGAACATTTGGTATATTGATAATTTGGATTGTAATAGAATCACTCTAAGGTAGGAACTGTAAACTGAAGATTGTAATAGAATCACTCTGTGGTAGGAACTGTAAACTGAAGATTGTAATAGAATCACTCTGTGGTAGGAACTGTAAACTGAAGATTGTAATAGAATCACTCTGTGGTAGGAACTGTAAACTGAAGATTGTAATAGAATCACTCTGTGGTAGGAACTGTAAACTGAAGATTGTAATAGAATCACTCTAAGGTAGGAACTGTAAACTGAAGATTGTAATAGAATCACTCTGTGGTAGGAACTGTAAACTGAAGATTGTAATAGAATCACTCTGTGGTAGGAACTGTAAACTGAAGATTTTAATAGAATCACTCTGTGGTAGGAACTGTAAACTGAAGATTGTAATAGAATCACTCTAAGGTAGAAACTGTAGACTTTTTGTTTTCTATTTACTCTCTTTTCTTGGTAAAAAAAAAAATACAGACACAGACACACACACAGGGAATGACCTAAAACAAGACTTTTGTCGACCTAATACTGATGTAACTAGCAGTGTGATTTTGTTTCTACACTATTTATCGACTTGTGAATGTAGTTTTGTTCTGATGTTGTGCTTAGAATCTTTCGTTAGTCGATGAGGATATACAGAGTGGCAAGAGAAGAACCCTACCTTTAAACATTGAAATTCTTTTCATGAGTCTAATGGGATTTTTTTATACAAAAAAAGTAGGCAGGGTGAAGGCCGGTTTTTAATGAACGTACAAATAGTGTACATGAACTTCATCGGTGGGGGTGGGAGGGGGCACCTATATATATACCTCTTATGTTTTTGTTTCACTCTTGCAAGTCTTTAAATTGGTTCTTTTAGTTCATAGCCTGATGGTCAGAATGTTTCTATTGCGTTAATAAACTAATGTATTCGTACGTGCAGCTTGTTAAAGATGTGTTTCAAAATATATTTAAAAACAAAAACAAGCTTACAACGATAGTTTGTGTGGAAACACAAACTCAGAATCGGCCCCCGAAATGGTCCGCACAGGCTGTTAAAAAGTGAGGTTTCAGTATTCTCGGCATGAAAATTAGAAGCAATGAACTACAAACTATCAACAACAACAACCCTGTCTCCTCCAATACAAAATGAAGATGAGATATCACAGGGAAATATATTAATGTTATTAGTATTACATTGTTAATATTCATATGTATTCAATTACCTGATTGTTATGAAGATATGTTTCAATGTGAACCTGGCCTAATTGGTGTTATTGAATGGTGTTATTGAATGATCATCTAATAGAGTGATAAGTGGTGGAATAATGTACATTGTACTTCACTTGTACAGTAGGAAACAATGCGAATTTAAACGCTTGTTAAAATATGTTCGACTAACACGCACATTAAATCTATTTTTTTTCTCAAATGTTTTGCTTATTTTTAAATCAAAAGTGAACATTTTATTGTAAATGTTTGTATCTTGATAAAGAGGAAACATTTAATTTAGTAATACAAATATTTTTAGTATTACATTATTTTAGAAAAAAAAAGAATCATTTAAAAAATATATTCTTTGTATATATGTCTTTGTTAATAGACATCTATTTTTTCTATTGATAGAGAAAAGTTGTACAAATGGTGTATTTTTATGGAAAAAAAACTGCTTTGCATATTTAAATTTATAAATAAAAAACGTTTTGCTTGGCTAAAAAAAAGTCGCCGCTGCACCAGAAGATCTTTAAATATAATAAAATCATTTTAAAAAATTTCAGTTCAATTCTGTTATCGAAACTGTGACACCATCAGATGCTAGATAATACGCAACTTTATATTTAATCAGTTATGGCATAATTACGATAATACGGCTGACTACGCCATGTTCGTTCTAGACCTAGATGTAGTTGTCAGGGCTGTGTTAAAGCCTTAGCTCGTTTGCCCGGGCTCCTGACATTCAACAGGCACCTTCGTGCTTACAATAAATAATTGAATCACTGTTAACAATGTAACTGTTTAATGACATGAATATAAGTAATAATGACAACTGGTGGAGTAATGACATTGAGTCTAAAATATTCGAATATTGTGGTTATAGTAATTAAACAATAATTCTGCACCTTCCTATCACACAACGCCACACAATAGTACGTTCAACACTGGCACACTGCCGATAATAAACTCCAATGTAAATCTTGATAATCCCATAACTAACTCCCTGTAGGGACATAAGACAAAAAAGACAAATTGAAAGTTCTAGTCCCAAACACTAAGGCAGCGAAACAACTGCGAAATGAGGTAATGCCTTAAATACTCACCCTAAACAGGGGAACACAGAAGAATCTCAACAATCGTTACACCAGCATAATAACAAAACCACTCCATAAACTTACTAGCAAGGCAACCAAGAAAGTGCGTTCAAAAATTGTGCACTTAATAAAACATTGGTGCTAGAATACCAGAACCTACGCACCGACAATAGTCTGCAGCCAAATGTACATTTATTTATTTTTTACTTGGAAAAAATGTAATAGTGTAACTAGAGATTCTCCACGTGTGGCCAACGAAAAGTAATTCTTATTCTCAGCGATATACATCAACTGTTGAATTTCTAGGAAAATCTTTATAGCCGTTTTTGAGATCAGCTGTCCAGGTTCCTAGATCCAGGTTCCATAGAGCTTTGACTTGAATAGAGGAACAGCAATAATATAAGGGCCACTTATCGTCTTGTTTTTCCCTTACTGTTGTTTTGTTCATCTGTTTGTTCATCTGTTTTTGTTTTGTTCATCTGTTTGTTCATCTGTTTTTGTTTTGTTCATCTGTTTGTTCATCTGTTTTTGTTTTGTTCATCTGTTTGTTCATCTGTTTTTGTTTTGTTCATCTGTTTGTTCATCTGTTTTTGTTATGTTCATTTATTTTTTTAAAGTAGGCTATATCTAAAAAGAAAATATGTTGTTCCTACTGAAATTGTGATTGTGCGGTGACTGTACAGTGGATATTCAGCTGAGGCACAACTGACTGGGAAGTGTCTATCGTGATGTATGTGTATTGGAGACTCACTGTGACGTCCTGAGGTCCATTCATTAGGAGACTCACTGTGACGTCCTGAGGTCCATTCATTAGGAGACTCACTGTGACGTCCTGAGGTCCATTCATTAGGAGACTCACTGTGACGTCCTGAGGTCCATTCATTAGGAAACTTAAACGTTGGAGACAAAAATGAAAAACAAAAGGGGGGGGGGGAATAAAAGTTTTCAACAATTGTCTTTATGAACAATCTAGTCAATCAATTATTTAAATAATAATACCATTTGATTTTTTTCGTTAAAATTTCTTATCCATATTTTTTTATCTTTTCTTGTTACCTCCCTTTTTTTCCTTCTCTAGATCCACTCTCTCTATCCACCAGGGGCAGCTCACTCCAACCTTTTCCGCATGTGAGAGAGGTCACTGCTACGACTTTTCACCACTGACCTTTCCTCATTGGCCAACTGCCGGTCAACAAAAGACAATCTTTTTTTTTTTTTTTTAGAGCTGGCTTTAGTTGTAACGAAACCCGGTGTTTTCTTTTTTTGCGTCTTCTTTATCTTGCTTTTTATTCTTCACTTTGATTGTAATGAAGAATGGTTGGATGGGGGGGGGGGCTGCATGGTGACGAATGAAGGCGAGGGTGGAGTCACCCTGTGGTGCTCACTCTTATTAAGTTGTGATAAGCGTGAGAAGACTGTAGATGGGGTGATGGGTAATGCATGGCCTGGGGGAGGGGGTTGGGGAGCCAGGAGGGTAGGGGTTAAGAGTAGATATAGCGTGCAGGCAAAAAATAAAAGGGGGGGGGGTGAGGGGGTCCTGGTCAGAATAATCCAAACAGGGTTACAGAGGGAGGAGAGGGTCACCGAGACTTCCATGATTGAAGGTCTATGATGTCTACATCATCTGTACTGACAGCTGGACCAAGCCTGTAGTTTTGGGGAGGTTGTTTTTTTTTTTTTGTTTTTTACTTTTTTTTTTTGGAGAAGGGAGGGGGCAAAGAAGGGGGGAGAGTTCAGTCCACGCATGCGTGTACTTACTTTGTCTTCCGTTTAATTGCTGCAAAGCGAATGCAGCCATGACTGTCTTTGTCTTGTGCTCTACGATTGTTTCCTGTGAATTGCTTTATGATAGATCAAATAACTGGGTACACCCCCCCCCCCCACCCTCCTTTTCCAACTCTCCCAAGCGAACTCTTGCCTGTCTTTTGGGTAAGAAGAAAAGAGGAAAGAGTAGGCATGAAACAAAGGCGCGACAAAACAGGATATAGTCACTGCTTTGGTCATCGTGTGGTCAGTAGGTCATGTGAGAAACATTAGTTCAAAGATTATTTTTTACGTATAGTTTTACGCCTGTAACAAAAAAAAAATTTAAAATAAAAGGCCGTCAGGTTTTAAGAATCCCCAGTGTTAGCCCTACACTGAGAACTGTTTGAAACAAGAAGTGCTTTAGCGTTGTAAAGATTGTTTTGTGTGCAAAATGTTTGTTTTGGGGGAGACAAAGATTGTTTTGGGGGAGATAAAGATTGTTTTGGGGAGATAAAGATTGTTTTGGAGGAGATAAAGATTGTTTTGGTGGAGATAATGATTGTTTTGGGGAGATAAAGATTTTTTGGGGAGAAAAAGATTGTTTTGGTGGAGATAAAGATTGCTTTGGGGGAGATAAAGATTGTTTTGGGGAGAAAAAGATTGTTTCAGGGTAAATAAAGATTGTTTCGGGGTAAATAAAGATTGTTTTGGGGGAAATAAAGATTGTTTTGGGGAGATAAAGATTGTTTAGGGGGAGATAAAGATTGTTTTGGAGGAGATAAAGATTGTTTTGAGGAAGATAAAGATTGTTTCAGTGTAAATAAAGATTTTTGGGGGGAGATAAAGATTGTTTTGGAGGAGATAAAGATTGTTTTGGAGGAGATAAAGATTGTTTTGGAGGAGATAAAGATTGTTTTGGGGGAGATAAAGATTGTTTTGGGATAGATATATGTTCCACACGTCCAAGAGTTGACTGATGTTTCCATGTACTGTGTAGACGTGGCACCGCTCTGTTCAGTTCCATCATGTATCAAAGTGTTTTGTTTAGTAGATATGTCGCAGTGTCCCCAACATATTCAATCATCAAATCGTAGCAATAAATTTCCTACTAATATTTTAATCAAACGCGAGACCGAATTAGCGAAAATTAAACAACAAAGTAGAAAAAAAAATTTCTGTCATTTACAGTTTTAATGTCCGCCTTAAAAACTTGTTAGCACGAGTCATTTTCAGACTAAGTTTTTGGCTTAAATGCTAAGTGTTAAGTAGAAAGTTTCAACCAATATTGCAAAGCTTATATTAACTCATTCCGTTGTCTGTGTGGAATTTCGTCCACATTATTTCTTCCACCTTATATTCTCGGATCAAGTTGAAACCTTACAATTATTCATTGTCAATAACATAGCTGACCAGATAAAATAGTGAGGACAACACAGCGCCCACAAAAAAATCGCGAAATTTCCCGACAAAACAGCGCAAGACAAAATAGCGGGAACATATAATGTGTATTAAAGTACCAGATTTTAGTAAATGAAGGTCCTGGGCAGCATTTTTTGTTGAGAGGTCTCTATCTTCTTCAATATTTATAGATCCAAAAGTATGACGTATTTGCAGAGAAAGAGAATACTTTAACATTTTATCTCATTGTAGGGAATTTGTAGACGTTTTGGCGCAGCCGTATTGACGCGAATGACATTTTGGCGCAGCCGTTTTGGCGCATGGGACGTTTTGGCGCGAAATATTTTGATCACATTATTAACGTTCATTGTATTATTTCTTTAAAAAGAATTATACATTTCTTTGTTTTGTATGTGTGTTTGTTTGGAACGTATTTTTCATGTACAGAATAATAGATATTTTGTCGTCTTACCAGCGAGAGAGGGAAAGGGGGGGGGGAGGAAAGAGTATATACAAGGAGGGAAATGTGCCCAGAAGAGAGGGGGAGGGATAGGTGTCACAGGTAATGACCAGTCCGAAGGAAAGGATCACCAGACGCATTACGCCAACGACCAGTGCTCGGTGCTGGTTTTGTCTTCATTTGTTTGACTTGACTTACGTCAAAGGGAGACGTGTCACCCAAATCACCCCTAACCCTAACCCAAGTTCTCGAACAAAATATCTTTTAAGAGTATCTTAGTGTGTTCGGATGTCTATTCTTTTGTTTTTTAATGTCTTTTGGACAGATATCAAAGAATTTCACCCAGTGCGCTTAGCAGAACTCACATATAATTAAAGGGGAGGGGATATCATGTCATTACCATGCAGGAATCTGACTTATTATATATTCATGAAAAAAGCAAAACCCCAAAAAATATAAAAAAAACGCTTGACGGTGTTAGAATTCATACTATACATACAATGTTATAGTAGAGAGAAATAAACATTGTTATACAAGCTTCCTGCTTATTAAATTATAATTAAATTAAATCTCGCGCCAAAATGTCCCTCGCGCCACAGCGGCTGCGCCAAAACGTCACGTACCTTGGAAGGACAACTTTATTGGTCGCCAGAGAGGAAACTCAGAGCAACTCCAAGATTTCCGATAGCATTATGGAATGTTAGAGATCGTGTACAGGACAATCTACCACGAACAAACAATTCAGTGGAGGGATGGCACCATGCATTTCAGCTGTCTATTGACGGTCATCCCCCTAATGTCTACAAGTTAATCTCTCACTTCCTCAGAGAACAGGAGAACACTGAGAACAAGATTCTGAGGTACAATGCTGGAGAACGAAGTAAAGCTGCAAGCAAGACAAAGTACCTCCAACTTAACAGACGACTTGAAGCTATAGTGCCAATGTAGGAAAACAAGCCAGTGATGGAATTACATTACATACAATTTAAATTTGTGAAAGTTTTTGTGTGTGTGCGTGTGTAAATCTGACTAGTATGTAAGTATCTTTGCGTGTTTTCGAAATGCACTTTTGGAACACAATTTCTATATTTTGAAATTGTTTATTTTTGCTTATTATAATTCTTACATAATGTTTGATTATTTATATTTTTTAAATATCTAAAGTGTTTCCTGCAAAATGAATGAAAAATAATCATAAAAATTATAGTAAAAAAATCTTAACTGTATTCATATTTTACAATATGAAAGTATTCCTAAAGTATTCCTAAAGTATTCCTAAAGTATTTCTTGCAAAAGGACTGAAAATATTTTTCGGATTTTTAAACAAAATTTTGACGGCGGTATTTTGTTTGCGATATTTTATCCGCGCTATTTTATAAGGTAACTGATAAAACACATAAATCCATTGAAAAATTAACGAATTAGGTAATCAATTAGTCGTAATTAATTAATTTAGTTTAACATAGAAAGTGTACTAAGCATAAGGAAGATACGACTTGTATAATGAATAAGGTCTTTCGCTAAGAAAAATTAAACTAACAAATAGCTTATAAAGCCTTTTTTTTTTTTTTTTAGGACTTGATTAGCTTAGTGTCTAGAATACTCTAGAACGTAGACCTTTTATCGTGGAGGCTCAAGCCCTCGAGTTCAAATTCAGACTCAACTTTTTTCAATGAATTCCCATATATCCCCCCCCCCCCCCACACACACACACACTACAGCGGCCCACAATAATGAGCATGCTATTAGCGTGAAAGTTGAGCTAAGTTGATCTAAAGTGAGCTAAAACAAATCAAATGAACCATCGTTAGCCAATAGGTTTAAACACAGCAGGTACATTTCTTTAATCAGTTTAAGGAAGCCACTCCAACACCTACACACACACTTGTTCAAGTCCAGAGATTGATCTCAAATATATTGGAGGGATTACAGATGTGCTTTCAAAAGGGCAGATAATTAGGTGTGACAATGTAAGACTTTGGTAAGACAACTAGCTAATAATGTACAATATAAGACTTTGGTAAGACAACTAGCATACAAAATATGTAGGTCACTTTTTAAGGAAAGAATAAAACGTGGATGTGTTCAGCCTTCAAAGACCACATCCTAGCCTTAAACTAGAAGCAATAGAATGGCTCAAGTGGACATTGGCACTAATGGTCAATATACAGCAGCTTGAGTGAGAATACCATGGTCCGACCCAGCCGGTCCATGGGACAAGGGAGATAATAGATGCTGCCAGCACAATCGCAGATTTGTGAGCCGGTTCTTCTTACCATCTGCCCTACAGCCACAATGGCGAAAGAGTCATTGGATACGGACCAATCGTTTGTTGTTTGATTGGTCAAGGGAAGCAACCTCTTCCTTACATACGATCAAAAAAAGAGGGGGGGGGGGGTCGTGAAAGAAGAAAGACTGGGTGGATTGTAGATTTAGAATCGCCCCAACCCCCGTCTTACACCCACCCCATACGTTGTTTTTTTTTTGGGTGGGGGGGGGATGTATTTTTCGGCAAAAAAAATATAAGCAGGAACAATGGTAAAATTGATATCCATGCGCCAGCATTGAAGAAGGAAAGAAAGACAACATACGCACAAGAATAGGTTGAGAGTTGACAATGGGTACCTCGCACCTCCCCCCCCCCCCCCTCTCCGTGGGACTGATGAATGACGGGTAAGGAGAGGGAGATGCATAAAGCCCTCCACCTCCCCCAGGGGCCCCTGCTTTTTAATATCTCGTTGCATGTACCCGCTTGGGCTTGATAGATGGGTCTAGATAATACCATTTAATTGTCAGGAAGGGGAAATGAAAGTGTGTGTGTGTGTGTGAGTGAAATCACAACGTTGGGGGATGGGGAGTGCAGATGCAGTGCTGTACGGAAGGACCAAGGGCGCCAGTGACTGGAGGGAATGGACAGAACGTACTTGGTAAGAGGGATGACAAAGAGAGTCCAGTATGACCGAGTGACAGGCCTACTGGGAGGGTGTCACGGATAGGGTAGTGGGGTGCAGTACAGTCGGGTGCCAGGGGTTACCGACAGGTTCAATTGCTATAGTAGACATCAACCTTACCACCCTGCCCCGCATGACCTTGTTCATATACAGATGTTCAATATCTCAAGTCATGAGCTGGTTAACGAGCCATTGTCGAGTGGCTGATGAAACGTCCACCAGTTATTTGATTATCTATACTGCAGTTCATCATTTGAAATTCTTGTGACTAATAGTAGTCATAGGAAAATTATTTGATCGCAAAATTTGTTGAACTGTTTGTTAACATCATCACAAATTAAATTGATATATAAAACAAGGTTACAAAGAGAGTTTGTGTGGAAACACAAACTCACAATCCGCCCCCGAAGTGGTCCACCCAGGCAGGTAAAATGGCAGGCTTCAATTTTTTCAGAAAGAATATCGGAATGAAATTCTATCAAAGGCAAAGGACAGAGAAGAATGGAGAATAAAGGTTGACAGATCTTGTGTGGTGCTCCAAAGGTCCAACAGACCAATGGATAGGCGTAAAATGAATGTGAAGTTAGATATTAACCTGGCATATCTCATGATATATTATGATGATCTAATTGTTTTGTAAAGGGTCAATTTCTTATTCAAAGCCTCAAGGAAAAAAAAAACAATTCGTAAAAAAAAATCCTTTCCGGTGCTGTGGGAAGTTGCAGTTCACACGATAATATGAAAAACTATTTATTAAATTGCTGTTTTAAATTATGTTCCACTTATATACATATTAAATAGATTTTTTCTCTTTAAAAAAAAATGAAAACATTTTGTGTGTGTAAAGTTATTAGTCAGTATAACGGAGTTTACTTAACTTAGCAATACATTTGTCAAAAAAATATTTTTTGGACAAAAAATTTAAAACCGCTTGCATAAATGTGTTTAAAATATGGTAAATTGTCATCTCCCTTACTAAATAGCCTCCCATGTTTATTACTATTAATAGTGAATAGTTGTAAACATTGTGTATTTTTATGAAAAAATTGCTTGCATAGTTGATTTAAAAAATTAATTTTTCGCTTTCAGAAAAGAAAAAAAGTAGCCTTTGCATCAGAACTTTGAAAGGTCTAAAATATCATGATGTCGGAATTTCAATAATTTTCTAGAGATCCAAATGGGACGGACAGACGGACAGACAGACCACACAAAACTTGTAGTGTCTACTTCCCTTTCGGAGGCCGCTAAAAAAAAGAAAGAGATTTTTTTAAACGTTTCAAAAGTGTAATTCCTTTCACTTATAACACAATAATCTACATAAGTTATGTATTGTATTTGATGTTCATATTTTGTGGCGACAAAACTTCTTACAATATCAAGACACTACTTAGAGATAGTGATCCATCTAGACTCAATGGAACCAATTTCTCTAGACACTTGGGTCCAGCTCTCTAGGCTTGAAGATAAATAGTTTTGCTTGATAAAGAAACTGATGTTTGCGTTGATACAGTTAGCGATGCCATCTCTTTAGCCTGTCGCAGGCCGTTTCGCCCTACGATGAAAGATGACCGGTGGCCCGAACGCAGCGTGTCATAAGCTCAGTCTGGAAAGATGGACAACGCGTTGGAAAAAAAAGGAATGGTCAAGGGTGACCCGCGAAGATTTCGCATGGAGTTCGAAAAGACGTCTGCGAATTGACTGACCGGCGTGACGTCCATTATCATAGTAGTAACGACGATAAAGTCTGAAAAAAAAACGTTTAGTTTGCCTCCCCCCCCCCCCTTACATTTCGTGGCGCCCTTTGTGTGTCTTTTCTCCCGCCCCATGCATTTATTGGGAGACGCAGAACGTGTCGGGGAATATTTCACCCCCATAGGGCCCGTGTGACAAAACATATTCATAATGGACGGTAATTGACCGTATAGTGGACACTAATGAAAGCCACACTTCACCTTTCGCTGACCACTTGGTGGATCTCCTTTTTTTTTTGCCTGTCCTCCCTGACGTCCAGTGCTGTCCCTTGTTTCCCCCCTTCTTCTCTCACATCAAACAAAAACGTGTGGCAGGAGAGAGAGGGAGGGGGGGGGGGGTCCCAGGAGACAGAAGAGATGTGGGGATGATACAGGCGATGTGTAAGAATATTCTCTTACCTACCCCACCCCTCCCGGCTCGGTATTATCAACTGCCGGTAGCGGAAGTGACACGATGACCCCAGGATAACCTTCTAAGCAAAAAACAACTAATGACCACCAACCAAAACGATATGTTTAACAAGGTGAGAGGAGGAGGACGATGTTTCAAACTATCCAAATAGGTCAGGAGGGAAGGGGTTTCTATTGGAAAGAAAAGAAAATATACATTTACACTGATTACTATGCACGGAGGTCCACACTGGGATCACCTTTAAACATTTCATTGTATTTGTGAAGTAGTTTTGAAATACTTTCTCATCTAGTGCATTAGTTTGGGCCAACAGTGAGTACTCGACTTGCCTGACACGGGGACAGTGGTGCCTTAAAGATATAAACAAGCGGAGAAAATTTTAAGAACAGTGGAGAGCATCAACACTTTCAAGTCTTGCATTTAAGTGAAAATAATAGAGATTAGTATTTGTTAGTGGGTCAATTGCAGATTTACTTTTTTTTTTGGTAAAATTATTAGTGGGTCAATTGCAAATTTACTTTTTTTTTTGGTAAAATGTTATTTGTTAGTTTAAATGTTGATCAAAGAACAGAAGAAAGTATCCGTCTGGCAGTCACTCCTTAGGAGATTTTCATGTTGTTTTGTTGTTGTTTTCCTTCCGAAATTCACGACTTGACAACTAGATCGTTTAGACACACGTCCTTCAAACTAGAGATTGTCCAGGATATAGTTTTTGTTTTAGCTCATACAACTAGTCAACTTTTATTGTTGTCACGAAAAACACTATTAGATCTTGACCAGTGGGCATGCATGATCAAACTTTTTTTTCTAAAATGTTATGTCTCAGTTAGTGAATACTAGACTAGAACTACAGCTTTGGTTGATTTCTTTGTGAAAGTGCTCGTTTTCGCGGGTTGATGAGCCCGAATATAATATTTGTTTTGTGTTTAAATAACTAACCATTGACAAAACTGACACATTAAACTTATATTTATTTTAAAAAACAAAGAGTGATTATTGTTATATTCAGGAATGTTCAGATCAGCCATAGATCTAAAGGAAAAATAAATTGTTTGATTGAAAAAAAATATCATAAGGGTTAATTGAATCAAATATGCTCTAAAGCAGGGGTGATCAACCAATGGCGCATGGGCCTAAAGAGGTGCATTACACACTTACAAGTGGCGCATTTCACCGAGAAAAAAATCAAGAAAAGCATGACTGTTCGCAAAAAAATGATAATAAGCAATTTTTAGAGAAAAAAAAAGGTTTCACAGAAATTTAATTTACTAGCTATTACGACGCGTAAATTGATAGAAAGTTTTATAAAACTAATCAGACCAAAAAACAAAGAAGACGTTGGTTTAGTGTAATTGTTTGCATTGCATACAGTATGTCGGTATAAATGCGTTCATTTCATTAGCTATGGACATTTTTTATGTTACTTATTTAAGCCTTTTGTTATTAAATGATGAAAATTTCAACACCTTATTGGCCCTAAGTCACTCTAAGGAAAAATCAGATGGTCAGACATATTTGAGGAAGCAAAGTCATGTCTAGGAAATCATCAGTTAAATAAAGTTAACTAAAGTAATGACTGGTAGAGTTACTGAAACTGTAATCTTGCTACAGACATACTGATGCGAGCAAGTATTTTCATTCATAAAAATGATCCAAAACAAACCGAGGTCAGGAAATAAACTCTTCCTATTCCAAATAATGTGGGAGCAGAGAGTGAAGTGATACTGTGTGGGAGCAGAGAGTGAAGTGATACTGTGTGGGAGCAGAGAGTGAAGTGATACTGTGTGGGAGCAGAGAGTGAAGTGATACTGTGTGGGAGCAGAGAGTGAAGTGATACTGTGTGGGAGCAGAGAGTGAAGTGATACTGTGTGGGAGCAGAGAGTGAAGTGATACTGTGTGGGAGCAGAGAGTGAAGTGATACTGTGTGGGAGCAGAGAGTGAAGTGATACTGTGTGGGAGCAGAGAGTGAAGTGATACTGTGTGGGAGCAGAGAGTGAAGTGATACTGTGTGGGAGCAGAGAGTGAAGTGATACTGTGTGGGAGCAGAGAGTGAAGTGATACTGTGTGGGAGCAGAGAGTGAAGTGATACTGTGTGGGAGCAGAGAGTGAAGTGATACTGTGTGGGAGCAGAGAGTGAAGTGATACTGTGTGGGAGCAGAGAGTGAAGTGATACTGTGTGGGAGCAGAGAGTGAAGTGATACTGTGTGGGAGCAGAGAGTGAAGTGATACTGTGTGGGAGCAGAGAGTGAAGTGATACTGTGTGGGAGCAGAGAGTGAAGTGATACTGTGTGGGAGCAGAGAGTGAAGTGATACTCTATTCCCCTTTACGTTTATATTTCTTTTAAATTCAAAACTGCTATCAGTGGTCACAAATTATTAGTCTCTAGGTCATACTGAAATAATAAATAAAAATGATAAATGCGAACTAACAATGTCAACAAGGACAGACTTAATATAAAGTAAAGTTTTCTCTTCTCTAAAATACCCTCCTCTACTATTACACACATGTGTATGACAAACAAAAGATGTACAAATTACAATACTTTCAAGGACTGAAACTTCTAACCTTTTAAGTGGCGCATCTGAATCAGAAGTGAACAAAATTGTCACATGGAACCAAAAGGTTGGCCACCAATGCTCTAAAGGGCTAATTATTTTAGAACCTGTAAGCTCTAATGCATGGGATCAAATCCTTAATTATTTTTTTTTTGGGGGGGGGGGGGGGGAGGATGGCTAAGAACTAGAGTCTAAAAGAATAGTCCTAAAAAATGTGTTTTAATTCAGTCTGAACCCCCTTTGTACACTATCAAATTGTATGAAATAGCATATAAAAAGTGATTAAAAAGTAATTACAAATGTTTAGTTAACTAACTGGTTAATTTTTTAAAGATCCTTCTGTTGTCAGGTAAATTGTGAAAAATATCAGCTTGATTCGAGATTGGGTGTCGGAGAAATAACGTTTAGAAGACAGACAGACAGAAAGAGTTGATAGAAGCTTTGTAAAAAAAATAATTTTTTTTTAAAAACGTAACAAAATAAATCTGCTATTTAAAAAAAAAAACTTTTCCTACAGCCCCCCCTTTTTTTTCCAAACTTCAGAATAGTTGTTTAAATAGTCGTGCTTGAACGAGTGAGTGTTCAGTTGAGTGTGACCTGGTGAAGACATTTTCCCCTGATCTAGTTATCATTGCGGACAGTTCGTATCGGGTTCAACACTTCTTCACTCACACACACACACACACTTAAGTAATGCTGTCCCACTGGACATTGGAATGCGAGCTATTTTGTGTTGTCTGGACCTGAGACGGTTGGTCTGTCACGATTAACAGTTTAAGTGGACAGCAGGTCAATTTGAATATTTGAGGGGGGGGGGGGCTGCGTGTCACCGTGTCGTGATGTCAAACAATGTTTGTTACTGTCATCCAGTGGTGACATCGATATAAAGAGGAGAAAGGGTGAGGAAAGGTCAAGCGAGTGCGTGTATGCTACACACACACACACAAATTAACATTGCCTATAGGAAAAATGACACGAATCACCAGTAGACTGCTGGGGGGGGGGGTCAAGCAAGGAGGATAACTCATTGCTTTCGGGCTGCACAGAAATATTTAATAACTCTACTACAGTCTTGAAAAGTCCTAGATGGTCCAGTCAGATGTTAGCTAGGTGCACGTTTCTCTTCTAGGTAAAGTAGCCAAGTACAAGGATTGGGGTTCGAGTCTTTGTCGCAGCTTATCTTTATCGCAGCTTATCTTCATCGCAGGTTATCTTTGTTTTACCAGATTATCTCAATAACTATTGAATGAGGCGGTAACAACACCAATAATCACAGTGGCCACTAACAACACCAGTAATCACAGTGGCCACTAACAACACCAGTAATCACAGTGGCCACTAACAACACCAGTAATCACAGTGGCCACTAACAACACCAGTAATCACAGTGGCCACTAACAACACCAGTAATCACAGTGGCCACTAACAACACCAGTAATCACAGTGGCCACTAACAACACCAGTAATCACAGTGACCACTAACAACACCAGTAATCACAGTGGCCACTAACAACACCAGTAATCACAGTGGCCACTAACAACACCAGTAATCACAGTGGCCACTAACAACGCCAGTAATCACAGTGGCCACTAAAAACACCAATAGCCACGGTAGCCGCTAAATACAAGGGCCCCTTTATTTATACTTTCTGTTGTTCGTCACAATAATGGTACTCAAATTGATCTACTTTTGATAAGCCTCAGAGCAAGACAAATCGCCTACCAATCAATCTAAATCTACAACAAACAAAAAATATTTAAGGGATTGAAGTACCAAAAAACATTTTGAATTTTTTTTATCCGAAACCTTTATAACCAAGTGCTGGTTGATCTATTATCAAAACAAAGTATAACGAGGGTGTCATGTGGCCACAAGAATTAGCATACGACTTTACTGCAAATATTGCATTAGACAAGACGAGGCGCCAATATTTTAGAGATGTCACAGAACACAGAAAGGAGTGACACTTTTTTTTTGTCTATTGAAAAACGTCTTAGAAGTTTAGTATCGATTACTTCTTTCTGCATGCCAGAGAACAGCAGACGATCAAAGTTTGTCACTCATGTTTTTTTTTTATCAAATTATCACACAAACCGGAAGAGGAAGTCCGAAAACAAAATTTATGTTTTGAAAAGACAATCAGATGCTTGTGTATGTGTGTATGTACGTGTGTGTGTGTGTATGTGTGAGCATGTGCTTGTGAATGTCAAAGTTCGTAAAAAGAAAAAAAAAGTACTACCAATCTAAAAATTACTACTTTGCCTTTCTTCCCATGATGCCATAAAAAAAAAAAAAAAACAACGGAAGCAGTTGTGTTTATCAAGAAAAGAAAAAAAGCGCATAAAAGATGTTTTTTGAGAATCATTTTTTCCCAAGAAGAACCAAGGAAAAAAAAACAATTGGGGCTATTACAAAAAGCAAGTTCAGGCGATATACACAGCAAGCTTTAAGGTAAAAGGCTGATGACCGGGTGCACCAAAAGTGTGGGAAGCTTGGAGCAGACGTCAAGGGTGCATTGTAAAAAAGAAAAGAATAAAACAACTAGCAGACGACAATTGCACCACTGACAGGTTTCACAAAAAGCATCTTTTCAATACCTGGATTAACGTTACCCTCCCACCCCACCCCTTCCCTGTTCTTTATTTTTTTCTCCTGGTGGTCAAGACGATCGCTTGATTCAGTCTCCAGCGTTGCTACAGACGAAATGGAGGTCCGCGGAGGTTGTGGGAATATGGACCTGCCCAGGCAATAATCATGCTTTAGGGGTCAAGGGTCGCCAGCGTTGCGGCGGTAAAGGTCGAAGGTGAGGACATTCGGCTGACATTTGTCCTCACGTCACCTCCTCCTAAAGGTGGTTACACAGGCGCCTCCTCCCCTCCCCCTTTATGTTCTCTCTGGTCAGTTCTGGACATTGTCCTTACGTGGACCTGGGAGCAGAGTGTGATGTCTTCCTTAACGGGTCTTCGAGTCCCGCTCGTGATGTAACACGGAGATATGTTTTAACTTTTTCTAGCAGTCATTATTTTCCATGTTCCAATGGAATTATTCATTTTGCTCAATTGTATTTCGCTATCCTGTTTTGGTGAAACTTCCATAACTGCTTTTGTTTGTTATCAGAAAATGTTTAATTAGGTCTAGAATTAAAGAGGATTGCATGCTCTTTTTACAAAATGCAAATGAAATGCATAAAAAAATAAAAACAAAAATAATTTAATTTAATGGGGTCGAATCGTCAATTAGGAGAGAAAGAGTTAATAGAACCTTTTTTTTCTTTTTGTGTTATCTGCTCAATAATTAAAATTTCAATTATATTTATTTAGAGTATATACTGTTGATTAAAAGTGTGCACACAATAAAATATTATAATGAAATTAATATATAACAAGAAAAAGATTTAAAAAAACAAAGTTTATTTTAAGTGTAATTGTATCAATTTGTTTGAATCAGTCATGTCATTATATGTGCCGTTGTCCTAGACATAGAAATCTGTGCTAAAAGAAATACTTTTACCAAGTGTTGTTGTTTAGCTTTAAGCTTTCTCACTGCGCTATGATCCTATCACTTGTCTGGACCAGTTGTGAAAGGGGGAGGGAAGAAGGGGGTATCTATGTGAATGTTTCTAGATTACACGATCGTTTTTTTAAATGCATAAAAAATGTTCACTCAAGTTTCAAGAGTCCTCAATGGGACTAATTCAGCTTATACCAACACATATGTCAAGTACAATTTCCTTGTTCAAGATACAAAAAAAAATAATTAATTACCAATACTTAATTAACTAATTGGTTAATTTTCTAAATTGATTCTTGTGTTGTCAGGTAAAAGAAATAATTGTGCAAAATTTCAGCTTAATCCGAGTTTGGGTGTAGGAGAAATAACGTGTACAAACCTTTTACCATACAGATAGACAGACAGAGTGTTGCTGATATAAGCTTTATAATAATAGAAAACAGGATAAAAAAGAAAGTATATAAACTCGTAGGCGGCCCCCGTGGGTTCTTTGTTTGGTAAGAAGTACATGTCAAAGACAGCTTTTCGTAGAATAACGAGCATGAAGTTACACTTGTTGTTGTTGTTGTTGTTTTTTGTTGTTGTTGTTTTGTTTTGTTTTTTATTTCTTACTTTTACACCAGTAAATGTAAACTATTAAGAAGTAAGAGTGTCTACGGGTTAACAAAAGTCATATATATATATATATATATTATATGTATCATCATTTGTTTTAGCACCTAGCTTCAATTCTATATTTACTCAATATGACCAGCGAGAACATTGCAGAAATTTTGACAAACTGCCTGAGACATTACATTAATGATACAAAAAAAAAGTATCCATAAACTATAAAATAACACATATTTGTGTAACTTTATTATCGACTCGAATGCGTTACCTTGCGATGACTGTATTTTATAGTCATTTAACATCTAAAGTTTCTGAACTATTTCTTTACACAGGAACAACGCACTCGGGAGATGTTGGCATGAACGCAGAACCAAACGAGTCTTCGCCATGAAGAAATTAAATCACATTAAACGTACTCTCTAAATAACTAGCACTCAAAGGACAAAGTAAACTTGGCAAGCTAGCAATTTTGTGCACTTCTGACAGGCCCGCTAGCAATTCTGTGTAGTTCTTTGAGGCCTGCTAGCAGTTCCGTGCAGTTCTGTCAGGTTGGGTAATAATTCTGGGAGCAGCAGTGTTTGGTTGACCTTAACTACTTCCGTTGGGATGCCAACACTTCCTGGAGAGTTTCTAGTTTTCATCCACTTTATTGCTTTTTTAAGATCATCAGGTCTCGGTAGCTTATCTAAGCATTCCAAAACTGGAAGAATGGTAGAGAGACCAGGGCGAGATCGTCTGTTTGGCAGGTAGTGTTCTGTCCATGTTCTTGCTGCATGGTTTGATCAGTAATTTCTATCAAGCCCACCAGCAGTTCTGTACATTTCTATCAGGCCCACCAGCAGCTCTGTACATTCCTATCAGATCCTATGTTGAAGTTATCCACGGTAGAATCTTTGTTCACTGTATGATATGTGCAGTGCAAAAAAAAACTGGAAACAAAATGTATGATCTGGTGGGGGGGGGTATTTTTTACCTCTCGAGTTTCGACCCATTACTAGCGACCTACCACATTATTTTTAATCCTATTCCTTTTTTTTTCTCAAATGAAGGTAATAATTGGCGAACCTATACAGTCAACGAGTCCGCTCCACGGGTGGACAGTCTTTGTCCAGTTAAGACAATAATCCTGACCTCAGGGGTCAGAGAAGTAGAAGCCTAACGACGCACTGCTAATCGACCGTGAATTTGTTTGAAATCATTTTTTCAACTATTGGGGGGAAGGGGAGGTGAGGTCAAGGTCATGACAAGTTGCATTCAACATTATTTACTTGCAGGTCAGGGCCTACGTCATAAAAAGGTCGCCAGGATTCAGTCATGCGAAACCACCCTTCTTTTTTTGTTCCTGCTCCTCCCTTTAACCTCGGCGTCACCTACGCTCCCCACCCTCCTCCAAGCCTTTGTAAAGATAGTGTAGCCCCCCTCCCTCCCTTAGGGCACATAGTTTGATACAAATATGTTTTTCATAAACTGCTATGACCGGTTAGGAACGCGGACGATGACGGCCTGGATGTAATCTTAGAAGTCATTGGTGCGCAACCCAACCACTTGGTTACTGTTAGAGCCCCGTGGTGACCTTTTGGAACAGTGACGTGACCAAAGCAGTCAGTCAGGACACCAAGAGTGACTCCCGTCAGCTATCCTCCTCTTCCCCCTCCCCCCACTTTCCAACATAATTAAGCAGACCTTCCATGACCTCACCTTTCTTCCCTCCCCCCCCCCCCCCCCCTCAGTACATCGACCGTTTGCATGTTGGCAGAGGAAATGTTGAGCAATTTTTGTTTTGATAATTTTCAACATTTTTTGGGCGGCGTGGAAAAAAAAAGAAGGGGGGGGGGGGGGATAGTAGCTTCTTATTACAGTAGCAAAATGATCATCACACATTGCGTCCTGAGCATTTCTGCTTTTGTTTTTCTGACATCTCTTTGTAAACTTGTAGTCAAAATAAAAACAACAACTACTGTGGACATCAGTATTTTGCAAAATTTTAAGCAAATTTAGAGAATGAGTGTGGGAGAATGATCTGTTCAGTTAGCTAAGAGTAAGACACCCTTCATATTTTGCCGTATGTATGAATAGTGAAAGATTAATTTACCTTGTTGATATCAAACAAAATATTTAACTACTGTTAATTAAATGATTTTTTTTTGTAAATTGATTCGTGTCTTGTCTAATAATTGTTCAGTTTTAATTTTATCCAAGAATGGTTGTGGGAGAAATAACGTGCACAAACTTTTGACCAGACAGACAGAGTGAGTTCACATATGCGTTGTAAAAATGCACATAATTGTTTATATTAAAAAAAAATCTTACTGTCACATTCTTATCTTGACGCTTCAAGTTTCTAAACAGAAGATTGGAAAGGGAAATAATTCGTTTCATGTTAGTTAAAAGCCTAGCTATATTATAGACTTATATATTATATCTAGACTGGAAACCGGAAATAAATTCTTATCCGCGATTGATCGATTCACAGACTATATACACATATATATATTTATGTACGTAAACTCTTTTTTCAGGCTCTAAGGGGAGTCGCCCCAATCAATCTTTTCTGTCTTAGAAAAGTAATGATCTTTAGTTTTCAAAGTTTAGAAAAAATGCAAAATCATTTCTCTGATATTTACAAAAATATATGAAACAAAGCCATTTCTATTTGTTTCCATTGAGATAATGTTTCAAAAATCCTAGATCGAAATAAGTCATGTTTATTTAAATCATCTTATGTACATTTAAATAGATTGATTACCTAGATCTTTCTAGATTATGTATCTAAAAATTGGAAAATAATAATTATGAGACGAGAATACTCTTATTTTTGATGTTCAATGACTAGACCATGGAGCTAGACAATTAAATAATATGTTACTTAGGTTAGGGTTGAAAAAAAAACTTACTTCATTTAACTACTGTACAACACAACGCCTTGATCCAACTTTCTAAAACATTTTCACGACACTTTTTGTAGTGTTAAAAATCGCCATGTCCAGTCTAGATCTAGACTATATAAGGGGCCTACTAGAGAAAGGAAACGACTGAGTGATCCAAAAATCCATCAATATCTAGAACAATAAAAACAAAACAAGACACAGATATTTTACAAAGAGAATTAGATGAATTACAGAAATGGGAATCAAATTGGAGCATGTCTTTCCACCCAGAAAAATGTCAATTGTTAAGAGTAACAAAAAAACTAAAACAAATTAATTCCACTTATCTTATTCATGGCAAACCAGTAACACAGACTAAAAACGCAAAATACCTAGGTGTTATAATAAATGAAAAACTAACATGGAATCCACATATTGATGAAACTATAAAAAAAATCCAACAAAGCATTAGGGTTTATTAAAAGAAATTTCTATAAATCAAATAAGAACATAAAATAAAAATGTTATTTAACCTTGGTTAGACCAATAATAGAATATGCATCCACCGTTTGGGACCCCTCAACTCAAGAAAACATTAAGAAACTGGAACAAACACAAAATAGAGCAGTGAGATTCATAACAAACGAATATTCACATTTGACTAGAGTAACACCATTACTAAAATCACTAAATTTAGAAAGCCTTCAGGACAGAAGACTCAAAAGTAAAGTAGCAATTATACATAAAACACTGAACCATAATCTTCAAATACAAAAACAAAATTTAATAAAATACTCTGAAAGACACAAAAATAAAGGCACATTCCTCATCCCCTATGCTAGGACAAATTTGTACAAATACTCCTTCTTCCCTAGTGCTATTAGAGCATGGAATGGGTTGCCTGAGCTAGCCAGAAAAACCAGTGACTTGGCAGAATTTAAGTCATTGGTTAATATGCATGACTAAATGCATGACGCGTAGGACGTAATCATCCTCTTTTTTGAAGTAACGTCTGTATTATATAAGATAAGATAAGATCTGTCTGTTCAATTATCAAGTTTCATATTAATTCTACTTTTCTGAATTTATTGTTGAATTTGAATTCTGTGTTGAAATATGTACATGATTTCTACTGGATGATTCAAATTACTTGTTATTCATACAGGACTTTTGTTACTCCTTGACCAAAACAAATATCTCCGCCAGTAGTAATGAACAGCTCGGTGTTTGGGTAAAAATGACATACACATGGTCACATGATATTCACTTCCGTGGCTTTAGTTCCATGACTACAAAAGTTGATAAACCAAATAGAGATAGAAACTTTCCTTGTTCCTTCTGAAGATAGGTCTACTCTTATCTGGTCACGTTGGTTGTAAGTTGCGTGGGATCTGATTATCTAATGTGAGGTCTAAAGTGGGATCTGATTATCTAATGTGAGGTCTAAAGTGGGATCTGATTATCTAATGTGAGGTCTAAAGTGGGATCTGATTATCTAATGTGAGGTCTAAAGTGGGATCTGATTAACTAATGTGAGGTCTAAAGTGAGATCTCATTACCTAATGTGGGGTCTAAGTCTAAAGTGGGATTCAATCACCTAATGTGAGGTTCTAAAGTGGGTTCTGATTATCTAATGTGAGGTCTAAAGTGGGATCTAATTACCTAATTTGGGGTCTAAAGTGAGATCCAATTACCTATTGTGGGGTTAAAGTCTAAAGTGGGATCTAATTACCTAACGTGGGGTCTAAAGTGGGATCTAATGTACAATGTAATGCTGAGTAGAAGGTATTGTCTGAAACCAATGTAGGGACAGGTAAATATTGAGTTTAAACAGAGTCACACTATTTCACACTCTGATAGACAATAAGCAAACTTTGTCCAGCAGATCTTGGCCGGTCACTGCTCTGTGTATTTAAGTAGACACAGGTCACCTGGTCGAAGACCTCATTAGTTGGTGTGGAATACGTTCTGCTTATAGAAAGAAAAAAAAAAGACAATAAAAGTATTAGAAGACACACGCCCCATCACTGAGTATCGGCACCTATTTTGTTTTTGCAAAAAAAAAAGCACTGTTATTATATATATATATATATATATATATATATATATATATATATACACTAGCCTGACATTACCCGCGGCCTGCGGGTCTAAGTTTGTGTTTACTAATCTAGTGGATTGGATTTAAATGTATGTTAAACGTAGCTAATGATACTTTCAAGTTTTTTCTCTTTCGCTACGAAAATAAAATTAGTTTTGCGAAAATGGGATTACCCGGAGCCGATACATACATATCTATTAAAAACGAAAAGAGCGATAGCTTTGTTAAATGAATGGGATTATAAAGTGAACAATTAAACGAAATAATTTTTAGTACGCAATTCATGAATGAAAATAGATTTAGGCCTATCTCAACCCGGCTTCGCAGCTTTCGTAAACGAATGCAGTCTATTAAAAATGCTTTAGAAAACCAAATTTGAATGTTTATTTAATCAAAATATGAAATAAATGGACTATAATTAGTATGTTCATGTGTTAAAGTATAAAACTATCTGTGCGAAGAGAAGTTTTATCATCTTTCAATTAGTTCAATTAGAGTTTTAGATTTAGGGATGGGATTATAAAGTAAACAATTAAACGAATTAATTTTTAGTAAGCGATTCATTACTGTATTGTCTAATGAAAGAATGTTCGTCAGGAAATCTGTAGTCACAGATATAACGAACTAATTAATGCAAAAAATGCTTTTAAAACACAAAATTGAAGGTTAATTTTATTATATAATGAAATCAATGGATCTTCTTTTGTATTTTCATGTGTCAAAGTAAAACACTATCTGCGCAAAGTGTATTTCTTAAAATTAGATCTCGGTCTAAAATCCTTTCGATCTTTTCTCATGTCAACATTGTAGACATGGCCTAGATCCATAAAATACTATAGCTTTAATAGATTCGGACAACTTTATTTTTTTTTTTTAGGGTCTTAAGTTTGTTTTAGGGCTACAATACATACACTAAGGTCTAAGTTGGTACCCAAGAAACATTCCTGCCAAGTTTTATCAAGAATGGTCAAGCGGTTTTGATGTCTATAAGTCACATACATACATCTCACATTCTACTTTATAGTATAGAAATGTATGTGTGTGTGTGTATCTAAATATAGCAGTAGGAAAGTGAGTTTCTAGGTTTTGTTTGCCAAGTTTAGTGCAAATTGAACTCAGATCGATAACATCGTCATGATTTAGTTGAGAGAGTCTCCAGTCTACTAAGCCTAAGCGCAGTTCATTAACCGATCACGCCCTAATTAACATCGATTGATGATGTGAGATACGACCTAATTAACCTGTTCCTTTAGATTCTCTTAGATGGTTTGTAGGTACTCGCTCGCTGGTAGCCGCAAACATGGAGCGGGAGAATGGGAAACACGACTTAACCGTTTAAGACTACACCTGTCTTAATACGACAAGGACATGTCATGTGGCATATATATCTCTCTAGATCTATTCGTGACTCACCAGGAAAGAAGTTTATTGGGGGGTTTATTCATTATCGTAAAATTATTTGACCTAAAATGTTTCATGAGTATAGTCCTGCCTAAAGTGGGATCAGTATATAGATTTATTTTTTATATATTTCGTATGATTCAATAACATTGCAACACACTTGTAGTCACAGAAATAGAATACTTGATTGGGTGATTTAGGGATAAGGCAATCAAAGAGCCGATATAAAGCCTTAGCTAAAATCTTGGTCTTACTTATGGGTGTTACTTCCTCTCATTGTCAGGTTACATCATCTCATCTCATCACTGCCTGTGGTCCCTTCTGGGGCATGGGCCACCAACCAGCTTCCTCCAGGCATCTCGGTTCTGGGCGCCTCTCCAACTGTCCCCACGTCCTGCCCATCTGCTTGACATCTGCTTCCGAATCGAGGCGCCATGTATTCCTAGACCGTCCCCTCTTTCTCTTTCCTTGGAAGTTCCAGGTTATAGCTTGCCTTGTTATATTGGATGCAGGCTTGCGAAGGGTGTAACATATCCATCTCCAGCGTCTCTGAAAGATATCTACTTCAATTGGCTGCTGTTTTGTTCTTTGTCACAGTTCCTCATTCGAGATTTTGTTTGGCCAGCGAATCATAAGAATCTTCCTCAGGCAGGTATTGATGAATACCTGGATTTGTTTCATGGTGGTGATGGTCCGATTACATCAGTACGACTTAATACTCACTGACCTGGGACAATTACCTTGTACTGAAACGTGGTAGGAATTAAAGAAATGTTGACCACATGTGTGTATGCTGAGTCTTACATACTGGCGATGTATTGACCACATGTGTGTATGCTGAGTCTTACATACTGGCGATATATTGACCACATGTGTGTATGCTGAGTCTTACGTACTGGCGATATATTGACCACATGTGTGTATGCTGAGTCTTACATACTGGCGATATATTGACCACATGTGTGTATGCTGAGTCTTACATACTATGGATGCTGGACTGAAGATTACATTATCGGGGTTGGATATTGTGACAAACTCCAAGAGACCTTCAAATTTAGCGACTGCGCGAGCTATGTGAAAGTCAATAGTTAACGTGGAGGTCACGTGGACGTCACGTGGACCAAGGTGGATATCACAACGACGGAGCACTTTTCTTGTGCACACTAATGTGACACTATTATTCCACGAAGCTCATTCGATGTGAAAACAAAAGAGAAGGGAGAGTCCAGTCTTAATGAGTGGGCTCACACGAATGTTTCAAATGAATTTCTACTGTTAAATGAAACAATAACCAAAAATATGCCTTATAAGATTAGATAATAATCTAGATTTTTCTCTCCCAGATCTTACACGATTCCTCACAGATATTTAAACTTCTCTTTCGGTTTGTATTGGTATATATTTATGCTTTTAATGGCCTCAGTGATATTTATAGATAATGAGAAATGTACCAGTATTGCTGCCTTTGAAATAATCATACATTCTCGATATTAAGCAGCATGAAAAGAATATAACTCTACAAAACAATGTTCGGAGCTAAAAAAAATGTGAGATATACTTGAAGAAATACCCACACTGTCTTTTTGATGCCGTCGATGACGTATTCAATTAATTCTACAACTCCCATGATAACAGTACACGTTTAATATTGATTAAGAAGGTGGGGGCGGTGGTAGATCTCCGTTAAAAAAAAAACAAACTTTGGTCATGTTTTTGGTAAAATTACTAATACAACCATTTACCATCTAGGTACAGTGACTTGCACACACATACAAACACACACTCTGTGACCTCAATAAGCTCTGAAGTGTTTTATTTTTAGTAATGGGGTCATGGTGGGTCGTTTATACTTTCAGATCAGGCCATGTCAAAAAAAAAAGTTTGTAGATCTGTAACGTCTGTTTAGACATCACGGACGACGACAAGGAGGGGAAAGGGGGGCGGAGGGGAGGGATGCAATTGACAAAAACAGAAGCCATTCTTTTAGCGTGGAATTAGCGGCTGGTCTATTTAGACATTGGCTTCTAATGTCCAGTGGTCATTTTTTTATTTTAATTTAAAGGTGTTTTTTTTATGAGGAGGGGGGAAGTGGAGTAGATTTATAAAAGATGATTGCTAGTGATTTATAAAAGATGATTGCTAGTGATTTATAAAAGATGATTGCTAGTGATTTATAAAAGATGATTGCTAGTGATTTATAAAAGATGATTGCTAGCGATTTATAAAAGATGATTGCTAGTGATTTATAAAAGATGATTGCTAGCGATTTATAAAAGATGATTGCTAGTGATTTATAAAAGATGATTGCTAGCGATTTATAAAAGATGATTGCTAGTGATTCTATGAAGGGAGAAAACTAGGGGCAACTAAATTGGGAAAAGGTTAAAAGTCAGATGAAACAATCGTAGAATGTAAAGAGTTGCAGAAAAACAAAAACAAGAAAAACAAACTAGATCCTGGGTGGAAAGCGAAAAACGAAAGAAATCAATCTTAATAGGATTCATATTTATGAACAAGACATAATTGTAGTAGCAATGACTAGTCTTGGTTAATAATAGACGAGTAGCAATGACTAGTCTTAGTTTATAATAGACAAGTAGCAATGACTAGTCTTGGTTTATAATAGACAAGTAGCAATGACTAGTCTTGGTTTATAATAGA
Organism: Biomphalaria pfeifferi; assembly: GCA_030265305.1. Taxonomy (NCBI): domain Eukaryota; kingdom Metazoa; phylum Mollusca; class Gastropoda; family Planorbidae; genus Biomphalaria; species Biomphalaria pfeifferi. Next base: position 10,883,878 of record JASAOG010000002.1, on the reverse strand, counting down.
CAAGTAGCAATGACTAGTCTTGGTTTATAATAGACAAGTAGCAATGACTAGTCTTGGTTTATAATAGACAAGTAGCAATGACTAGTCTTGGTTTATAATAGACAAGTAGCAATGACTAGTCTTGGTTTATAATAGACAAGTAGCAATGACCATTCTGAACAGCCAGCAATTCATTACAAAGTTGAAGTTGATAATGATACATGATGATTAATAATAGACTAGTGACTAACTCGCACTAGCAACAAATAACAAAAACTTGCCTAGCAACAAATAACAATAATCGCCCTAACAAAAAGTAACAAATAACTCGCCCTAACAAGCAACAACAATTCGCCCTAGCAACAAGAAAGATAATGTGACAACAACAAAACAAAGGCTAGTGACAAAAACGATGCATGTCACTAAAACAAGGACACCACAAAAATGAAATGCATATGTCTCAAGTCGTGACACTTAGAATAAAAAAAAAAAACATATCTTCTTCCAGTCCAATATTTATAGGTGAGTCTAATATTTCACGTAACTATGTCGACCCAATTGCGATCTACATGTTTTGTCATATCTGACATTGAAAAGATCAAATAAAAGTATTTCGCATTGACATTTGAAGGATCAAGGAAGTTTGTAAAAATGTTTCAACTTGTTACAAATTTTATTGTTTTGTGTTTCCATTTGTCAACGTTCCTCTTCAGTTTCTCTCGACATCAACTTGTGACATGTCTCTCTATTACTTCTCTGTTAAGATTCTCTTTGCCACATCCAGAATAAGAGTATCATTACCCCATTCAGGCAGCTAACCAAGTTGATGACTCAAACGGTGTTCCATAGTTTAGTACGTGACATAGTCAAGTTTAGATTTACGAGGTGGTTCACATTGTTTAACTAGGTCGATGCGGTCCACTTAACGCTTTGATCAATTATGTCAAAGTTGTAGACTGGGCTAGTCACTGTGACAACAACCTTGGTGTGCATTCACGTTTTTCTATACCCTGTGGGGATTACTGAGTTTACTGTATAACTGAACTCCCGTACAACTGCAAACGTATATTTGAAGAATCACTTTTGAGAAATCTCCTTCTGCACCATAAACTCGTGTCAAAGTTCATGTTATTTGATTAACGCTTCCCTAATGCGGATACCGATGCTGTCCATGCTTTCATGTCTGCCATGTTTGGATCTCTAAGACTAATACTTCTTATAAAAATTCCATTTCACGTTCACCTTTATCGTTTTCGAAATAGTTTCAACTTTGAGACACTATTTCAACTGTATGCTAATATGTGTAAACCAATTATTAAACAAAATGAAAAAAAAGGCAGTTTTTTTTTTTTCAAATTCTTCTTAACCGCGGAAACAATATACATTATACATTAAAGAGGAAGCATGGCCGCTTGGTCTTTGAATTTAACATTAAATATGTAAATCTACATATCATATAAACGTCAGTAAACAAAATTAAAATAAAGTCCTACCTATGTTCAAATAGCAGAGTAAACGTAATATTCCTTTTATTTATCATTAAAAAGTAAAGGAAAAGAAAAGGGCAAGTATGAGATTGGAACGTTCGACATTCGTGGTAATAGCATGACGCTCTGTCCACTTAGCCATCAATGACTGAAATCTTAGCTTGAAATAAATGACATTTTGTACTACCAAATTTTACATTGTAACTCACTAGGAAGAAAATGTAAACAAATAATAGGCATTTAAAAAAAGGGGGTGGGGTACTTAGATTGTGAGCTAAGGTAGTTCCTCTTGCATAACTTTCTGAACTAGATAGCAGCCACTAAGTCACTTTCCTTAGCCTGCTCCTAAAGATGCAACAGTTCTTTATGTTATGGTGTGTGTGTGTGTCTGATGTATTTTTTTTAGGAGGATTGAAGCATGCGCAGTGAATAAAAAAGGAGACCTACATGAAAAGATGCGAGAAGATTGTATAGTGAGACCAACAGAACATTTGAGTTCAGAAATACATGTACAGGGTGGCCCAAAAGTAGGTTCACAGTTGTTAAACTACATTTTCTTTGGTTGAAGTCGCTTGCTTAGTAATACCAATATAAAGCATAGTATAAATGTAACATTTACATTTAAGAGATTCAATTGTTTATGTTTATCTTTATTTCAACATGTGTGACACATTTCCCACTGTTCTAGTGTCCAATTTTCAAATAGTCTACTTCATAGCCTAAAACTTACTTTTGGACCTTCTTGCATTTGTTTCAACCAATTCACAATGTGTAATTAATCTAGTGTTTAAATATACTTTCTCTTCTATAAATAGTTGTTAATTAAAATTCAAGTTTATTTATTTTTTTTATAAAAAGAGCATTTTGAGCTTTATTGAAATGTCTGTATTAAGTGTATGAATACACTCACAACGTTAGATTAACAGAGTGGAGCCATAAATCACAAGACAGGACCAAATCAATTCTTTGACAAGCTGACAAAGTTATAGTTATGGATTGTTCTCCGGACAAGTCTGTTCATGATAGTGTTGATCTCTTATTGTCCTGTTCATGGTTTCTGTCGTAAGATTTAAGAATTTGATATTTTAATGTGCCAGTACGACAGACACTCAGGAGTCACCTACGATTTTGTGTAAGAAAACTAACAATTCAAGTTTAATGATGCAGGGGTGGCTAATCTGCTGCTTCACCATTCTTTTGTAGTGAACTCCTGACTCGGGCTTTAGTCACCAAAAAGTTATAGAGATCTATCATAGAATTGAACACCGTGAGTTATGTAAGAAAATAGCACGTGGTTAATTAGAATGAAAATACACGCCAAGTATTACTGCAGTTTTAAAAATATAGTCAGTCTAGCAAAAAAAAACTGCCTTTTTCCCTAGTGCCTTCAACTCCAGCTACATCAAAAACACTGTACCCATGACCTAACTCCAGCTACATCACAAACACTGTACCGATGACCTAACTCCAGCTACATCACAAATACTGTCCCGATGACCTAACTCCAGCTACATCACAAACAGTGTCCCGATGACCTAACTCCAGCTACATCACAAACAGTGTCCCGATGACCTAACTCCAGCTACATCACAAACACTGTACCCATGACCTAACTCCAGCTACATCACAAACACTGTCCCGATGACCTAACTCCAGCTACATCACAAACACTGTCCCGATGACCTAACTCCAGCTACATCACAAATACTGTCCCGATGACCTAACTCCAGCTACACCACAAACACTGTACCGATGACCTAACTCCAGCTACATCACAAATACTGTCCCGATGACCTAACTCCAGCTACATCACAAATACTGTCTCGATGACCTAACTCCAGCTACATCACAAACACTGTCCCGATGACCTAACTCCAGCTACATCACAAACACTGTCCCGATGACCTACAGTCGATGGTCTAACTCCAGCCACATCACAAGCACTGTCCCGATGACCTAACTCCAGCCACATCACAAACACTGTCCCGATGACCGTATGTCTTCTATCTATCTGACAGACCCAAAAAAAAACCCCATAAAGTCTGTCCTATCCTAAAACCTAGACATTTCCAACCAGCATTCTACATCGGTACATATTACATTCGTCACAATGGCCAACAGTTTTGTTTTTGTTTCATTAACTGAGATAGATAATTATAACTTTGTGTGATCCATTTCCTTGTCTAATTGGGTTACCTCCCGTCATTGTCCGGTCACATCAATGCGGCTAGCTGACTTGGCTAGCTTCTTGGATCAGTTACCTTGTATTAAAACATTGTAGGAATTAAAGAAACATTGACCACACTCGTGTGCGTGTGTGTGGTGTACTAAGTCTTACCTAGTGCAAATACTTGACTGTAGATTACATTATCAGGTTAGATCCCAGATACTTGTATAATAAATGTCTCGCGAACATGCTCAGCCCAACAACAGACTAGTGGGGGACTAGATAGAAGCGACATGTACTCAATCAGAACAGTGGAATTATAAGATTAGTCGTTGAGTAACTTGAGGCTTATAGGCAGTCAAGTCTAGAGAGCAGCTTGTGCTTTTATATGCAGTCAAGTGTAGAGAACAGCTTGTGCTTTTTGTAGTAGAAATCAAAGACGTAAACGACGCATTGAGTCTAGATAGAGAAGTCCCCATTGTAGCTCACAGGGAGCATAATTCAGTTCATTTGTTTCGAGGCCAACGATTTAGGTGTTCTGTAGCAAGCACAACGACTTAGTGCCTCGGTGATTAAGATGTGAGCAAACAAAAACGAATTCAAATCAAAGCTTTAGTCTCGCACTTCAGCGAGCCCGTTGTTTTCAATAGTTGTAGTGTTGTTATGTGTACACGTCATACAGAGTAGAATACAAGAAGTGTTGTTACGTGTACACGTCATACAGAGTAGAATACAAGAAGTGTTGTTATGTGTACACGTCATACAGAGTAGAATACAAGAAGTGTTGTTATGTGTACACGTCATACAGAGTATAGTACAAAAGTAGAATGTCCTCAAATGAGCCCAAGGCTCTGTCCAAACAGAAAACATTTGGTATATCAAGTATGAATGTAGTGAAACAATGAACCATCGTAGTACAGAGCCTGGTAAAACAATTTCACTAGCTACTATTTCCCAACACGCTTTGACCATACAAGCATTGATGTCCTGACTAGACATGTCATCATTAGCCAGGTAGTTGTGATCTATGCCGATGCCTGTCTCTACTTTGAGAATCCCTTGTTTGATTACAGATAGTAGTAGAGTCATTTGTTTATTCGAACTAATGTATCTGCACGTAGATCTATGTGCTTGATATTTCAACTAGACTTTTTTTTCCTTCTGTTTTCAGTGTCTCAGTGTTATGTTCGAAGTGTTCAGGTGACTAGTCCAATAGCTGAAGTGCTGCAATGGTTTCTAGATCAGTCAACTCTCCATTTAGTTGTTGTTGTTTTTTTTTACAGAGGTGACAACAATGAACAATATGAATTATGGCATCATATCCGTTCAATGACATCATATCCCCAGCCTCAGGCCACTTCAATGACCTCATATCCCCAGCCTCAGGCCACTTCAATGACCTCATATCCCCAGCCTCAGGCCACTTCAGTGACCTCATATCACCAGCCTCAGACCATTGAAAAGTTCATTGACATCAAATCCACCTGCGTCTGAATAGTTTAATGACATAATAACCTCCAACTCTTAATAATAGAATGACATCATATCCCCCCTTCTCAAGTGGCAGGTACTTCCCACCTTCTGTTGGCCTACACTAACCTGTTAAGACAGAAGTGAAGACGTTAGGTTGTGCGCGCTGCGGGCGTCGTGTTATCTCCTTAAAACAAAACTTGCTTGGTAATGACCACCACGTTTTGTCAGTAACGACACGACAGGAGTGAAGCCATGAAACCTTGACCTAAATAGCTTTAAAAAAAAACACTAAATAGACTAAGGTCATTGTGATTGGATGAAACAAAATAGTTTATTTTTATTGTTACTTTTATTTTTCAATCTAGTGTCGCCGTGATATTGTTAAGATGGCCTTTGACTTATGATATTCTATATCAGTGTTTCTCAAACATAGACTAGTGGCGCCTCCTAGACCAAAAAATGTGTACTTTTGCGCCCCCCCCCCCTTTTAGCCAGCTAGGGAGTCTGGGAAGTGAGGCAGCATGCATTTTTGGCATTCTGAGCTTCAGAAATTCATTCACCTGGCATATGCAACGCACTATTTATCCCAGTGCGAGCAGATAGAATGTGATGTTCAATGAAAGAAGGGACGTAAGAGACATTCACTGCAGAAGTCCCACAGGATATACATGCTGCAGTGGGGACAGAGTCGCATAGCTTGGCAGCACACTCTCCAGAAACTGAAAGATCGATACTGAAATCGATCTGTGTATCGCCAAGGCCAGTGCATCCTATGGCAGACTGTCTAAAATGTCTAAAAAGACGAGGTATCACAACAAATACAAAGCTAGGGATCTATCGAGCTGTCATCCTCCCTACATTGCTCTATGCCTCAGAAACGTGGACAGTGTACAGAAAACATGCAAAGAAACTGAACCACTCCCACAAGACATGTCTAAGAAAAATAATGAATGTCAAATTGCAAGACAAAATACCAGATACTGAAGTCCTTCGAAGAGCGGGTCTGCAAAGCATCCACACAATCCTGATGCAGTACCAGCTGCAATGGGCAGGACACGTCTGCAGAATGGAAGACCGCCGCATCCCTAAACGACTCTTGTATGGCCGATTAAGGGAAGGAAAGCGGTCATAGAAAACGCTTTAGGGACACCCTCAAAGCTTCTCTGAAGGCGTTCAACATAGACTCAGCCACCTTGGAGACAGAGACACATGACAAAGCATCATGGCGTCGCGCTGTGAAAACTGGTGCACAGGTTGCTGAGGAAAAGAGAACAACGCTGGCAGAAGAAAAACGCCAGAGAAGAAAAGCAAGGCCAATGACACTAGCTCCAGCTGGAATAACTTGCCTAGTGTGCGGCCGAACATTCCGGGCTCGCATATGTCTCACCAGCCACATGAGTAGGCACAAAACCCCAATGCAAAGCCCTCACCCCCCACCCCCCCCCCCCCCGATGACAAAAGTGGTCATCATCGAACCACGATGGACGAATTATATACAAATGGTCTCGTTCATTGTATGAGTATCCTCGGGCTCAAGCTAAAAGTCTTGAATCTGAAGTGTCGACGTGTGAAACATCACTGTTGTTATCGGTCATTGACTTTTAGGACCAAACTGTTGGTAGACATAGTTGTAGGCATAGTATGTATATATTACATTAGAATAGGTATTTTTTTTAAAGATATATATAAACTGCCATATTTCTAGGGAAATCCTTAGAGCCATTTTCGATATACCCCTCCTTCCAGTTTCCACCAATCTTTTTGAACCCATTATGAGTAAAAAAAGATGTGTAGTACAATTAGAATTTTATTTTAAATAGACTTACTTGTTTGATTGTACTTATTATTACTATTTGGATTGTTAGTTGTTTTTTTTTAAAGATAATATCAATATGCACACAATAATTACAGGTTCGTGCTCAAGGCACTTTCTACATAGATCTAGTCATGTCATAGATCTAGTCATGTCATAGATCTAGTCATCTCATAGATCTAGTCATCTCATAGATCTAGTCATCTCATAGATCTAGTCATCTCAATGTATCTTAAGCTCCACTTATTGAACTGATTAGCCTCATTGATCAGTATGGCGTGCCTTATGACGTAACACACAAATCATCATATCAATGTCAATCACTCGATCAAGTGGTAACATTTGGCATTCCTTTATCATCATAACAATGCCGTCTTTCTGACTTCCGGTAAAAATGCCAGCACTTTAAAAATCTGACGCATTGCACTAAACCGGATGCGCTTTTAGAACTCAGTAATTGACTATGATTTTAATGTGGGCCTACCTACCTGCTTCCTGCCACGTGCTCTAACCCCCACCCCATTCTCTTCTTTCCCTCTTTCAATCTATTTCCGTTTCGACTTTTTTTTCCCCCAAAAGAGTTACCTGCCTTTAAATCATACACCAGTGTTATTGCTGTTTTTATTTAATATGAAGTTGGCTGTCCTGGCAGCCTGGACCTTCATCTCATTCAATCTAAACAAGAGGCTTTATTCCAACGTCCAACAATGGAGACCACGGGGCAGCTGGCTAGCCCGCACGGGCCTCTCCTCGCGCTTGAATGAAGTAGGCATGCGTATTTGAAGGTAGGAGGGAGGTTGATTTAGAAACAAAATAACTCTCGTCTGTCCATTACTCCTGATGGTGAAATTGTTACCGGAATGACGCCCTCACACATCTGCTCGCCAGGCATGCGACCAGTCAAAAAACATGGAGAACGAAATTCAAGAACAAAAAAAAAAATTGTGAGCGGAGCCTTTGAATATGAGACTAGCCATTATGTGACATGCCACGAGGCGCCAGGTGGCGTTGTACGGAAAAATATGACTTTAAAAAAAAGTTCAACCTTTTTTTTTTTTGTAACGGAAAAAAACACAGCAAAATAAAAAAATAAAAAAGTTATCAAAAGGAAAGAACTGTATATTTTAGCCACAAATATCAATATAGTAAGGTTTATTTCCCTTAAGCAATATCAAACAAAAATTACAAAATTAATTTAGTAGCACTAACGAATTGATTAATTACTTAATTTCTTTGATTGATTCCTATTTTGTTAGGAACAATGAATAATTTTGTAAAGTTTCAACTGGATCCTAGCATGGGAAGTGGGAGAAAGAATGTGTATGAAATTTGTACTAGACTGACAGATAGACCGAGTTAGTTGATATAATCTTTGTAACAACTTTCAAAGAGAATGTCAAGTTCAAGAGAATCTAATCTAGTCTACAAGTCTTTCATCACCACATTCATCTAGTCTACAAGTCTTTCATCACCACATTCATCTAGTCTACAAGTCTTTCATCACCACATTCATCTAGTCTACAAGTCTTTCATCACCACATTCATCTAGTCTACAAGTCTTTCATCACCACATTCCTTTAGAAAATACATTCATATAAGAGTTGTTATCGTACTAGAAGATATTTTCAGTGCAGTTTTCTAGTCCAATGAATCTACTTCTCAAGTCATTACGACTAGATAATAGATATTAGATCTTTGTTGGAAATTAGAGTGTTTTTACTCTTTATGGTTCTTTGTGGTGTTTAGATTTTACAATCAATTTTTCGACCACTTCTACTCATCCGATCGTCATCAAACTTTGCATATAGGCTCAAGCTCGATGACAACATCATCAATAAAAACAAGGTTACAAAGACAGTTTGTGTGGAAACACAAATTCAAAATCAGCCCCCCGAAGTGGTCCACCCAGACTGGAAAAGAGGCAGGTTTCAATATTTTCAGAAGAATATCGGTATTACATTCTATCAGAAGTGGTCCACCGAGGCAGGTAAAAAGGCAGGTTTCAATATTTTCAGAAGAATATCGGTATTACATTCTATCAGAAGTGGTCCACCGAGGCAGGTAAAAAGGCAGGTTTCAATATTTTCAGAAGAATATCGGTATTACATTCTATCAGAAGTGGTCCACCCAGGCAGGTAAAAAGGCAGGTTTCAATATTTTCAGAAAGAATATCACAAGGAAATTCTATCAAAGGCAAATGACAGAGAAGAATGGAGACAGAAGGTTGACAGATCCTGTGTGATGCCCCAAAAGTCCAGCAGACTAAGGGATAGGTGAAGGTGAATGTGAAGTTAGATGTGAACATGGCCTAATTGATCTAATTGTTTTGTAAAAGGTAAATCTCTTATTCAAAGCTTCAGTAAAAAAAAATTTCTTTAAAAAATTCCATTAGTTTTTTGTTCTATGAACATATGTGCACTCTGCAGTTCACGCGATAATATGAAAAACTACTTATTAATTGTTGTTTTAAATTATGTCCAACTTATTTGTATTGTAAATAGTTTTTTACTCTTTAAAAAAAAGTTAACATCTTTTGTTGTAAATGTAGTATTTAGTATGACAGAAGTTGCATAACATAGCAATACAATTGTAAAAAAAATAATTTTTTCAGATTAAAAATGAAAAACCATTTGCGTGTTTGTTACTACTAATAGTGAATAGTTGTAAAAATGGTGTATTTTTATGAAAAAACTGCTTGCATAATTGATTTAAAAAAATAGATTTTTCGCTTTCAGAAAAGAATTAAGTAGCCCTTGCATCAGAACTTTGAATGATTTAAGATATCATGATGTCCGATTTTATTTTTCTCTTCTACTTTCTGAGATGGACGGACGGACGGACAGACAGACCACAGAAAACTAATAGTGTCTTTTCCTCTTTCGGGTCCGCTAAAAATCAAACAATTATTTCATCAATTAGTTATACTTAAATAAATTTTGTTTCATATAGAAAATTCGCGGAGCTAGGGGAAATAAGCCTTGGGTAGAGAATTGGGTGATTCGAATTAAAGATAACTAGAGTAAAAAAAAATAATAATAAAATATTAAATGTTAATGTAAAGATGAAATCAAAGGCTGAAAACTTTGAATAGGATTTGTCTCAATCACCAATTTCACAAATATTTTTTCTTCAATTAAAATACATTTCGTTTCATACAGCATTGATATATCTAACCGATAGTTCTACATTTTTTTTTTGTAAACATACAAATCGTCTCACTCATACAGTAAAACGCACTTGAGAGAAGGGGGGGAAAAGCATTGGGTGTGAATTTTACTTAAACTAAGACCAGACTGACCCAACGCTTATTTTTTAAAATTTATTTTCAATTTTAGTGGCGCTTTAATGTCTCTTTAATCTCTCTCTCTCTCTCTCTCTCTCTCTCTCTCTCTCTCTCTCTCTCTATCTCTCTCTCTCGAACTTTGACTTGTCATTACTGTCAAAACGAACACTTAAAAATAGAAAGAAAAAAAATTACGGTGTAAGGCTTCCATGTGACACTCGTGATAATATATCCCACGTGAACATGGCCTCAATTTGTATGCCTTTTTTCAAATAGCCAGCCAACATTGCAGGGGGGGGGGGGCGATGACTGAAAGTAAACCAGGTCAAGTACAGACATTGCCACGTGAATTTCACTTTGAATCGCTATTTTGTGTGTGTGTGTTAGTTTTGAATCTTGTGTTTCACCTTTGTTCCACGCTATTGTTCTTTTTAGATTACAAACGCCATAATTGGATTAAACAAATATTTTGTGCTCATGTCTGTGCAAGACTTTTTTAAACATGTCATCCAGCAAAACGTGAAAGCCTTATTTAAGACGAAAATGTGGGGTTTTGACTACTTAAAACACATACAATCATAATGCAATGAACTTACAATATGAAGGTAAAAAAAATTGTCTGGAGAAAAAATGAAACTAATAACACTAACACCGGTGTGCCTATATCGTCCGTCTCTCGTAATAATGCGAAAGATCCATTATACAAAATATAAATGTCGATAAAGTAAAGTGTAACAAAACAAAAACAATGATTTGAGATAAAAAAACAAATTTAAAAGACTGCAATAAAATAGAACAAGAAAACATTTCGATACGTCATTGTCAATGCGCCTGAAATAGAACTTACTTGTCGTCCTAACGTCAAAACGGTTAAGTTTCTCCTCCAGAGTATCGTACCATCATTCTGTAGATGTCTTTTGCTGGACTAAAACAAACCCGTTCTAGGTCTTCTTTCTGAACATATGTGCCAAGAAAACGCTTGATGTGGGATCTTCGCCAAGAGAATGCATTTCCGTAGCAGGGAATGATGATCTAAGTACAATCAAGCTCTTCTGTTAAGAATCCATCGAATTATTTTACAAAGTCTTGTGGACTAGCTATTAGCCACGAGGCGCCAGGTGGCGAACTTTATTATTATTTTTTTTTTTTTAATTTAAGGAGGTGTCACTATAGAAAGTTTGCTGCTTTGCACAAAACATCTGACATGTTTGTAACAATATTTGCTCGCAAGCTCTTTACTATGACTTCTTAAAGGCTCCTAAAATTATGTTAAACAAGTCTATTCACAAAGTTGAACCAAGCCTCTTCACAGGATTGTAACTCCTCAGCCGGGTCTTCCATCCTAATCCCCTATGTTCTATTGTAGGTTATTTTTTCATTGATTTGTTCACATCTTTAAAATGAGTGTCGATTCTATTTTTTTAAAAACCAATAGCTATTATTTAAAATGTTACAAAAACAGTTTGTGTGGAAAAACAAACTCAAATCGACCCCCGAAGTAGGCCACTCAGGCAGGTAAAATGGCAGGTTTCATTATTTTCAGGATGGATATCAGAAACTATGAACTACCAACTCTCAACCACTACAACCCTATCATAACTATGAACTACAAACTCTCAACCACTACAACCCTATCATAACTATGAACTACCAACTCTCAACCACTACAACCCTATCATAACTATGAACTACCAACTCTCAACCACTACAACCCTATCATAACTATGAACTACCAACTCTCAACCACTACAACCCTATCATAACTATGAACTACAAACTCTCAACCACTACAACCCTATCATAACTATGAACTACAAACTCTCAACCACTACAACCCTATCATAACTATGAACTACCAACTCTCAACCACTACAACCCTATCATAACTATGAACTACAAACTCTCAACCACTACAACCCTATCATAACTATGAACTACCAACTCTCAACCACTACAACCCTATCATAACTATGAACTACAAACTCTCAACCACTACAACCCTATCATAACTATGAACTACAAACTCTCAACCACTACAACCCTATCATAACTATGAACTACAAACTCTCAACCACTACAACCCTATCATAACTATGAACTACAAACTCTCAACCACTACAACCCTATCATAACTATGAACTACAAACTCTCAACCACTACAACCCTATCATAACTATGAACTACAAACTCTCAACCACTACAACCCTATCATAACTATGAACTACAAACTCTCAACCACTACAACCCTATCATAACTATGAACTACAAACTCTCAACCACTACAACCCTATCATAACTATGAACTACAAACTCTCAACCACTACAACCCTATCATAACTATGAACTACAAACTCTCAACCACTACAACCCTATCATAACTATGAACTACAAACTCTCAACCACTACAACCCTATCATAACTATGAACTACAAACTCTCAACCACTACAACCCTATCATAACTATGAACTACAAACTCTCAACCACTACAACCCTATCATAACTATGAACTACAAACTCTCAACCACTACAACCCTATCATAACTATGAACTACAAACTCTCAACCACTACAACCCTATCATAACTATGAACTACAAACTCTCAACCACTACAACCCTATCATAACTATGAACTACAAACTCTCAACCACTACAACCCAATCTCCGTTGATACAAATAGAAGAGACGCGTAAGTTCCGAAAGTGTTGCCGATACTGTTGTATTCTTAATCCGACTGACGACTTGATACCACACACAGGATACGGAGATTTATTCATGTTATTATAATTACATTGTTAATATTCATACGTATTCCATGAACTGATATTTATAAAGGTATGGTTCAATGTGAACCTGGCCTAACTGATGTTATTGAATGATTATCTAATTGATTGAATTGCTTTGTAGAGAGACTATCATTCAAGGCCTCACCCTTTCTTCATGTACTATATGAAAGTATATTTTACATAGTATGAAACACTGCTTATCAATTATTATTTGAATTACGTTCGCTACATATCTGCATACTTAATGTCTTGTGTTCTCTCTTTTAAAACTAAAGTACACATTTGATTGAAAACTTCAATAGCTTCTAGGACTATGACAGAAAAACCTAAGTAGTAATATCATTTTTATAATAAAATTATTTTTGGAGAAAAAAATACATATTAATATAATTTCAAATAATTACATTCCTCCTTATTAATAAGTTCTTCCCTGTTTCTTACTATTAATAAATAAAAAAAATAGATGTAAAAAATGGTGCATTTTCATGAAAAAAATAAACTGCTTGTAAAGTCCATTTTAAAAATTAAACTTTTCATTTTCAGAAAAGACAAATAAGTAGCCGTTGCTATGATATCAAATTTTAAATATCTTTTCTAGTTTTTAAGATCTAAACGTGACGGACGGATAGACAGACCGCACAAAACTAACAGCTGTATTCCTCTTTCAAGGGCGCTAAAAATACAAAGAACTACAAACTTCATAAACAGAATTAAAGACAAACAAAAAAAAAAAAAACGCCGGATATGAGTTTTCCTTTATTTGTATATAGAGACGCTTAGGCCACTATGTTTCTTTTGTTTTATTATTTTTTTTATTATACAGCAAAGTTTGTTATGACGCATGTAACTGCAAGCTTTTTAAAAAGGAAAAATAAATGGAAAACAAATTATTTATAAACTACTTTTGATGTTAGGCGAAGGGAGTTGATTACAAAAATCTTTAGAAGTAATGTAATTGCTTCCCTTAGATTAAAATTATTTATTTTATATCTAAAAATATTTAGTTCTATATTTCAGGCCCTTACTTCGAATTCCATACTGGGATGATGCTGGTCAGATAAATGATTTTCAATCTGTATTACTCCACCCAGAGAGTCTCACTATCTCTAATTCTCGCTCAGCACTTCTTAGGGTTAGCAGACGTCGGCAAAGGGAGGCCATTGCTAGCGTAGTGGGAATGTGGAATGGTACGAATGCGTGTCGAAAGGAGAGGAAGATTAGATATATTGACAGATTATTGTTTGTTGAACTAAGATTAAAGTTCTCATAATCAGCTATTGTTGAGTCTGTTTTGGTGTATGATTAAGAGGGTTGTCGTAACAAGTTGTTTGATCAGTACATAAAAACAAAAGACAACTCTCACTATTCGCTTTTGTATAAATTATAGAAAGCTCTTCTAATGAAACTTGTTACTCAGATCTCAAAATGTGTGAATTTTCCTTTTTTATTCCCTAATGCCATCTTGAGTCAATAAATGAAAAAAAAAACATTGATACAAATTTCTTTTTCATCCAATGTTTTATTTATTGAAAAGATGTCATAAATAAAGTGAGAAAAACAATTTTGTGCTCAGATGATTGTTTGAAATATCAACACATTTGGAAGAAAATAACACAACAAAATGGCTACTTTCAAAAATGTCCACACTTGTTTCTCTGCATTACAATGTACATCACAATTGTTCCCCTTCTACTATTGACATGTCTACAATGGACATTCACTTTAGGTTGATAAAAAAAGTTAGACCAGTAAAAAATGAGTTACATTATCAAACAAGTTTATTTAAAACATTGTTAAAACCAGTTCACATCTATTGGTTAAAAAATATCAAAATGCAAAACATGAAAAAATGGAATAAGATCAAACAATACACTTGATGGATAGGAAAACAAAAAGCTGGTACTATCAATACTGTCACATCTAACTGTTTGAAAAGTGCTACCAAGTATGTTTAGACTTAAGGTCTCATTCTAGGTTGTAGTAACAAACATCTTTCCCTAGTGAACTTTGATGAAATACTTTTAAAATCCATTATGTAGTCATAGAAGAAGACAGTCAAATCATTGGGTTGTTGATATAAATATGACTACATTATATGGAGCAGTGACTCTCAACATACAGAAACTCATGGACCATTTTAGTCCTGACTAACAGGGAATTGTGAAAACAGAGTTGAATCAAATCCCACTACCCTTTATTATCTACATACATATACACATGCAAATTTAGTGTCTTTATTAAAAAGAACATCAAAGGAAATACAATTTCAATAGCTACCAAAAGTTCCATGTTACAATTTTAAAAGGGGGCAAAGAAAAAAAAAACTACAAACAAAATCACATTACAAAGTAACAAACTGTGAACAGTGTGTAGAACTAGATGGTCAAAGCTCAGCTGTTTCAAAACGATGCATTAGTACAATGTTTCATCTAGATGTTGAACAAAGACTATGGACTACAACCAAAAGAAGGAAAGAAACACAATGGATCCAGTTGAACAAAATAAAAGCATGAGTAATGGAGTGAAATCAAGATAAACACAAAACTGGACGGCCAAGAAAAACTGTTTTTGTGTTATGTGTGGTACATCTCATCAATTATTGACATGTGATTATGTCACTTAAAGTAGACACAAACTTGTATTGAAATCAATCATTCCAAAGGAAACAATCAGTAGATATATCAATTAATTCCTAGAAACTTCAAAAATAGATTTTGCTTTGAAAATTCTATTTCAAATATGCACACAAACTTCTTTCCTTAACAAATTTTGAACTTTTTATACAAAGTCAAATCTAATTGTAAAAACTTCATGCCAAAAAAAAATGACTGTGTTGTGGAATCTTACACATCAAATGATGTGAATGGACAGGTGAAAAAAAAAGTATACAATAAAATCTTACTTATCAATGTACTAAATACCATGCATACATCATAAATATTTTTTTTTTTTAAATGTACCTATATGTTTATTCTATCTATTTATACACATGAATAACTATTTGTTTTATAAGCCAGCAGCAACCATTAGTAATGTGATTGTGCAAGTGCATGTTTTATACAAAGAGAAACAACTCTGCTAGACATTGTTTTAGTTGTAGTTAACTTGAAATTTTCAAATCAATATTTCTTTTAAAGAATGTAGAGGAATATTTTACAAAGTCTGTTGCTGTTTTTTTTTTTTTTTTGGCTATATCTATGATAAAGAGTACTTGCTATTTATTTACAATAAATAATGATTTTCTTCTTCTTGTAAGATAATAAAAGCAAACAAATGTTTAAATTACTGCTACATATAAAAAGTCAAAATAGCTTGGAAAAGATCTTCGCAACTTGTAAAATGCATTTCCATAGTCACAGGAAGAAAAATTCAAATACAGATTTTTTTTAAAAGGTTAAATTAGATTATTCTAAAAATTTGTTTGCTAGTGCACTACAAAATTAATTATAACAAATCAAACACCAGTAGCAAAACAAGATTTATAGTAGCAGAATTAAAATTAACAGCATCATATTCAGTCTTTTTATTCAGTCACACTCTAGCATTATTTTCATTTCATTTGTATCAATCAGTCTTAATCTATCTCTGAACAATCTGACATATTATGTTCTAACAATGAATAACTCAAGAATGCAATTAATCATATATTCTTTACTTAAACTAACTACCCGTACAGAAATTGGAAAAAAAAAAAAAAAAGACATTAAGCCGCAATCAGATCTGATGAAAGTTGGCTACAATCAACTCATCTGCTAGAGTAAGCTGCCCTAAGGGAAATTGCAGTTCTGCTTATTTAAAGTGTTAGCTACCTTTTGCTTTTACTCATAGAGTTACCCCAACTTAAATAATTGACATGTTTTGAAATAAAGATTTGTCTGAGTTATCAGTATAAATAGACCTCCAAGGTTAAGATTAAATGTAGGCTACAAGTTTTTACTAGATATGTCTTGACATCCAAAATTAGGAATTGAAAGTGTTATATATTCAAGGCTTTAGTAGAGAAGAAAGAGCATTAAAAGAATATGCAGTAGTTTAGCTTACGAGGATGAACATATTATATACTGTGATTTTGTGACGATTTGAAATGAAGCACTCTAGTAATATTTTATGTGGAGTAGCTGAGGTCATATTATAGAATACATTCTTATTCTCAATTTTTACACCACCAAAATTGACCAAAAATATTGCAAGGTATTTATTATTAATACACCTTTGTACAAAATATTAGTTTACGTTTTTTGTTTGTTTATGGAAACATTTTTAGGACATTTAGAGATATGGACAATTTTAAATGATGATGGGAAAAGTCAAAAGTCTCACATTGTCCTAGCATTGAACTTGTATCTGGCCCATGACTGGCTATGGTTCAAAACAATGAGATGAGCCTAAACTGGATGATAAATAGAGCTACATAAAGCTCATATTCCAATTAACCCTATGCAATGTTTAACATGCACATATGTATTTTCTAATGTGTAGAGACAAACAAAGCATCTAATAGTGTACAGAGAAATATTTCCCAAAACTTTCAAATACACTTTGAAAAGAAATAGATTTGAAGTTGGACAACGACATACCAGAATGTGAACTCAACCAATAAAACCTTTTGTGCAATCCTTAAACTCTCCTAAGCTTTAACAAATAGATTACTCAGTAAAATCAATATCTGTATTTGTCTGGGAACATCACAAGCTGTTAAATCCAGAACATTAAAATTTGTCATAGTTTCAAGCAAATATCAATACAAGCCTTTGTGAACTTATTTTCCAATATTTGAAATAAACCAATTAAATAATCAAATTATTTAAGAGAAAATCTATTTTTTTAAAAGTACACATATTTTTTTTATTTATTGATTGATAAATATTTTATTTGAAAAAAATGAAATAAATTATTTATCCAGATGAATAAAATTTTTAAGTGAATCATATCACTGTTTTACACAGCAAAGACTTACAAATATATTTTTTAAAATGTGTTATCTTTACTGTTACATATCTAACAATCCTACCCTCTTAACAAGATTTCTCTTCTGGTGAGCTGATGTATACAGGGAATTGTGGGTACTTTTTTAGAACAACTAAAAACAATTTATTACAAACATGTTCAGGGCTAGCACTGAGCACATATGTAAATAAAATATACCAAGACTAAATAACATCTCTGCTTCATCTAATAAGGAATATTGAATCATGATATCTAAAGCAATACAACGTTCAGCGCAACTAACAAACAAATGTTACTAAATGTGTATTAAAGAGAAAGAAATGAAAAAAAAAGATTTGACTGAATTTGATGAAGAATGGCACATCAATTCACTGTGAGTTAAATTCTATAATGCAAGTATTCATAGATATGGGACAACGTTCAAGCCTATTCAATACTGCTAGAGTTCTGACCAGGATTAATAAATGCATATAATTCCATGTTGCTCTTCTGGTGGCTTACAAAGTCTATAATGTAGATCTATTTTGAAGATTATCCACATATTGTCTAGTACCATGTTAATTAACTATTTTTTTTAACAGGAATTTAAATAAAAATGTTTTGTATAGGAGAAACTAATTTGCCAGCATATTATTAAAACAGGAAAAAAAAAAGACTAATCAAAGGAGATAAAAATATATATGAATATGATCTTTTCGATATATGTAAATATTGCCATAGTATCACAAAATTCATCTTGTAAAAAAGATTTAGATTGACTTTAAAAAATAAATAATGTCTAGATATTATACTAGAATAAATGTGGATTATTGCTATGAATTATTTCCTATTCAGCTAAATTTACTTTGCATTTTATAAAGTTCAATTCATCACAACATTTCTACTAAGTTACCAATTCTATTGCATAAATTATATTGTTTTTAACAGCCCAAACTATGGTGATGCTGTGTGCTAACAAGTTTAAATTAACAGCTAGCATAAAATAAGTAGAAGTTTTGATAATATAAAATACATACAAAAATATATTCAGTAACATAAAAGTTGTAAAACTGATCTTATGCTCTAATGGCACTAGGAGTGAAAGAGCACATAGTAATTTATCATAGCATAGACTTTAAAAAGGCGCCTACCACTTGACAACTTAGGAAACATTAAAAGTGATGAGAGATGGTCTAATTAATCTTAAGAGAAGTGTAAACATTGAAACAGTCTAGGCATGTACATGTTTATGAACCAGTCAGGAATAAAAAAACTAAACAAAATATTCTTAATTGAACAGTGAGCATTTCTTAATGATGTGGCAATATACTCATACACATTTTTTAAACGAGTGAGCATTTTGAAGCAAATTAAGTTTCAACATTGACCAATGTCCAGCATTGGTCAAGATATGTCAAGTTGATTAGCTCAGATGAATTTTGAAATGTGACAAGTCATGCACGAGCAAATAAAATGTGGAGAAAAAATCTGTCTATTCTGAGGAGGCATTTATAATGTGAAGAGAAGATCTGTCTATTCTGAGGAGGCTAAAGAGATTATAAATATGCAGTGGTAAGGGATTTAATGATCTTGACCCATAAGAGTTCTATAAGATAAGTGAAGTAATATTTCCATGTTTCTGAGGCAAATGGTACTTAAAAGTGACCATCACAATGACTAGACCCTTTAACTTTTCCTAATAAATGTCAGGAATCCAATAGAGGTATCTTAAATCCTGATAGAGGATTCTAAGGTAAGTTTCATTTTGGCAGCCAAGTGCTTTTCCCTCAGCTTTGATAGCCCTAGGATGGACATGTACCCAACTGAAAAGAATCACCCAGCTCAGTCTGTGGCAAATTACTATTGCTGCCTATGCTCCACTGGGAGTCAAAAGAATTAAGTTTAGTTTGATAGCTCTATTCTTGATAGTAAAACACCAATAACTACTTGACTATTTAAAAAGGCTTCCAGTATCAGCTAGTATTTATCCAACCAAAACTGTATTGTAGACAAATTTATTTCAATATCAGAGCCATCATATGTCAAGAATACTTTATAATTTAAAAGTATTGTTGAATATTTAATTAGTGTTTTGATATTTAAAAAAAAGGGTGAGAACTCTATTATGCCAATTACCTGTCATGTATATGTGTAATTAAATAATTATACATTTCAAATAACATTAACTTTGTAAAGTGTAACAGATAGTTACAAAATAATGACAATAATTATTAAAATGAACAAGATTTGTACCTTTTTCTTTGTGCCAAAAAAAAAATCAACAATTAGTTTTAATGAAACAGCTCAGCCTTTCAAAGCTTCAGTATATGGAAGATTATCTTTTGTTGAATCTGCTCTATCCAGGAGCGGTGTATGTATTACATTCATTATGTACAGTAGTTCAAAGTCACAATGAGAAATATATCACATTTGTATTTTATAATTTAGAATTTATCACATTTCATTCACAGTATAGTGCATGTCCGTGACTGAGGTTTACTTCCAACAGATCTGGCATTATTGTAGTGTGTGCTTCGTTTTGGCCGTCTCTTCTCAATAACAGAGTTTGAGTTTGATTCCCGTTTGTCAATCACTGGGTCAACCAAGGATTCTAGAAGCCCAGAGTTTTTCTTCTGCACTCGGTGCAGGACGATGCGATATGTCCCAGTGATACTACTCCTTGAGTCCCTGATGCTTGCTTGTTTCAAGTGGTCCTCCGTTATCCCCAGATTAGCTAAAACAGTTCTGGCTTCACGCTCCTCCTCATTGATCACAGTAGGATCCAGACTTGGGTTTAAATTGTAAGGGTCTAGTGGACCGGGGAATTCTTGATTCTCCAACCATTCACTTCTCTTGATCTCAGCTATCGTAAACCTGTCCTGTGGAATGTGCTTCAAAATGCTGCGAATGAGAAAGACACACCTATCAGACACATACGTTGGCACACTATAGCTTCCTTCAAGTATGCACTTCTTCAGCTTGGCAACAGTTTCAGCCCGAAAAGGCATTAGTCCAGTCACAATGAAATATAGAAGTATCCCTAGTGCCCATATATCTACAAACACTCCAAAGTAGTGTTCATCTTTAAACAGTTCTGGGGCTGCATAAGGTGGTGAGCCACAGAAAGTATTCAACATCTCACTGTTGCGTGCTATGGTGCTGAAACCAAAATCTCCAACTTTAATCCATTTTGAATTTGCATAGAAAACATTTTCAGCTTTCAGATCTCTGTGGATTATGTTGTTGTCATGCTGAAAGTAAACAAATAAAACTTTCAATATGGAAAGTCTACACTGACATAGTGTATGGGAATAAATTTTAATTTTTTTTTTAGGATAATAATAATAATAAATACTTTTTATTTACAAAGCAAAAATAATTCAAATGGCAGTATCACTAAATCATTATGTTTAAAAAATGAACAAAGGACAATGCACATAATGTATAATATAAACAAGAAGGGTAACTTCTTCGTGTACGTTATAAAAAAGTGTACCGGTATTTATTGAAATGAATTTTAAACAAAAACTCCCAATTTAATTTCAAAGGCCTTCTTACTTCCTTCATGATTTATTTAGATACCAACCACCTCCAAGCTACAAAATACTATTGTATTTTCTAGACTGCTCATTTTACTTCTTTTGTTTTATTCCAGTATCAGCACCCTTTGTTGTTTTTTTTCTTGAAAGAGACAGACGCTAAATATATATTACTTAAATCAAAAGAAAAAGTAATACTAATGCTTAATAAACACAAGAGGAAATCAAGCAAAACACTAGAATTGTATATTACAATTGAATTTCTATTTCTTTTGTTAAAATAACAGTTGCTGAATAAAGTGCAAGCTGCAATATTCATTTTCAATAGAAAATATATGCTTGTTTGTTTTATATGTTTCAGATCTTTGAAAACAATTTACTTCCTAGTCCGAACCTCCCGCAGTATGACAGGAGATGTCAGGGGGCAGGGTATGAACCCTCGACCATCAAAACAACTGCACAACTTTTAACATTTCAAGATAAAACATTGGAAATAAACTTTATTAACAAGTTGTTCTCTAAATATGTTAATCAGTTCTTTCAACTCAATAAGAAAAATAAAATCAATATTAGATGTATAAATTATGCCTCAGCATCATTTCCTTTGGTTTTAGAATAAATGGTTTAAAACATTATCACAAAGATAATGTGTCATCCCCATACACACAGACCTCTTTATGAAATCCAAGTGTTAAAGTACGAGCTGCAATGGAAATGATGCTTATTAAGAAACGATTTTTAGATTAGATGGTGGTGACATTTTCCTTTAATCTGACTGTATGCAATTACCATAAACATTTATGAGTTAGTATTTCTTTTTCTGCCAGTCTCAGTAAATCAGATACTATTTGATTATATTGAATTAAACCTAGTTGAAAACATAAAAAAAAAATATGCAAGGAAAAGAGATACTTAACTATTAGCTAACATAAAGGCAAAACTAGCATCTGGACCTGATGTCATTCCAGCTAGATTACTCAAAGAGCCTACCACAAGCTAGCATCAGTGTTCAAAATACTTTTTCAGGCTCTTCTATCTTCTTATCATATATAATACAGCGTTACTTCAAAAAAGAAGATGATTACGTCCTACGAGTCATGCATTTAGTCATGCAAAATTAACCAATGACTTAAATTCTGCCAAGTCACTGGTTTTCCAACCCATTCCATGCTCTAATAGCACTAGGGAAAAAGGAGTATTTGTACAATTTTGTCCTAGCATATGGGACGAAGAATGTGCCTTTATCTTTGTGTCTTTCAGAATATTTTATTAAATTTTGTTTTTGTATTTGAAGATTATGGTTCCGTGTTTTATGTATCATTGCTACTTTACTTTTGAGTCTTCTGTCCTGAAGGCTTTCTAAATTTAGTGATTTTACTAAAGGTGTTACTCTAGTTAAGTGTGAATATTCGTTTATTATGAATCTCACTGCTCTATTTTGTGTCTGTTCCAGTTTCTTAATGTTATCTTGAGTTGAGGGGTCCCAAACGGAGAATGCATATTCTATTATTGGCCTAACCAAGGTTAAATAACATTTTAGTTTTATGTTCTTATTTGATTTATAGAAATTTGTTTTAATAAATCCTAATGCTTTGTTTGATTTTTTTATAGTTTCATCAATATGTGGATTGTAAGCTCTGAGAAAACTCAGACATAAATGATTATTACAGAAAAATAAAACACTATGAAAAATACAGTGATGATAATTTTTTAACACAAAATGTTTTTAAAAAAAAAGAAATTATAATTGATTTTTGTAGGTTAAAAAAAAAAGGAAAATGACATTGTTTCAGTAGCTGGAGAAAGCACTGAAATAGCGTCTTAGACAATACTGCTAAACTGATAATATCAGCAATAAAGGGCAACAAAGATATAATTACTAAGAAAATGTCCTCCATTAGATTTAGCAAAAGGGCCTTGACAATGTTTTATCATGGTCACATTTGCAGTACTTTTAAGTTTCAATAACACTGCCAGGTGTGACAATCTGAACATATTATAATAAAATGTAGTAAAATCATATGTAAATATGATGTCCTTTTTTAATACCAACAAAGCTCATGTGAAACTCAACTAACTAAGTCTAATTAATGACTTTTTCAAGAGGTCTGATAATAATGAGGAAAAAGATGCCATTTTTTGAAAGATTGTCTGCACTTACTAAAATAGTATTGTTATTGTTTAGGGTGCATTAATTAGGCCTTATACAACTATTTATTTGAATTTAGACTTGGTAAGAACCTTTGTGGTTAGATTATTAAACATTGGAACTGAGAAAATTCAAATAAGATTTAAAAAGCGTAAGCTATCAATATATTACCATGTGTTCCACTGCTGACACCAACTGAGCAAATATATTTTTGGCATCTGCCTCTGGAAGTCTTCCTTCATTGGAGATTTTGGTGAAGAGTTCCCCACCTCCAGCATACTCCATAATGATGTGCAGCTTGGCCAGTGTCTCCACTACCTCATAAAGACGGATGATGTTCGGGTGGTGGAGCCGCTCCATGGATGTGATCTCACGAGACAGCAGTCGCTGGGTCTTTTGATCTAGCTTTGTCTTATCCAGTATTTTGATGGCCACTTTCTCTGTGTTTGGAAAACATATTTTTATTCAATGCATTTTTTAAAAATTACACTATAGTATTATTATTATTATAGTATTATAGTATTACAGTAAATATAGTATTAGCTTAGTAGTTTTTTTTTATTTTTGTTTTTTTTCAAATTGAGAAAGAACATATGCATATCAGTAGAATTATGTTTCAGTGACATTGGAATAACATTATGTATATGAATGATCTAACAGCCAAGTGAGATCTGTAGGATAGAGATTCTCTCAAAGATCTGATTTGACCAAAAGCTTGAAAAAGAGCCCAAAATCATGATTTTATTTTTGTCATCATTATGCTCAGACAACTCTCTAGTCTGTATCATATACAGTAGCGGACTACTGTGGCTAACTAAAAGGTCAACTGTAGAGGTCAACTGTAGAGGTTGACTGTAGAGGGCTATTTCAAAAAGTATGCCTCAACTTTGCTGCCAGAAGTTTGGTTAAAGTATTAATTAACATGTTCAAAGCAGCTTCATCTTATTGTCCATAGGGTAGATACTTTAATACAAAAGTCAACTAATAAACATCAGAAAGAAAAAAAACTTGTAAGTAAGTAGACATTAACATTGAGAATAAAATACAAATGCACACAAGCAAGAAAAAGAATGTAGAACAATGTTACAAAGATAGTTTGTGTGGAAACACAAACTCAAAATTGGCCCCCGAAGCGGTCCACCCAGGCAGGTAAAAAAGCAGGTTTCAATATTTTCAGAAAGAATATCAGAACGAAATTTTAGGCAAGTGACAAAGAAGAATGGAGAAAGAAGGTTGACAGATCTTATATGGTGCCCCAACGGTCCAGCTGACCAAAGGATAAGTGAATGTAAAGTTAGATGTGAACCTGGCCTAAATAGTGTCTTATAATGAATATATAATTGCTCTAATTGTTTTGTAAAGAAAAAAACTTTTAAGTAAAAAAAAATATTTTTTTAGTTAAGTGTTCTATCGCCATATATACGTTGCAGTTCACGTGATATAATGAACGTTACATCCAGATTTTGTTCAAGTTACAAACTTCAAGCTAGCATGGCGTCCAATCATTCTGCCATCTGGCGGCTAAAATGTTTCCTGTTCTCTCGGCACACGCATAGATAATTGCAAGACTTCTGCGTTCAACTGACCAGACCACTGTCATGACCGTCATTACTGGCCTGAGCCCTGGACGAAAGTCACGTGACGTGTTGACTTCAGAGAACGGGAGAGAGGGGGGGGGGGAATATTTGTTCTAGAAACTTCCAGTCTTTATGTCTCAGTGGTGTGTAGAAGATACAATCTGGAAACATTGGACAACTGGAGATTTACCAATGATTGGTCAAACACGTGACCCAATGGGCTCGTGTCACAAACACGTGAAATTCCTGCTTTTAGAACGAAATAATGCCGCCGTCCCCAACCGGGGGTTACCATGCCCGCAAAGGGAGGTAAGCAATACATTGAGACATTTTTATAAGACACGCTGGAGTCTCTTCATAAATAACTATTGAACATCAACAAAACCAAGAAATGTATATCTACTACTTTTAGCCTTACAACGGAAATCATTACTTGTGTTCTCCTACACTGTCATTTATTTCAGTGTTTCCCAAACTGTGTTCCGCGGAACTCCTCAAAGCCTGAATAGGTGTTCCACGAACTACTTCAATAATTAACTATCAAACCGCCACATCAATTAAGCTCTCCAAACAAAAATAAGGAAAGTGTTCCGCTAAATACTCAGGATGTGCGAAGCGTTCCGTTAAGGAAATTATTTTGAGAACCACTTATTTATTTTATCTCGTGAATATAACAAGACTATTCTCATGACCACAGCTTGAATGCATTCCTTCAAACAGTTTCTTTCCTAAGGTGTTATCATTTGATTCATGGATAACATTAAATATAGTGACTTTAATTTCTCTTAGGCACGTTTTTGTGTGTACTTGTGACCACTAACATATGATCTAGTACGTGCAAGGCTGAAATATGGTGTTAATTAACAACCACAAAGAGGAGTGGCTCAACCAATGGGCAACAGGAAACACAGGCAGAGCAATGTTCAAAGAAATGAACATGCTTAACAAACTGGACAGTAATAACTTCCTCCCCCGCTAAGAGCAATCTTCCAACTAAGGACAGGACACACACCTCTGATAAATTACCATCTCAATAAAATAAATCCCACACAGCTCCCCCTTTGCAGACACTGCGCCCACCCTTATGAAACCGTAAACCACATCCTTTTTGAATGCCCCATCCTAATCCACCTTAGACAGAACCTACTACCACTCCAGCCCAACATAACCAACACCCTGTATGGCAGTGCTGAACAACTGAAGAGAACAGCACACTATTTCTCCTTGGCACAGTCTGCAAAAGAGCTGACAGCTCAGCAGAAAAAAGCTGGCCAGAAGAAGATGGTGGAGCTCATTGTGCAGTCCCATGAAATCAGCCACAAAGAACATTAAGTTTGAAGGATTTTCTACTAAAACACGTCCTTCTAAAACACGTTCTTTGTTTCTCTTCCTGGTGCCCCCTTATTCGCCAATGAAAAGAAACCAATACAAAGATAATGCCATTAGGTGTAGACTTGAGTTTTACTTGCAAGTGGAAACATATTCACTGAACCACCATCAACAAATGAATATCATTCAATGAACCCAAAGACTTGTTACAGATATCTTGATGCTAGAGACGAATCATGCCTTTCAAGGTTTTCTCCTTCAAATGTATTAAATGTATTTTTGTTCATTTTTACAAAGTGTAAAAGGCTTAAATCAACTCATCTGCCTGGTCAAAAGTGTGAACATGTTTTTCTCCCATTTCCTATTCTCGGATCAACTCAAGATTTTGCACAACTATTCATTATACATGACAAGACATGAATCAATCAAAAAATTCACCAATTAGTTAATTGATTATTGGTGATTAATTATTTTGCTTGATGTCGAAATAAGAGAAATAAGTGCTACTAAACTGAGAGATGTGGCTGTAGATATGATTACGTTTTGAGACTTTTTTTGTCTCCCACTTCCCATTCTCGGCTCAAGTTGACATTCGGCTCTTAATTATTCACAGTCGATAACAAGACACAAATCAATCCAAATATTAACCAATTAGTTAATCAATTAGCACTACTAATTAATTTTTTTGTCAATGGAATTCCATCTCTGATATGTCTGTCAATGCTTTAATTTTTTTTAAAAGTTTACCTTTGGTCAACGCATGAATACCAAGCTTGACCTGGGAGAAATTCCCAGAGCCGATCTCTCCACGAATCCTGTAGAAGGCTATTCGACGGCCGAGAGTGATCTCACGGACAACCCTCTGGTCATTGGCCAGGTCCTGACTCAGTCTCTCATACGGTGTCAACCGTACGTTCTGTTGGCTCTCCTCGGTAGGGACCGTGGTGCCGACGCTGGCCTCGGTGCTGCTGCGGTGAAGGCGGTTGGCCGAGGCTGGCGCCGCCGGTTGGGGCGTCTTGCTGCGACGGCCGTCGGCCACGTCGTCGTCGGCTTGGCGGCCCCCGGTGTGATTGTTGTTGTGGTTTGTGCTGCTGTGCAGGGGCTCGGTGGTCTTCGTGCTCTTTCGGTCATCGTCGGCGTCTTGTGTGTCTTTCATCGTGAACAAGCGAGAAGCACCGAAGTGTATACCCCGAGCATGTCTCAAAGGTGAGCCTCACTTGATATGGGGGCCACAACTCTCGATGCTGCACACAACGCTATTTTAACGAGTCCAACATGTAAACTCCATGATCAATCAAAAAACCCACAGTCGTCCTGGTAACAGGGTAGACACAAGAACATGTCATTTCGTTGAAGCATGCCTGGTAAAACAGAGAACAAAAGAAACAATTAAAACAGAAAAAAACCCACTTTCTTTCACAACAGCACTGCTCTAACAATAACGTAAGGAATAAATAATGAGCTGTTTCCATTGAACACAATGACCATTGGCTGAACTGTGGGCCTCCTAATCAATAGAACAGTAACAACAAAAAGTATTTTAAAAGAATAAAAAATTAAGACTTACAAAATTACATAATCAAACAAAATATTATTCGTTCATTAAACCAAATAAGGAACAAGATAATTCTTTTCAAATTTGTAAGTCTTAAAAGGCTTTCATTTTGGTGCATAGATTTCAAAAAAACTTAGTCCAGCCTCAACAGAGATTCGAACCTCTTGCCACTTAGCGATCACCGCGATTCTTCTCTATTACATGGGGAGTCAACAAATACGACGGCCTTGACATTTGTGGAGTTTCCATCACAAGTAAAACAAAGAAATGCATAAAATGAGGAGCACAATTTTCATTGGGTGAAAATCAAATGCAGAAGCGTGCACGTTCCGCGAGCACTCCTCTCAAGGGCCAGTAGTTTAAATAAAGTACCAAACAGACTTCCATTGACAGATACATCAGAGATATACTTCCATTGACAGATGCATCAGAGATTTTTCCATTGACAGATACATCAGAGATTGACTTCCATTGACAGATACATCAGTCTGGCCAGATACATACTTCCATTGACAGACACATCAGAGACATACTTCCATTGACATACACATCAGAGATTTTTCCATTGACAGATACATCAGAGATTTTTCCATTGACAAATACATCAGAGACTGACTTCCATTGACAGATACATCAGAGATTGACCTCCATTGACAGACACATCAGAGATTGACCTCCATTGACAGATACATCAGAGATTTTTCCATTGACAAATACATCAGAGACTGACTTCCATTGACAGATACATCAGAGATTGACCTCCATTGACAGACACATCAGAGATTGACTTCCATTGACAGACACATAAGAGGTTGACTTCCACTGACAGACACATAAGAGGTTGACTTCCATTGACAGACACATAAGAGGTTGACTTCCACTGACAGACACATCAGAGATTGACTTCCATTGACAGACACATAAGAGACTATTATTGACATATAAATACGAAATTGACTAGAAATGACAGATACATAAATGACTTCCATTCACAGACACATAAGAGACTGACTAGAATTGACAGATACGTAAGAGCCTGACTAGAAAATGACAGATACATAAGAGATTGACTTCCATTGACTGACACATAAATGATTGACTTCCATAGACCGAGAACAGATTGACTTATGCTCAAAGATCTAAACGAGAATGACTTCCTTTGCTAAACAGGGAAAATGAAAGAAAGTCAGCGGACAAACCAACAGATGTAAGAGCAGAAGGGAGACTATTTCCCGCCATAAAACATTTAGAACGTATATTTCTGTAGCCAAAACAAATTTCATCACTCACAAGCTGTCACATGACGAGGTCACGACTGAATGAACAACAGGTCTCTCTATTTACTAACACATTTGATTAGCCACGCTCCGCTGAGCGCTACAGTGATGCCATTTCAGTGGTGGAGCCCAGGTCTGGCTAATGTCGGGCCAAGTGTCTTATCCCCGAGACAGGCGGAGACTCTGTTGGTCGATACGTCCATCTCTTTCATCAAGAGCCGTGTCCCAAGTTCCCCACAGCACGTGCTATGATACAAGGCATGTGTGGTGGAGGTGGGGGATGGAGTGGAAGTGAATGGGCGTGCTACTAGTTCCCAACCAACAGCAGTTGATGCTTCAAAAACAAGTATCACATCATGAATCCAGTAGGAGTCCCGTCAGTCATATCTAGTTTATATATCCCATCCACAGTAGGAATCCCGTCAGTCATATCTAGTTTATATATCCCATCCACAGTAGGAGTCCCGTCAGTCATATCTAGTTTATATATCCCATCCACAGTAGGAGTCACGTCAGTCATATCTAGTTTATATATCCCATCCACAGTAGGAATCCCATCAGTCATATCTAGTTTATATATCCCATCCACAGTAGGAGTCCCGTCAGTCATATCTAGTTTATATATCCCATCCACAGTAGGAATCCCATCAGTCATATCTAGTTTATATATCCCATCCACAGTAGGAATCCCATCAGTCATATCTAGTTTATATATCCCATCCACAGTAGGAGTCCCGTCAGTCATATCTAGTTTATATATCCCATCCACAGTAGGAGTCCCGTCAGTCATATCTAGTTTATATATCCCATCCACAGTAGGAGTCCCGTCAGTCATATCTAGTTTATATATCCCATCCACAGTAGGAATCCCATCAGTCATATCTAGTTTATATATCCCATCCACAGTAGGAGTCCCATCAGTCATATCTAGTTTATATATCCCATCCACAGTAGGAATCCCATCAGTCATATCTAGTTTATATATCCCATCCACAGTAGGAGTCCCATCAGTCATATCTAGTTTATATATCCCATCCACAGTAGGAATCCCATCAGTCATATCTAGTTTATATATCCCATCCACAGTAGGAGTCCCATCAGTCATATCTAGTTTATATATCCCATCCACAGTAGGAGTCCCGTCAGTCATATCTAGTTTATATATCCCATCCACAGTAGGAGTCCCGTCAGTCATATCTAGTTTATATATCCCATCCACAGTAGGAATCCCATCAGTCATATCTAGTTTATATATCCCATCCACAGTAGGAGTCCCGTCAGTCATATCTAGTTTATATATCCCATCCACAGTAGGAGTCCCGTCAGTCATATCTAGTTTATATATCCCATCCACAGTAGGAATCCCATCAGTCATATCTAGTTTATATATCCCATCCACAGTAGGAGTCCCATCAGTCATATCTAGTTTATATATCCCATCCACAGTAGGAATCCCATCAGTCATATCTAGTTTATATATCCCATCCACAGTAGGAGTCCCGTCAGTCATATCTAGTTTATATATCCCATCCACAGTAGGAATCCCATCAGTCATATCTAGTTTATATATCCCATCCACAGTAGGAATCCCATCAGTCATATCTAGTTTATATATCCCATCCACAGTAGGAGTCCCATCAGTCATATCTAGTTTATATATCCCATCCACAGTAGGAATCCCATCAGTCATATCTAGTTTATATATCCCATCCACAGTAGGAGTCCCGTCAGTCATATCTAGTTTATATATCCCATCCACAGTAGGAGTCCCATCAGTCATATCTAGTTTATATATCCCATCCACAGTAGGAGTCCCGTCAGTCATATCTAGTTTATATATCCCATCCACAGTAGGAATCCCATCAGTCATATCTAGTTTATATATCCCATCCACAGTAGGAATCCCATCAGTCATATCTAGTTTATATATCCCATCCACAGTAGGAGTCCCGTCAGTCATATCTAGTTTATATATCCCATCCACAGTAGGAATCCCATCAGTCATATCTAGTTTATATATCCCATCCACAGTAGGAGTCCCATCAGTCATATCTAGTTTATATATCCCATCCACAGTAGGAGTCCCGTCAGTCATATCTAGTTTATATATCCCATCCACAGTAGGAATCCCATCAGTCATATCTAGTTTATATATCCCATCCACAGTAGGCATCCCATCAGTCATATCTAGTTTATATATCCCATCCACAGTAGGAATCCCATCAGTCATATCTAGTTTATATATCCCATCCACAGTAGGAGTCCCGTCAGTCATATCTAGTTTATATATCCCATCCACAGTAGGAGTCCCATCAGTCATATCTAGTTTATATATCCCATCCACAGTAGGAATCCCATCAGTCATATCTAGTTTATATATCCCATCCACAGTAGGAGTCCCGTCAGTCATATCTAGTTTATATATCCCATCCACAGTAGGAATCCCATCAGTCATATCTAGTTTATATATCCCATCCACAGTAGGAATCCCATCAGTCATATCTAGTTTATATATCCCATCCACAGTAGGAATCCCATCAGTCATATCTAGTTTATATATCCCATCCACAGTAGGAGTCCCATCAGTCATATCTAGTTTATATATCCCATCCACAGTAGGAATCCCATCAGTCATATCTAGTTTATATATCCCATCCACAGTAGGAGTCCCGTCAGTCATATCTAGTTTATATATCCCATCCACAGTAGGAATCCCATCAGTCATATCTAGTGTATATATCCCATCTACAGTAGGAATCCCATCAGTCATGTCTAGTTTATATATCCCATCCACAGTAGGAATCCCATCAGTCATATCTAGTTTATATATCCCATCCACAGTAGGAGTCCCGTCAGTCATATCTAGTTTATATATCCCATCCACAGTAGGAATCCCATCAGTCATATCTAGTTTATATATCCCATCCACAGTAGGAATCCCATCAGTCATATCTAGTTTATATATCCCATCCACAGTAGGAATCCCATCAGTCATATCTAGTTTATATATCCCATCCACAGTAGGAGTCCCGTCAGTCATATCTAGTTTATATATCCCATCCACAGTAGGAATCCCATCAGTCATATCTAGTTTATATATCCCATCCACAGTAGGAATCCCATCAGTCATATCTAGTTTATATATCCCATCCACAGAAGGAGTCCCGTCAGTCATATCTAGTTTATATATCCCATCCACAGTAGGAATCCCATCAGTCATATCTAGTTTATATATCCCATCCACATTAGGAATCCCATCAGTCATATCTAGTTTATATATCCCATCCACAGTAGGAATCCCATCAGTCATATCTAGTTTATATATCCCATCCACAGTAGGAGTCCCATCAGTTATATCTAGTTTATATATCCCATCCACAGTAGGAATCCCGTCAGTCATATCTAGTTTATATATCCCATCCACAGTAGGAGTCCCATCAGTCATATCTAGTTTATATATCCCATCCACAGTAGGAGTCCCATCAGTTATATCTAGTTTATATATCCCATCCACAGTAGGAGTCCCATCAGTTATATCTAGTTTATATATCCCATCCACAGTAGGAATCCCGTCAGTCATATCTAGTTTATATATCCCATCCACAGTAGGAATCCCATCAGTCATATCTAGTTTATATATCCCATCCACAGTAGGAGTCCCATCAGTTATATACAGTTTATATATCCCATCCACAGTAGGAGTCCCATCAGTCATATCTAGTTTATATATCCCATCCACAGTAGGAGTCCCATCAGTTATATACAGTTTATATATCCCATCCACAGTAGGAGTCCCGTCAGTTATATACAGTTTATATATCCCATCCACAGTAGGAGTCCCATCAGTCATATCTAGTTTATATATCCCATCCACAGTAGGAGTCCCATCAGTTATATACAGTTTATATATCCCATCCACAGTAGGAGTCCCATCAGTTATATACAGTTTATATATCCCATCCACAGTAGGAGTCCCATCAGTTATATACAGTTTATATATCCCATCCACAGTAGGAGTCCCATCAGTTATATACAGTTTATATATCCCATCCACAGTAGGAGTCCCATCAGTTATATACAGTTTATATATCCCATCCACAGTAGGAGTCCCATCAGTTATATACAGTTTATATATGCCTTCCCCAGTAGGAGTCCCATCAGTTATATATAGTTTATACATATAGCATGCCCATGATACAACATGTTTCATTATTTATCACATTGTTAGTCTATAGAAGTACTTTAGAAATCCAAAGACATCAAGTAATTGGGGGGGGGGGGGGGACATCTTGTCAACAAACGTTTTGAAGTGCAAAAAATAGTTGCAACAAATAAAAGGAAATGTTAGATGTGAGATGTGAGATATGAGATGTGAGATGTGAGATATGAGATGTGAGATATGAGATATGATATATGAGATGTGATATATGAGATGTGATATATGAGATGTGATATATGAGATGTGAGATATGAGATGTGAGATAAGAGATGTGAAATATGTGATAGTCAGATATTTCTACTTTCAACACTTCGCAATTAG